>CAMZMU010000052.1:68025290-68366333 GCA_947311845.1 Poa pratensis | reverse complement strand
CAGCACCTTCCTCGAGCCTCCACCGTCGATCTGCATCATCGCCACGACCTCCAGCCCTCTAGGTGAGAGATTCATCCACCTCGCCGTCGCCGCGCGGCACGCGCCGTTGAAAAATGTCGCCTCGTTGCGTGGATCAAGGGCCGTTGGATCTTGATCCGACGTGCCTTACCGCTTCGTTAGAAGAAGAAAGAAAGAGAGAGACTGATGGCGGGCCCGCTTGTCAGGTTTTAAACAATTTCCCCGCGCCATGGTAGGCCCCACTATCAGAGATTTAAACATTATCCATAAACTGGATTTCTCTGTTTAAAATGAAAATATGAAATCAGTACTGGATCCAACTTTGAAATTCAATATCTCGAGATTTAGGAATCCAAATAAATCAAACTCAATTGTTCTGGAAAGCTTATGAAAGTTTAACCAACCCAATTGGATTCATTCATTTAATTAAATAAATAAAAAGTATTATTAAAAATACTACAGAAGGTTTAAATTCTAAACTTGTTTGTTTCTGATACTCTGTTAGTCCAAATAATTCCAAACCAATTTTGCTAGCTTAGTACTGCCATGTATTAGCTTCCCTAATTTTGGTAGAATTATTGTGCAGTAGTATTTGTTTAGTATTAAGTTGAAGTTTCACCCTTCTGCACTCAAACATTTAAATATGTTTATGGTTAACCCAAATGAATTAGGACCAATTTTGTTAGTCACATTTAGCCATGTTTAGTTACCCTAAAAGGATTTAATTTTAGGATCAACAGAATTAATGGTAGCTAAAACTTGATTATTAAGCTTACTGGATTCAAACAAATGTGTAGGGAGTTTAGTAACTCCAATTGATCCAAATCAAATTGTTGTCTTCTACACATCAGTAGCTTTCCATAGAATTTTAGTTTGTATTTTTGTGACCAACAGAACTCAAGTTGTGGAATTAAACATGTTCAACAAGTTTCTGCCATAATTTAGAAGTAATTAAATAATGTTTAATTCAATTATTTGAAAACCAAATTGTATGGTTTGATGTGTGCAGTAGCTATTGTGATGTATGATTGTTATGTTGAGATGATTGCTTGTATAGCTTAGTGATTGTTTGCATTGTTTGTTTATTAATTAGACGAGAACGTTGTCGGATATATCGAGGAAGGAGAGTTTGCTGAAATTGAAGAACAAGAGCAAGATCACTTTGCCAAGCAAGGCAAGCTATTCTCTGAGCTTGCACTACAAACATATGCATCTACTTTCATAACATGTTTTACTCTCAAAGCAAGATTTATAAAACCCATTTCAAAAGTATATGGAAATTATTTTGCCACCCTATGTAGTAGTTATATCAAATTTAGGATGGGAAAAACAATGTGTTTATTCAAAACTCCTTTGAAATTACTTGTGAGTTTATGAAATGCCGAGATGTCGGTGTTGGAATGGAGAAGTGGAAAAATGGTGATGTTTATGAAAAATGCACAGTGTCCTAGTACTATGACGACCAATCTACCCTGTGCGACCACATTTACCACATATGGGAAAAGGCTTAGTCATGTAGTTTGCTCTTATTAGTATGGGATACCTCATCGACGGAGATGACTCCGTTATGCATGAGGGGATGGTCCGAGGACTACCCCCTGACCCGGGTCCTCACACAAGTTGGTGGGGAGGATAGAAGGTTCCACCATAAACCGCCGGACAAAACTATGAGTCCTCACACTTAGGGTTTCTGACGGGAAACTGGACTGGGTGTGATGGAAAGTGTCATATGGGAAGGATCCTATACTAGCATGAGCAAATAAGAGGCTATGGCCGGCGGCTTACTTCGCATACACCTGGTATGGCGAGACGTGGCAGACACGATGAGTTGCCGGATGGATGTGGGTAAAAGCGTGCTACCTCTGCAGAGTGTTAAAACTATTCGAATAGCCGAGTCCTCGGATATGGACAATTGGGAGACTGTCCTAAGACCTTGCAAGTTTTTAAAAGACTTTGAGTTTTAAAAGAAAAATGAAGTGGAGAATGTTTCCTACACCTATACCAACGGATCGGTATGAGGTGGTTGGATGAAAGTGGACCATGACGGGCTATGGTCGGAAAAAGGAGGAGTTTTGGAGAAACAGATAAAATGGTGACTTCTTTAAAGATAGTTATAAAACTCTTCTTACCTTTTTCAATAAAGATATAGAGATGTTTTAAATAAATAAAAGTTGTCAACTAAAATAAAACTGTGCATACTCATGTTGGGGTAGTTTGCGAGTACATTCAAATGTACTCATATTGGTTTCGTCCCTGGCTATTCCTAGCCAGACTACGAGGAGGAGCACTACGCCGAGCAGGAGTATGGCGACTTCTACGCCAACTAAGGATCTCCACAAGTCAGCTGCCTGTCGGGTTGTCATCGTTAGAATATGATGTCTACTACGCCGTAGCTTCCGCTGATATTTTGGTTTGGCCCATGAAGGCACCTATGTAAGAACTTGGTCTAAATGACCATTTATGTAAGACTTTTATTCGGTACTGTAATGGATGTAAACTTTGGTATCCAATTCGGATTATGTGCAACGACAGACTGATCACGGGATCGTTGTGTTAAGCATAATCGGGTATTTCGGACAGCTAGTCCGGGGTCCCCACAGACTTGGTATCAGAGCCATCCTGACTTTAGGAAACCTTAGTTAGCATGGTCGTTTGTCAAATGTTACAAAAAGATGAATTTCTAAAAAGAAAGGAATGAAGTATTTTGAAAACTGCTTATCTCCAATCCTCTTACTTATGCAAAATTTTACTCTCATTAAATATTACATTTTCCTTATCCCTAAAATTTTGCACACCTCTCATTAAGCTTAAAATTTGACTCACTTGTTGCCCTACTATATTAAAATTTTGATACTTGTCACCTAACTAACTTAAAATTTTTTAAAATGTAGATGGCACTCCATTGGACCGAGTTCGTTCAGCTGAGAAGGACAGCAAGCTGACGTTTGAGAGGGACTTGTTCGAGTTGACCAAGCTGTTAGGTCGCCCCGCTCCAGAGTTTGAGGGAGCTCAGATTGATGTTCACGGTGTCGGAAGGCTGAGCTGGCTCATCAGGTCGTCAGTTCGCAGGAACATCAAGTCTCCCAGTTCCAGGACGCTCATCTTCACCACCAAGGAGGCCACCTGGGTTGACGGTCTCTGTACTGCTACACAGAGGATGCTAGCCCGACTTTGTGAGGAGCACAAGGCGGAGTTAGTAGACTCCCGTTTCCGGTTCTACGGGAGGCGCAACTGATGGACACCCTACTCCTTCCCTTACCACCCGATGTTTGGGAGCTACATCATGGACATGGAGATCTTACTTCAGTGCACTCAGGATGATCTGTTGCGCACTAGGATTCAGCTCACTTTGACCGCGAGTCGCTCGTTGAGCTTCGCGAGAACGAGAAGCTGATGGAGGAGAAGGTCCTCTTCTCAGGAAGAGGGCCCAGCTGAGGAAGACTATCGTGAAGCTCCGCACGAAGGTGGCGAGCAGGACGGGCTGATTGAGGATCTAGAGCACCATACTGACGAGATGGAGGAGGAGGGCGAGGATCTCCGCAAGGAGAACAACGCTTTCCTCAGTGACGATGATGACTTCGTGGAGGAGATGGACTGTGAGGAGGAGGATGATGAGGAGGAGTTAGTTGACGAGGAGGAGGAGCCACTCGAGCAGTTCTCGAGGACGAGGAGGAGGATCCCGAGGAGCCACCTACCAGTCAGATGCTGACGTGTTAGAGCTGGAGGTTCCACCTCAGTAGGCGAGTGACTTGATCACTACCGCAGGATTAGGTTGACCCCTATCGCTAGTCGAGTGAAGTAGTGGTTCTTTTGGAAACCAGATGTTATGTATCTTAGATGTAAGGTGATGTTGTAAGCTTGATGTTGATGTGAACTCCTTGATGTGTTTTGTGAATATAAGTATGTTTGTCTTGTTTAAATCTGTGTGAAATATTTTCATATAACCTTAATTAATCAACCACTTGCGAGATCGTCTTTTCCCTTAGTCGAACTTTTCTTGCCTTGCCTCTTATACCCGGTGTGCTTCAGGATGCCGCCCTCGCAGCAATGCGGAAGGATCAGGATCAGCACCACCACCACCGGACCCAACCCCCCCCAACTTCTCGCGCTTATCATGGAGGAACGTGAAATGCCCGGCAAGAGCGCCAGCTCATCTCGTGCCTACAACAACTCGCAGCCGCTTATAACAACAACAACAATAACAACAACAACAATGGTGAATGGCAATGGCGATGGAAACCAGCGATCTACCTTAGGCGATTTTCAGAAGACCAACCCACCCACCTACTCCAAGGGACTTCACCCACTAGAAGCCGATGATTGGCTTCGCACCATCGACAATCTGAAGTTGCTGCTGTGGAGAGAATGAGAAAGTGTTGTATGCAACCCACTATCTCGCTGGACCTGCAAGAGCTTGGTGGGAAACTACCAAGGCTCTCCAGCAAGCTGGTCATGTCATCAACTGGGCTGAGTTCCAGGAGAAGTTCCGCAAGAAGCATATTCCCAGCGGACTTATTGAGAGGAAGAAGGATGAGTTCCGCAAGCTGAGGCAGGGAAGTAAGATGTGGTCGGTTATCTGATGAGTTTACCGACTTATCTCGGTATGCTCCTGATGACACCGACAAAGAGAGAAGAAGATGGAGCGTTTCATGAGTGGACTTCATGATGAACTCAGTGTGCTTGGTTATCCATGACTTCCGTGATCTGGAGTCACTTGTGGACAAAGCCATCCAGCTGGAGACCAAGCGCAAGTCTATGTATGAAGGTCGCAAGAGGAGGATGAATGCTCAGGAAGGTTCGAGCAGCCAGAAACCTCGTATCTTTCAGCAGAACACCAGGCCTGCCTATCGTCCACCCCAAGCTCCACGCCCCAATTACCCTAACCGCCCAAACAACTTCAACCGCCCCAATGACAATAACCGTCCCGGAGGAAACTTCAACAACTTCACCCGCAATCCCAATGTGATCTGCTTTGAATGCGGCAACAAGGGTCACTACTCCAAAGAATGTCCCAATCCCAAGAGGAATGTCCAGCGCCCCAATGCGCCGGCACAGAACAATGGTCAAGGCCGCAATGGAAATGGAAATGGCAAGAATGCCGCACCCGCGGAAATGCTGCTGTTGCCAAGGGTCGTCTGCACCACATCAATGCTGAAGAAGCTCAGGATGCTCCGGATGTTGTGCTGGGTACGTTCCTTGTCAACTCAGTACCTGCAACTGTTCTGTTTGATTCTGGTGCTACCCATTCATTTGTTACCCAAGAATTTGTTGCTAAGGGAGGTTTAGTTAGAGCCTCTTACCCAAACCCATGGTCATCCAAATCCCAGAATCCACCGTAGAGACCAAGATGTTTTGCTCCGATGTACCCCTTGAGATCAAAGGAGAAAAGTTTCCAGTTAACTTAATTGTTCTGGGAACCCAAGGCATCGATGTTATACTCGGTATGAATTGGTTAGCCAAGTACCATGGTCGAATTGACTGTGCCAGAAGAGCTGTATCCATCACCACCGACAAAGAAGTAGAAGTGGAGTATGTGTCTGAAACTAGTCAATCTCACCCAGGCTGCCATGAGAGCATAGCTCGACCTGCCCTAGATGAGATCCGTGTTGTTCACCTGTTCAAGGATGTTTTCCCAGAAGAATTGCCTGGTATGCCGCCAGCCGGGAAATTGAGTTCATAATTGAGCTTATCCCAGGAACCCCCCTATATCCCAAAGACCTTATCGGATGAATCCGGAAGCTGGTTGAGTTGAAGAAGCAATTGGCAGATATGCTCAGCAAAGGACTTGTTCGCCCAAGCGCTTCACCTTGGGGATCACCCATTATTTTGTGGACAAGAGAGACGGTACCACACGCCTGTGTGTGGATTATCGCAAGCTGAATGACGTGACCATTAAAAATAAGTACCTCTTCCCAAGATCGAGGATCTGTTCGATCAAATGAACGGAGCCCGAGTCTTTTCCAAGATCGATCTTCGGACAGGATACCATCAGTTGAAGATCCGAGAGACAGATATTCCCAAGACCGCCTTCACCACTCGTTACGGTTTGTTTGAATACACCGTGATGTCTTTTGGTCTGACCAATGCCCCAGCCTATTTCATGAATCTCATGAACAAGATTTTCATGGAGTACCTCGACAAGTTCGTGGTAGTTTTCCTTGATGACATCCTTATTTATTCCAAGACCGAAGAAGAGCATGCTGAACACCTGCGTCTAGTTTTGGAGACTCTCCGAGAGCACCAGCTGTATGCCAAGCTTAGCAAGTGTGAGTTTTGGCTCAGTAAGTGGCATTTCTCGGACATTGTGTCTGCCGGAGGAATTTCTGTGACCCAGAAGATCAAGCCATTGTTGACTGGTTATCCCCAACCAATGTTTTGAAATCCGAAGCTTTCTCGGACTTGCCGGTTATTACCGCAAGTTCGTTGAAGGATTTTCCAGTATAGCCAAAC
The DNA here is from genome assembly GCA_947311845.1 of Poa pratensis. Lineage (NCBI taxonomy): Eukaryota > Viridiplantae > Streptophyta > Magnoliopsida > Poales > Poaceae > Poa > Poa pratensis. The sequence continues at coordinate 68,359,865 of CAMZMU010000052.1, read as the reverse complement.
CATGACCCAACTGTTGAAGAAGGACAAGAAATTTGAATGGACTCAGAAGTGTGAGGATAGTTTCCAAGAACTGAAGAAGAGACTAACCTCAGCCCCAATCCTGATCATGCCAGACGTCACCCAGAGTTTCGACGTGTATTGCGATGCATCACGCCTCGGACTTGGTTGCGTTCTGATGCAAGAAGGCAAAGTTGTGTCGTACTGTCCCGGCAGTTGCGACCGCATGAAGAGAATTACCCAACCCATGACTTGGAGTTAGCTGCTGTGTTCTTGCTCTCAAAAGTGGCGTCCCTATCTTGCGGGACATCGCTGCGAGGTCTATACAGATCACAAAAGCTTGAAGTATATTTTCACCCAGAAAGATCTGAACCTGCGACAGAGGAGATGGATGGAATTAATCAAGGATTATGATATTGGAATCCATTATCACCCTGGAAAGGCTAATGTAGTTGCCGATGCCCTTAGTCGCAAACCTTGCACCCTGAATGCCCTGATCCAAGCCGAACAGCCAGCCTTGTTCAAAGAGTTCCAAGATTTTGGACTAGAGCTTGTTAGCCATGGTTATCTCGCCAATTAGAGTTAACCCCAACCCTGATGGATCAAATCAAAGAAGCCCAAAAGGTCATGAAAGCATAGAGGGAATTAGGAAGAAGATTTCCCTCGGCAAAGCACCCGGTTTTACCGAAGATGCTGAAGGAGTGCTGAAATTCAATGACCGTATCTGTGTGCCCAATGTCACGGAACTTAAGGAGTTAATCCTGAAAGGCCCATGAGACCCCTTATTCAATCCACCCCGGCGGAACCAAAATGTACCAAGACCTTCGAGAAAGATTTTGGTGGCATGGAATGAAGCGAGAGATTGGTTCATTCGTAGCCAAGTGTGACATCTGCCAGCGAGTTAAGGCTGAACATCAGCGACCCGCTGGATTGCTTCAACCTTTGAAAATTCCCGAGTGGAAGTGGGATGAGATTGGAATGGATTTTATTACCGGACTTCCAAGATCCAACCGAGGCCATGATTCAATCTGGGTCATCGTTGATCGACTGACCAAGGTTGCCCACTTTGTTCCTGTCAAGACCACTCATACCGGAGCTCAGTTAGCAGACCTGTATATTTCCAGAATAGTGAGCCTGCATGGTGTGCCTAAGAAGATTGTATCTGATAGAGGCACGCAATTCACCTCAAGATTCTGGAAATCCCTTCATGAAGCCCTCGGAACCAAGTTAGCATTTAGCACAGCTTATCATCCCCAGACCGATGGCCAAACTGAGCGAGTGAACCAGATATTGGAGGACATGCTTCGCGCATGTGTTCTATCCTATGGTTCCAAGTGGGAAGATTGTCTTCCGTTTGCAGAGTTCTCGTACAACAACAGTTATCAGTCTAGTCTGCAAATGGCCCCTTTTGAAGCCCTTTACGGCAAGAAGTGTCGTACACCCCTGAATTGGTCCGATACCGGAGAAGCAAATTGTTCGGACCAGATACCCTCCGTGAAGCTGAAGAGCAAGTTCAGCTTATTCGTGAACGCCTCAAAACTGCCCAATCCCGTCAGAAGAGTTACGCTGACACCAAGCGCCGTGACCTCACCTTCAACGTCGGAGATTATGTTTATCTCCGAGTGACACCCCTCAAGGAATGCAGCGTTTCCATGTCAAAGGAAAATTAGCGCCAAGGTATATTGGACCCTTCAAGGTCATTGCTCGTCGAGGAGAAGTATCCTATCAGCTGGAATTACCCCAGGAGTTAGGAGATTATCATGATGTCTTCCACATTTCCTTGCTCCGGAAGTGTCTTGAAGTTCCTGACCAGCCTGATGTTTTCAAAAACATCGACCACCTCTCCATCGACCTGAACCAAGACCTGACTATCGTGAGAGACCCTCAAATTCTCGAAGAAGATGTTCGTGTTACCCGAAGACGTGCGATCAAGTTTTACAAAGTCCAGTGGACTAACCACTCTGAAGAAGAAGCAACTTGGGAACGCGAAGATTATCTTCGAAGCGAATTCCCAGACCTCTTTAGTACCTAAGCCTAGCAAATCTCGGGACGAGATTTATTTAAGGGGGGAAGGATTGTAACATCCCAAAAATATTAATCAATATTATTATTCCAAAAATGAGAGCCAACAAAAACTTTTGTTGATTTTATGTGTTGTTTATAATTGTTGCTTGTGGTAATTAATTCTTGTTGCTTGTGTTGCTTGTTTGCTTGAATTAATAGAAAGAAAATGCAAAAGCAAAAGTGAAACAAGAAAAATAAAAGTGACAAATAAGAAACTCAATAATGTTCCAAACAAAATTCAGAGGAATGGTATATGAAACCTCTCATTTATCCTTATCACTTATCTCTTCCAAATAATATTTTACACCTATTTAAAATTCAAAAGTAAAAACAATTGAAATAAAACAAAATGCAATAATTAAAACCCTATGAAAGAAAATGATTCAAAACATTTTATTTTGAAATGCCAAATTTTGTGGAGCTACTACATGCTATGTGGAAGCCTCACAAATATTTGTGAATTTTTCTAAAATGTTTAAGTACCCAAATAAATTCCAGAAAGTGCTGCTGGAAAAGAAAAGAAAAGAAAAAAGAAGCAGAGAAGGACCTAGTTGTAAATGGAAAAAAGAATCCAGGGGCGTTCTGCAAGAACGTCGTCGTCCACCTCTCCCTCGCCCCGACGCGTCGCCGTGTCGCCGTGACCGTTCCCCCCGTTTCTGCGCTCCCCAGGCCCCCCTGGCGCGCTCTCCTCGCTCCCGTGCCTCTGCAGCCGCGGCGCCGTAGAGGAGAGCACTTACGACGACCTCCCTCGCCTCGAATCCACCCCAGCGCCGTCGTGGCAGCCGCGGCGATGCTGGCCCAAATTCGCGCAGCTCTCTGCACCTCGACACGCACCGCTCGAGCCAGAGCTTCTAGAACGTGTCCGGACCCCGGTGGACGCCTAGTCTCCACGTCCCTCGCACCACCGCGACGGATTCGAGGAGAAATATCTCCGCCGTGCGCCATGGACGTCGATCGTGCACTCCGTCCACGATACGCCAGCCCTGCGCTAACAAACCACCCCCACACCCCTCTGGGAACACCACACCACCCCACTCCCTCACTTCTCCCTCTCGATTCGCCGGGCACCGCCAGGAGGGCGTGCTCTGCCGCAGCCTCTGCCGCCGTTGAGGTCGAGCACGGCCGCGACGGCACACTCTCCCTTTCCTTCTTTCTGGCCTGCACGCTCTTCTGCAACCACACCGCACTCACGCGCCTCGCTTTTCCCTCGTCTAGGGCAAAGAGAGGAGCCAGGACCTCGCCGAGCTCGTGCCGTGGCCGTGGAAGTTGAGACCTCGCCGTCGCCGCAGAGGAGAGCACTTACAACCTCCCTCGCCTCGAATCCACCCCAGCGCCGCCGTGGCAGCCGCGGCGATGCCGGCCCAAATTTGCACAGCTCTCTGCACCTCGACAAGCACCGCTTGAGCCAGAGCTTCTAGAACGTGTCCGGACCCCGGTGGACGCCTAGTCTCCACGTCCCTCGCACCACCGCGACGGATTCAAGGAGAAATATCTCCGCCGTGCGCCATGGACGTCGATCGTGCACTCCGTCCACGATACGCCGGCCCTGCGCTATAAAACCACCCCCACACCCCTCTGGGAACACCCACCACCCCACTCCCTCACTTCTCCCGTTCGATTCACCGTGCACCGCCAGGAGGGCGTGCTCTGCCGCAGCCTCTGCCGCCGTTGAGGTCGAGCACGGCCGCGACGGCACACTCTCCCTTTCCCTTCTTTCTGGCCTGCACGCTCTTCTGCAACCACACCGCACTCACGCGCCTCGCTTTTCCCTCTGTCTAGGGCAAAGGAGAGGAGCCAGGACCTCGCCGGAGCTCGTGCCGTGGCCGTGGAAGTTGGAGACCTCGCCGTCGCCGCTACACGCCGTCCCAGCAAGCACAACTCGCACCAGCACCTTCCTCGAGCCTCCGCCGTCGATCTGCATCATCGCCATGACCTCCCGAGCCCTCTAGGTGAGAGATTCATCCACCTCGCCGTCGCCGGCGTGGCAGCGCCGCTGAAAAATGGTCGCCATCGTTGCGTGGATCAAGGGCCGTTGGATCTTGATCCGACGGTGCCTTACCGCTTCGTTTAGAAGAGAAAGAAAGAGAGAGACTGACGGGCGGGCCCCGCTCGTCAGGTTTTAAACATTTCCCGCGCGGCTGTGCCGCTGCCATGTAGGCCCCACTAGTCAGAGATTTAAACATTATCCATAACTGGATTTCTCTGTTTAAAATGAAATATGAAATCAGTACTGGATCCAACTTTGAAATTCAATATCTCGAGATTTAGGAATCCAAATAAATCAAACTCAATTGTTCTGGAAAGCTTATGAAATTTTTAACCAACCAATTGGATTCATTCCATTTAATTAAATAAAAAAAGTATTATTAAAAATACTACAGAAGGTTTAAATTCTAAACTTGTTTGTTTCTGATACTCTGTTAGTCCAAATAATTCCAAACCAATTTTGCTAGCTTAGTACTGCCATGTATTAGCTTCCCTAATTTTGGTAGAATTATTTGTGCAGTAGTATTTGTTTAGTATTAAGTTGAAGTTTAAACACCCTTCTGCACTCAAACATTTAAATATGTTTAATGGTTAACCCAAATGAATTAGGACCAATTTTGTTAGTCACATTTAGCCATGTTTAGTTACCCCTAAAAGGATTTAATTTTAGGCAACAGAACTTAATTGGTAGCTAAAACTTGATTATTAAGTTACTGGATTCAAACAAATGTGTAGGGAGTTTAGTAACTCCAATTGATCCAAATCAAATTGGTTGTCTTCTACACATCAGTAGCTTTCCATAGAATTTTAGTTTGTATTTTTGTGACCAACAGAACTCAAGTTGTGGAATTAAACATGTTCAACAAGTTTCTGCCATAATTTAGAAGTAATTAAATAATGTTTAATTCAATTATTTGAAAACCAAATTGTATGGTTTGATGTGTGCAGTAGCTATTGTGATGTTATGATTGTTATGTTGAGATGATTGCTTGTATAGCTTAGTGATTGTTTGCATTGTTTGTTTATTAATTAGACGAGAACGTTGTCGGATATATCGAGGAAGGAGAGTTTGCTGAAATGAAGAACAAGAGCAAGATCACTTTGCCAAGCAAGGCAAGCTATTCTCTGAGCTTGCACTACAAATATGCATCTACTTTCATAACATGTTTTACTCTCAAAGCAAGATTTATAAAACCCATTTCAAAAGTATATGGAATTATTTTGCCACCTATGTAGTATAAGTAGTTATATAAATTAGGATGGGAAAACAATGTGTTTATTCAAAACTCCTTTGAAATTACTTGTGAGTTTATGAAATGCCGAGATGTCGGTGTTGGAATGGAGAAGTGGAAAAATGGTGATGTTTATGAAAAATGCACAGTGTCCTAGTACTATGACGACCAATCTACCCTGTGCGACCACATTTACCACATATGGGAAAAGGCTTAGTCATGTAGTTTGCTCTTATTAGTATGGGATACCTCATCGACGGAGATGACTCCGTTATGCATGAGGGGATGGTCCGAGGACTACCCCCTGACCCGGGTCCTCACACAAGTTGGTGGGGAGGATAGAAGGTTCCACCATAAACCGCCGGACAAAACTATGAGTCCTCACACTTAGGGTTTCTGACGGGAAACTGGACTGGGTGTCGATGGAAAGTGTCATATGGGAAGGATCCTATACTAGCATGAGCAAATAAGAGGCTATGGCCGGCGGCTTACTTCGCATACACCTGGTATGGCGAGACGTGGCAGACACGATGAGTTGCCGGATGGATGTGGGTAAAAGCGTGCTACCTCTGCAGAGTGTTAAAACTATTCGAATAGCCGAGTCCTCGGATATGGACAATTGGGAGACTGTCCTAAGACCTTGTGCAAGTTTTTAAAAGACTTTGAGTTTTAAAAGAAAAATGAAGTGGAGAATGTTTCCTACACCTATACCAACGGATCGGTATGAGGTGGTTGGATGAAAGTGGACCATGACGGGCTATGGTCGGAAAAAGGAGGAGTTTTGGAGAAACAGATAAAATGGTGACTTCTTTAAAGATAGTTATAAAACTCTTCTTACCTTTTTCAATAAAGATATAGAGATGTTTTAAATAAATAAAAGTTGTCAACTAAAATAAAACTAGTGCATACTCATGTTGGGGTAGTTTGCGAGTACATTCAAATGTACTCATATTGGTTTCGTCCCTGGCTATTGTCCTAGCCAGACTACGAGGAGGAGCACTACGCCGAGCAGGAGTATGGCGACTTCTACGCCAACTAAGGATCTCCACAAGTCAGCTGCCTGTCGGGTTGTCATCGTTAGAATATGATGTCTACTACGCCGTAGCTTCCGCTGATATTTTGGTTTGGCCCATGAAGGCACCTATGTAAGAACTTGGTCTAAATGACCATTTATGTAAGACTTTTATTCGGTATTGTAATGGATGTAAACTTTGGTATCCAATTCGGATTATGTGCAACGACAGACTGATCACGGGATCGTTGTGTTAAGCATAATCGGGTATTTCGGACAGCTAGTCCGGGGTCCCCACAGACTTGGTATCAGAGCCATCCTGACTTTAGGAAACCTTAGTTAGCATGGTCGTTTGTCAAATGTTACAAAAGATGAATTTCTAAAAAGAAAGGAATGAAGTATTTTGAAAACTGCTTATCTCCAATCCTCTTACTTATGCAAAATTTTACTCTCATTAAATATTACATTTTCCTTATCCTAAAATTTTGCACACCTCTCATTAAGCTTAAAATTTGACTCACTTGTTGCCCTACTATATTAAAATTTTGATACACTTGTCACCTAACTAACTTAAAATTTTGCTTAAAAATTGTAGATGGCACTCCATTGGACCGAGTTCGTTCAGCTGAGAAGGACAGCAAGCTGACGTTTGAGAGGGACTTGTTCGAGTTGACCAAGCTGTTAGGTCGCCCCGCTCCAGAGTTTGAGGGAGCTCAGATTGATGTTCACGGTGTCGGAAGGCTGAGCTGGCTCATCAGGTCGTCAGTTCGCAGGAACATCAAGTCTCCCAGTTCCAGGACGCTCATCTTCACCACCAAGGAGGCCACCTGGGTTGACGGTCTCTGTACTGCTACACAGAGGATGCTAGCCCGACTTTGTGAGGAGCACAAGGCGGAGTTAGTAGACTCCCGTTTCCGGTTCTACGGGAGGCGCAACTGCGATGGACACCCTACTCCTTCCCTTACCACCCGATGTTTGGGAGCTACATCATGGACATGGAGATCTTACTTCAGTGCACTCAGGATGATCTGTTGCGCACTAGGATTCAGCTCCACTTTGACCGCGAGTCGCTCGTTGAGCTTCGCGAGAACGAGATGAAGCTGATGGAGGAGAAGGTCGCTCTTCTCAGGAAGAGGGCCCAGCTGAGGAAGACTATCGTGAAGCTCCGCACGAAGGTGGCAGAGCAGGACGGGCTGATTGAGGATCTAGAGCACCATACTGACGAGATGGAGGAGGAGGGCGAGGATCTCCGCAAGGAGAACAACGCTTTCCTCAGTGACGATGATGACTTCGTGGAGGAGATGGACTGTGAGGAGGAGGATGATGAGGAGGAGTTAGTTGACGAGGAGGAGGAGCCACTCGAGCAGTTCTCGAGGACGAGGAGGAGGATCCCGAGGAGCCACCTACCAGTCAGATGCTGACGTGTTAGAGCTGGAGGTTCCACCTCAGTAGGCGAGTGACTTGATCACTACCGCAGGATTAGGTTGACCCCTATCGCTAGTCGAGTCGAAGTAGTGGTTCTTTTGGAAACCAGATGTTATGTATCTAGATGTAAGGTGATGTTGTAAGCTTGATGTTGATGTGAACTCCTTGATGTGTTGTTGGAAATATAAGTATGTTTGTCTTGTTTAAATCTGTGTGAAATATTTTCATATAACCTTAAATTAATCAACCACTTGCGAGATCGTCTTTTCCCTTAGTCGAACTTTTCTTGCCTTGCCTCTTATACCCGGTGTGCTTCAGGATGCCGCCCCGTCGCAGCAATGCGGAAGGATCAGGATCAGCACCACCACCACCGGACCCAACCCCCGCCCAACTTCTCGCGCTTATCATGGAGGAACGTGAAAATGCCCGGCAAGAGCGCCAGCTCATCTCGTGCCTACAACAACTCGCAGCCGCTTATAACAACAACAACAATAACAACAACAACAACAACAATGGTGGTAATGGCAATGGCGATGGAAACCAGCGATCCACCTTAGGCGATTTTCAGAAACCAACCCACCCACCTACTCCAAGGGACTTCACCCACTAGAAGCCGATGATTGGCTTCGCACCATCGACAACAATCTGAAGTTGCTGCTGTGGGAGAAAATGAGAAAGTGTTGTATGCAACCCACTATCTCGCTGGACCTGCAAGAGCTTGGTGGGAAACTACCAAGGCTCTCCAGCAAGCTGGTCATGTCATCAACTGGGCTGAGTTCCAGGAGAAGTTCCGCAAGAAGCATATTCCCAGCGGACTTATTGAGAGGAAGAAGGATGAGTTCCGCAAGCTGAGGCAGGGAAGTAAGATGTGGTCGGTTATCTGGATGAGTTTACCGACTTATCTCGGTATGCTCCTGATGACACCGACAAAGAAGAGAAGAAGATGGAGCGTTTCATGAGTGGACTTCATGATGAACTGCAGTGTGCTTGGTTATCCATGACTTCCGTGATCTGGAGTCACTTGTGGACAAAGCCATCCAGCTGGAGACCAAGCGCAAGTCTATGTATGAAGGTCGCAAGAGGAGGATGAATGCTCAGGAAGGTTCGAGCAGCCAGAAACCTCGTATCTTTCAGCAGAACACCAGGCCTGCCTATCGTCCACCCCAAGCTCCACGCCCCAATTACCCTAACCGCCCAAACAACTTCAACCGCCCCAATGACAATAACCGTCCCGGAGGAAACTTCAACAACTTCACCCGCAATCCCAATGTGATCTGCTTTGAATGCGGCAACAAGGGTCACTACTCCAAAGAATGTCCCAATCCCAAGAGGAATGTCCAGCGCCCCAATGCGCCGGCACAGAACAATGGTCAAGGCCGCAATGGAAATGGAAATGGCAAGAATGCCGCACCCGCGGAAATGCTGCTGTTGCCAAGGGTCGTCTGCACCACATCAATGCTGAAGAAGCTCAGGATGCTCCGGATGTTGTGCTGGGTACGTTCCTTGTCAACTCAGTACCTGCAACTGTTCTGTTTGATTCTGGTGCTACCCATTCATTTGTTACCCAAGAATTTGTTGCTAAGGGAGGTTTAGTCGAGAGCCTCTTACCCAAACCCATGGTCATCCAAATCCCAGAATCCACCGTAGAGACCAAGATGTTTTGCTCCGATGTACCCCTTGAGATCAAAGGAGAAAAGTTTCCAGTTAACTTAATTGTTCTGGGAACCCAAGGCATCGATGTTATACTCGGTATGAATTGGTTAGCCAAGTACCATGGTCGAATTGACTGTGCCAGAAGAGCTGTATCCATCACCACCGACAAAGAAGTAGAAGTGGAGTATGTGTCTGAAACTAGTCAATCTCACCCAGGCTGCCATGAGAGCATAGCTCGACCTGCCCTAGATGAGATCCGTGTTGTTCACCTGTTCAAGGATGTTTTCCCAGAAGAATTGCCTGGTATGCCGCCAGACCGGGAAATTGAGTTCATAATTGAGCTTATCCCAGGAACCGCCCCTATATCCCAAAGACCTTATCGGATGAATCCGGAAGAGCTGGTTGAGTTGAAGAAGCAATTGGCAGATATGCTCAGCAAAGGACTTGTTCGCCCAAGCGCTTCACCTTGGGGATCACCCATTATTTTTGTGGACAAGAGAGACGGTACCACACGCCTGTGTGTGGATTATCGCAAGCTGAATGACGTGACCATTAAAAATAAGTACCCTCTTCCCAAGATCGAGGATCTGTTCGATCAAATGAACGGAGCCCGAGTCTTTTCCAAGATCGATCTTCGGACAGGATACCATCAGTTGAAGATCAGAGAGACAGATATTCCCAAGACCGCCTTCACCACTCGTTACGGTTTGTTTGAATACACCGTGATGTCTTTTGGTCTGACCAATGCCCCAGCCTATTTCATGAATCTCATGAACAAGATTTTCATGGAGTACCTCGACAAGTTCGTGGTAGTTTTCCTTGATGACATCCTTATTTATTCCAAGACCGAAGAAGAGCATGCTGAACACCTGCGTCTAGTTTTGGAGACTCTCCGAGAGCACCAGCTGTATGCCAAGCTTAGCAAGTGTGAGTTTTGGCTCAGTGAAGTGGCATTTCTCGGACATGTTGTGTCTGCCGGAGGAATTTCTGTGGACCCAGAGAAGATCCAAGCCATTGTTGACTGGTTATCCCCAACCAGTGTTTTGAAATCCGAAGCTTTCTCGGACTTGCCGGTTATTACCGCAAGTTCGTTGAAGGATTTTCCAGTATAGCCAAACCTATGACCCAACTGTTGAAGAAGGACAAGAAATTTGAATGGACTCAGAAGTGTGAGGATAGTTTCCAAGAACTGAAGAAGAGACTAACCTCAGCCCCAATCCTGATCATGCCAGACGTCACCCAGAGTTTCGACGTGTATTGCGATGCATCACGCCTCGGACTTGGTTGCGTTCTGATGCAAGAAGGCAAAGTTGTGTCGTATCTGTCCCGGCAGTTGCGACCGCATGAAGAGAATTACCCAACCCATGACTTGGAGTTAGCTGCTGTTGTTCTTGCTCTCAAAACGTGGCGTCCCTATCTTGCGGGACATCGCTGCGAGGTCTATACAGATCACAAAAGCTTGAAGTATATTTTCACCCAGAAAGATCTGAACCTGCGACAGAGGAGATGGATGGAATTAATCAAGGATTATGATATTGGAATCCATTATCACCCTGGAAAGGCTAATGTAGTTGCCGATGCCCTTAGTCGCAAACCTTGCACCCTGAATGCCCTGATCCAAGCCGAACAGCCAGCCTTGTTCAAAGAGTTCCAAGATTTTGGACTAGAGCTTGTTAGCCATGGTTATCTCGCCAATTAGAGTTAACCCCAACCCTGATGGATCAAATCAAAGAAGCCCAAAAGGTCATGAAAGCATAGAGGGAATTAGGAAGAAGATTTCCCTCGGCAAAGCACCCGGTTTTACCGAAGATGCTGAAGGAGTGCTGAAATTCAATGACCGTATCTGTGTGCCCAATGTCACGGAACTTAAGGAGTTAATCCTGAAGGAGGCCCATGAGACCCCTTATTCAATCCACCCCGGCGGAACCAAAATGTACCAAGACCTTCGAGAAAGATTTTGGTGGCATGGAATGAAGCGAGAGATTGGTTCATTCGTAGCCAAGTGTGACATCTGCCAGCGAGTTAAGGCTGAACATCAGCGACCCGCTGGATTGCTTCAACCTTTGAAAATTCCCGAGTGGAAGTGGGATGAGATTGGAATGGATTTTATTACCGGACTTCCAAGATCCAACCGAGGCCATGATTCAATCTGGGTCATCGTTGATCGACTGACCAAGGTTGCCCACTTTGTTCCTGTCAAGACCACTCATACCGGAGCTCAGTTAGCAGACCTGTATATTTCCAGAATAGTGAGCCTGCATGGTGTGCCTAAGAAGATTGTATCTGATAGAGGCACGCAATTCACCTCAAGATTCTGGAAATCCCTTCATGAAGCCCTCGGAACCAAGTTAGCTTTAGCACAGCTTATCATCCCCAGACCGATGGCCAAACTGAGCGAGTGAACCAGATATTGGAGGACATGCTTCGCGCATGTGTTCTATCCTATGGTTCCAAGTGGGAAGATTGTCTTCCGTTTGCAGAGTTCTCGTACAACAACAGTTATCAGTCTAGTCTGCAAATGGCCCCTTTTGAAGCCCTTTACGGCAAGAAGTGTCGTACACCCCTGAATTGGTCCGATACCGGAGAAAGCAAATTGTTCGGACCAGATACCCTCCGTGAAGCTGAAGAGCAAGTTCAGCTTATTCGTGAACGCCTCAAAACTGCCCAATCCCGTCAGAAGAGTTACGCTGACACCAAGCGCCGTGACCTCACCTTCAACGTCGGAGATTATGTTTATCTCCGAGTGACACCCCTCAAGGAATGCAGCGTTTCCATGTCAAAGGAAAATTAGCGCCAAGGTATATTGGACCCTTCAAGGTCATTGCTCGTCGAGGAGAAGTATCCTATCAGCTGGAATTGCCCCAGGAGTTAGGAGATTATCATGATGTCTTCCACATTTCCTTGCTCCGGAAGTGTCTTGAAGTTCCTGACCAGCCTGATGTTTTCAAAAACATCGACCACCTCTCCATCGACCTGAACCAAGACCTGACCTATCGTGAGAGACCCTCAAGATTCTCGAAGAAGATGTTCGTGTTACCCGGACGTGCGATCAAGTTTTACAAAGTCCAGTGGACTAACCACTCTGAAGAAGAAGCAACTTGGGAACGCGAAGATTATCTTCGAAGCGAATTCCCAGACCTCTTTAGTACCTAAGCCTAGCAAATCTCGGGACGAGATTTATTTAAGGGGGGAAGGATTGTAACATCCCAAAAATATTAATCAGTATTATTATTCCAAAAATGAGAGCCAACAAAAACTTTTGTTGATTTTATGTGTTGTTTATAAATTGTTGCTTGTGGTAATTAATTCTTGTTGCTTGTGTTGCTTGTTTGCTTGAATTAATAGAAAGAAAATGCAAAAGCAAAAGTGAAACAAGAAAAATAAAAGTGACAAATAAGAAACTCAATAATGTTCCAAACAAAATTCAGAGGAATGATATATGAAACCTCTCATTTATCCTTATCACTTATCTCTTCCAAATAATATTTTACACCTATTTTAAAATTCAAAAGTAAAAACAATTGAAATAAAACAAAATGCAATAATTAAAACCCTATGAAAGAAAATGATTCAAAACATTTTATTTTGAAATGCCAAATTTTGTGGAGCTACTACATGCTATGTGGAAGCCTCACAAATATTTGTGAATTTTTCTAAATTGTTTAAGTACCCAAATAAATTCCAGAAAGTGCTGCTGGAAAGAAAAGAAGAAAAAGAAGCAGAGAAGGACCTAGTTGTAAATGAAAAAAGAATCCAGGGGGCGTTCTGCAAGAACGTCGTCGTCCACCTCTCTCCCTCGCCCCGACGCGTCGCCGTGTCGCCGTGACCGTTCCCCGCCGTTTCTGCGCTCCCCAGGCCCCCCTGGCCGCGCTCTCCCTCGCTCCCGTGCCTCTGCAGCCGCGGCGCCGCAGAGGAGAGCACTTACGACTCCCTCGCCTCGAATCCACCCCAGCGCCGCCGTGGCAGCCGCGGCGATGCCGGCCCAAATTCGCACAGCTCTCTGCACCTCGACACGCACCGCTCGAGCCAGAGCTTCTATAACGTGTCCGGACCCCGGTGGACGCCTAGTCTCCACGTCCCTCGCACCACCGCGATGGATTCGAGGAGAAATATCTCCGCCGTGCGCCATGGACGTCGATCGTGCACTCCGTCCACGATACGCCGGCCCTGCGCTATAAAACCACCCCACACCCCTCTGGGAACACCACACCACCCCACTCCCTCACTTCTCCCTCTCGATTCGCCGTGCACCGCCAGGAGGGCGTGCTCTGCCGCAGCCTCTGCCGCCGTTCAGGTCGAGCACGGCCGCGACGCCACACTCTCCCTTTCCCTTCTTTCTGGCCTGCACGCTCTTCTGCAACCGCACCGCACTCACGCGCCTCGCTTTTCCCTCTGTCTAGGGCAAAGGAGAGGAGCCAGGACCTCGCCGGAGCTCGTGCCGTGGCCGTGGAAGTTGGAGACCTCGCCGTCGCCGCTACACGCCGTCCCAGCAAGCACAGCTCGCACCAGCACCTTCCTCGAGCCTCCGCCGTCGATCTGCATCATCGCCACGACCTCCCGAGCCCTGTAGGTGAGAGATTCATCCACCTCGCCGTCGCCGGCGCGGCAGCGCCGCTGAAAAATGGTCGCCGTCGTTGCGTGGATCAAGGGCCGTTGGATCTTGATCCGACGGTGCCTTACCGCTTCGTTTAGAAGAGAAAGAAAGAGAGAGACTGACGGGCAGGCCCCGCTCGTCAGGTTTTAAACAATTTCCTGCGTGCGCTGTGCCGCTGCCATGTAGGCCCCACTAGTCAGAGATTTAAACATTATCCATAACTGGATTTCTCTGTTTAAAATGAAAATATGAAATCAGTACTGGATCCAACTTTGAAATTCAATATCTCGAGATTTAGGAATCCAAATAAATAAAACTCAATTGTTCTGGAAAGCTTATGAAAATGTTTAACGAACCCAATTGGACTCCTTCCATTTAATTAAACAAATAAAAAGTATTATTAAAAATACTACAAAGATTTAAATTCTAAACTTGTTTGTTTCTGATACTCTGTTAGTTCAAATAATTCCAAACCAATTTTCTAGCTTAGTACTGCCATGTATTAGCTTCCCTAATTTTGGTAGAATTATTTGTGTAGTAGTATTTGTTTATATTAAGTTAAAGTTGAAACACCCTTCTGCACTCAAACATTTAAATATGTTTGATGGTTAACCCAAATGAATTAGGACCAATTTTGTTAGGTCACATTTAGCCAGGTTTAGTTACCCCTAATAGGATTTAATTTTAGGGTCAACAGAACTTAATTGGTAGCTAAAACTGGATTATTAAGTTACTGGATTCAAACAAATGTGTAGGGAGTTTAGTAACTCCAATTGATCCAAATAAAATTGGGTTGTCTTCTACACATCAGTAGCTTTCCATAGAATTTTAGTTTGTATTTTTGTGACCAACAGAACTCAAGTTGTGGAATTAAACTTGTTCAACAAGTTTATGACATAATTTAGAAGTAATTAAATAATGTTTAGTTCAATTATTTGAAAACCAAATTGTATGGTTTGATGTGTGCAGTAGCTATTTGTGATGATCATGATTGTTATGTTGAGATGATTGCTTGTATAGATTAGTGATTGTTTGCATTGTTTGTTTAATTAAGTAGACGAGAACGTTGTCGGATATATCGAGGAAGGAGAGTTTGTTGAAACTCAAGAACAAGATCAAGGTCACTTTGCCGAGCAAGGCAAGCTATTCTCTAAGCTTGCACTACAAACTTATGCATCTGCTTTCATAACATGTTTTACTCTCAAAGCAAGATTTATAAAACCCATTTCAAAAGTATATGGAAATTATTTCGCCACCTATGTAGAAATATAAGATAGTTATATCAAATTATAGGATGGGAAAAACAAATGTGGTTTATTCAAAACTCCTTTGCAATTTCTTGTGAGTTTATGAAATGCCGAGATGTCGGTGTTGGAATGGAGAAGTGGAAAAATGGTGATGTTTATGAAAAATGCACAGTGTCCTAGTACTATGACGACCAATCTTACCCTGTGCGACCACATTTACCATATATGGGAAAAGGCTTAGTCATGTAGTTTGCTCTTATTAGTATGGGATACCTCATCGACGGAGATGACTCCGTTATGCATGAGTGGATGGTCCGAGGACCTACCCCCTGACCCGGGTCCTCACACAAGTTGGTGGGGAGGATAGAAGGTTCCACCATAAACCGCCGGACAAAACTATGAGTCCTCACACTTAGGGTTTCTGACGGGAAACTGGACTGGGTGTTGATGGAAAGTGTCATATGGGAAGGATCCTATACTAGCATGAGCAAATAAGAGGCTATGGCCAGCGGCTTACTTCGCATACACCTGGTATGGCGAGACGTGGCAGACACGATGAGTTGCCAGATGGATGTGGGCTAAAAGCGTGCTACCTCTGCAGAGTGTTAAAACTATTCGAATAGCCGAGTCCTCGGATATGGACAATTGGGAGACTGTCCTAAGACCATGTGCAAGTTTTTAAAAGACTTTGAGTTTTAAAAGAAAAATGAAGTGGAGAATGTTTCCTGCACCTATATCAACAGATCGGTATGAGGTGGTTGGATGAAAGTGGACCATGACGGGCTATGGTCAGAAAAAGGAGGAGTTTTGGAGAAACAGTTAAAACTGGTGACTTCTTTAAAGATACTTATAAAACTCTTCTTACCTTTTTCAGTAAAGATATAGAGATGTTTTAAAATAAATAAAAGTTGTCAATTAAAATAAAACTAGTGCATACTCATGTTGGGGTAGTTTGCGAGTACATTCAAATGTACTCATATTGGTTTCGTCCTTGGCTATTGTCCTAGCCAGACTATGAGGAGGAGCACTACGCCGAGCAGGAGTATGGCAACTTCTACGCCAACTAAGGATCTCCACAAGTCAGCTGCCTGTCGGGTTGTCATCGTTAGAATATGATGTCTACTACGCCGTAGCTTCCGCTGATATTTTGGTTTGGCCCATGAAGGCACCTATGTAAGACTTGGTCTAAATGACCATTTATGTAAGACTTTTAATTCGGTATTGTAATGGATGTGAACTTTGGTATCCAATTCGGATTATGTGCAATGACAGACTGATCACGGGATCGTTGTGTTAAGCATAATCGGGTATTTCGGACAGCTAGTCCGGGGTCCCCACACATTTCCCCTGTGTCCTCCATTCTATCCTCCATTGTTCCCCTTGAATCCTCCATTGTGATTGTGAGCATGGGTTTGTGAAAGTTGCCCCCATTGTGATTTCCATGTCTATGACCATGGTTCCCATCATGAGCAAAGTGTTTCTTGAACGTAGGTTCAGCGTGGTGCTTGTTCATCTTCCTCTTCCTGTTTTCAGCTTTCTTCATGCTATCATCAAGGGTGATTGTTCGATCAAGAAGTGTCTGGTAAGTTGGAGCATAAGCCACAGTCAGAGGTATTTTCAGCTCATCACTTAGTCCCTTAAGAAATTTAGCCTTCCTCTTTACATCTGTGTCAATGTCCTCAGGAGCATATCGAGACAAGGCATGAAAGTCATCCATGTACTCCTTAAGACTTCTGTTCCCCTGATGCAGATTGCGGAACTCTTCCTGTTTCAGATTCATAACGCCAGTGGAGATATGAGCATTACGAAAGCCTTCCTTGAAATCCTCCCAGGTCAAGGTGTCCAATGGGTGAGTAAGCTGATACGTTTCCCACCACTGGGCAGCAGGTCCTTCAAGCAGATGTGCGATGAACCTAATCTTCTCAGCATCTTCACATTCAGTTGTTACCAGATCCATTTGCACAGAACGCAGCCAGTCATCAGCCACAATTGGGTCAGTTGTAGTTGAGAACTTGTTTGGCCTAAGCCTAAGGAACCTGGCAAGTCTGTCCACTTGGGGAGGAGGTGGTGGTGGTGGAGGTCCATGTTGATTCACCATGAATTGAGCCATCATGGTCATCAGCTGAGTATGGGCCGCCATCATCTGTTGCATCATAGCTTCGTTGTTGTTGTTGTTGTTGTTGTTATTGTTGTCCTCAGGTGCACGACGGGAAGGCATCTGTGGGTTTTAGCATAGGTGAGTAAAAGATAGACAGGTCTATGAGAAAATAATTCTACCCATACAAGCATCACATAGAAAGCAATCAAACAACACATCAAGCAAAACTTCAACTCCAAATTTTTCTCTGGTCTTCAATTCGAACTAAACATCAAAGGGTACTAGGTATTGTCCTACCACAAGTTGGTAGCTCCAAACTGAAATTCGAAATTTTAAAAAGCGTAAGGTAAAATGGTAGTCTTTCTAACTATCCTAGTCCTCAATCATGGCGGCTTCATCTACTTCTTCAAATTCTTGGATTTCAAAGCCTTCCTGAATGAGCATGCTTCTGAGATCCTTCACTTCCTTCTCCAATTCTTAGTTTCTCTCCTGGAGTTCCTTCTTCTCAGCACGAAGTCGCTTGATCAAGTCACAATCAGCTTCAAGCTCCACATCGTTGGTGGAGAGTTCTTCCTTCAAATCCGGATTTGCTTGTTTCTTTGCTTGACTCTCTTCTCTTGACTTATGAATTTCTTCTCTTGGGCCTTGAACTTCTCTTCTAGCTCCTTGGTCTTCTCTTCTTGCTCTTTTATCTTCTCATCATTCACTTGGACTTGGGCGCAAAGCTCATCATTTTTGTGGAGTTCTTCATTGGTATCAAAGTAAAGATCATGGACTAAGAGTTCCAAGCCTTGGAAGTAATCGCTCACGAACTCATCTTTGCCCATGTTCTCGGTGCCATAGCAGAAGGGTGATCCTTCATCGTCACGCCTTCCAAAAGGGAAGGAGTAGTGCTCATCCAATTCCTTGGAGCAGCGTCCACAAAGACAAGCTATCACGTGTTGCATGATGACGTCGATTCCTCTCTCCATGGAGACACCCATTATTCTGTACTCAATGGGTGCTTCGCCTTCACGTCCTTGTTAAACTACCCTGACTCCCCAAAGGTCTTCTCTTTTGAACTTCTTCAAAATGCATCCCTTGATCATGGGTGTAGGTAGCTGCAGGTGCTTGAGGATATCAAACATGATGCTGCCGAAACGGGTCACAGGATAGTCCTCCTCACAAGTGTACTCGAATCTTTTCATCCTTCAGTTAGGAAGAACAAGGTATGAGCTTAAATGCATAAGTAAAGAATTACGAGTACTTGGAAGAAAAGCAAGAATATAATAAAGAAGATTTTATACTTAGTGAATTTTAAGTTTTTGGCCAACTTAATTCTACCAATCCTAGGGTTTTGATCCTACAGGCAACACAGTGTTCTAATACCATCTGTAATGAACCTGCACTTAAAGTATGGCAAGGCACCCATGTATTGTGCAAATCCCTGGATCGATTCATTTGCACACATAGTATACGATGAATATCACAACATTGTATCATTATTACAAAAATTATCCAGACTTGGTAAAATAAAAGGTTCGATACATATTTACATAGCTTATAGCTAGCTCAAACAAATGAAGCAGCAGAAATAAATCTTCAATGAGCCTCCATTCTTCATGATGCGCCACAGGCGAAAACATGTTGGTTGTAGACTCAAAACCAAAACGTAACCTTACTCATCGCCAGAAAAGCCTGCAATAAAGTAATATTTGCAACAGAGTGGGTCAGAATCATTAAAAATGATCCTGGCAAGTGACACTATGTGGACTCATATAGGAACAACTCTATAACCTATATGCATATTTGGCTGGTGGAGTTTAAAGGCTGATTTGCATAAAAGCCAATTTTGCCTAACACTTTGTAAAACTTTTCCTTCAAAATTTTGAGACAAGATGGCTTGAAAACCATTGTCTTTACTACCCTTGTTCACCAAGTTTTAACTTCGAAATTGGAATGATGAAGCCTCCGTTGAATCATTGATCAACTGCTCAAATTGTCCGTAACCGGGGACATGGCTAAGTACTTAGTTTTTAACTCTGCAGAGGTTGTGCACTTTCACCATTAGACTCAACTAAACCAAACTATCCTCAAGCACACAATTTGTGCTAAGGAAAAGGAGAGAGTTGAGACAAGATTTTTCAGAAGCATTTCCTCATCCCATGCCGCCTTGACGCGCTCCCATTCTAACCAACTACCACCACCTGTCAAGTCGAGATGAGTCCACACAACTTAATCCATCAAGTCAGAGCCCATATGACTAATGGTTGCACGGTAAGCAATCTTCACTTAGAGAAAACATTGGCCCCTTAATACCCTGGGTGGCAACCACAAGTGACCATCCCTTAGAGGTCACCCCTAAGAGATGACACTTAACCTTTCCATCATCTTTTCATTACCAAGTCCACCCAGGTGATAAATTACTTAGTAGAATTTAAGCTTTAAAGAAAACACATTTGCATAGCATCAAATAATCTACTAAGTTATCAAAGGGTCCTAGATACAACTAGTATAAAGGTATGGTGGGTTTAGCACATAGCAATAATACTATCCAACACATGCATATAAGAAATACACTAAGTAATGCATATAAAATACTTAGGAAAATTTCATGGGGGTGTGCCACTTGCCTTGGCAACAAGCAGAAACGCAACAACAGCTGCAACAGTCCTCGTTTCCCTCCGGAGATTCTAACACAACAGACAATACATAATGAACAAACAAGTTTCATAAAACTTCAAAGGAAAAATATGTCATGCATGATGTGCAAAATATTTCTAAGGACTAGAGATGCATGCATGTCATGCCATGAAATAATTCTAAGTTAAAGCAAGACAATCAAGGAGGTCCAAAAATGACTAAGGACCAAAGTCACAACATGTGATTCAAAATTTCCACTAAGGAAATAAAGGTTAAGACAACAAGTCAAATTAATCTTAAGGAAAAGTAAACTAAATAAGAGGTGCTAGGTTTTGCTAAGGAAAATTATACTAGCAAAAGTTTGAAATAAAATCTAAGGATAAAACTTGTCAACTATTATAACTTAGCAAAATAAACCAATCAACTAAGTTTTCTAGAGTGCTAAATTTTCTAAGGAAAAGATTAGCTTTTTAGGTAAGGGTAGAGAATTCTTCTAAGGAAAAAGTGTTATCAAAATTTTACCCAAATAATTTCTAACGAAGAAATAACTCTTAGGTGGGTGAGGTGAAATATTTCTAAGTTATTCTGTATCTAACATGTTCATAATTACTTAGCTAAATTTTCTATTCGAAAATAAGGTGGAGAGCAATTTTAATATAATTTACTTATTAAAATAACGCCTAAAAGCAATAAAAACAAATCACATGCAAAAACATAGAAAAACACTTCTACAAAAATACTAGAGAAAACTACCGCCGTTACTTAGACAAAAAAAATTAATGCAAAAGAGTTTGCTCAAAAACCAATTTTCATAATTAAGTTATAGCCAGAATATCAATTAAACCACTTTCAAAAATTATCTAAATTATTTTCATCAAAACCTCAAATTAAGCATATAGAAAGTTTCTACACATTATAAGCTTTCCAAAAATATAAATTTCATAAATTTTGGATAAAGGGCTAAAAATTAATAACGAATCTAAAAACCAGGGATCTATCCGTGATGCGCAGGGGCTAATTTATAAAGAAAAACAAAAGAATCTTCACGCTGAAATCCCCGGGTGACGTGTTGTCTTCTGATTGGTGCGGAGCTTCTCGTTGACCGGTCTTCTACAGATTGCGGGATATGTGGGCGCGGACGGGTGGCGGCGCGGACGGATGTGGACGGATGCGGCTTCGTGGGTAACTTGACGACTTGGCGATCTCCGGTTGGCTGATACCGCTTCGTGATGCATCTAATCTCCACCGTGCAAAAATGATCCAACGGCCTAGATCTACTGTACCAAAACGAGCGGCGTCTCCGCCGGAAACGTGCCGAAAGTCTATCTCTACGGTGGCGCCATCGCCGGCGGTGAGCTAAACGCAACAGAAAAGAAGAGGGGATGGGGGCTTGGTACCAGGAGATGCAGGACGTCGCGGCGGAGCTGATGGCGTGGTCGATGAGGTCGCGAGTTTCCTTCTCCTCCTGGGATCGCTCGTCGATGTTGGGGTGGCGGCGGCGAGCTTCTGTCGATGATGGATCTCTCGATCTGCTGTGCGAGAAAATACGGCGAGGTGTCAGGGAGGTGCGCACGGTCGAAGCGAAGCGAAGGGGAGGGTTGCGAGGGGCGATGCACGCAAGGGCTCACCGAATACGGCGAGGTCGTCGACGGCAGTGGCGGCACGGCGGCGACTCGTGCGGGCAGCCTGGGGGCTCTCGTCTCGATTTGTTTGGGGCAAAAAGATGGCGGTGTCGTGGGGTTTATATAGGGGGCAAAACGCGTGTGATTGCGTGCGAATCAAGCCAGATTCGGTTAGGATTTGGTTAGGGTTTGCATCGGGTGTTCGTTACGTGCACGGCGAGTTGAGGGTGATGACAGGTGGGGCCGGGCTGTCAGCGGAAGGGAGAGAGAGAGATGGGCTGGGCCAGGGTGGCCTGCTACGTGCTGCGCGGCGCGAGAGAAAGAAGATGGGCTCGGCCCAATTAGCTCGTTTCACATTTTTTTCCAGAAACTGTTTTTCTTTTCTGTTTTTAAACAAATTCAAATAACTTTTGATTTATAAAACCAAATCCACTCAAACCAAATTCTATACTTTTGTAAAAAACATGCCCCACATGTTTAGCATGTATTGGGGATAAAATATTCAAGACTTTATTTGAAAATTTGAAATAGTTTGTGAAGACATTTGCAGATACTTTGCAAATTAGGTTTTTGAGATAAATTCTCTTAATTTCATAATTTGAATTCAAACACAATGCAATCAATGATGCAATGACATGATGCATGATGCAAATGAAAAGTTTTAAATTTTTGTGAAAATTGGGACGTTACATTAAGTGCTACTGGTATGCGTATGGTGGAGAGAGCCCCAACACATGGGAGAGAGGGAGAGAGATTAGATCTAGACCTTGGGAGCCTCCGAGGAGAAATCTCTAGTCTATTGTGTGTCTCCAAAAGAGGAGGGGGTGGGGTTTATAAAGGAGCTCCAAGGGTAGGGTTGCTTGGACAAGGGGAAAGTATTCCTAGTCCAACTCAACTTGGACAAGGGGAAACTTTCCCTTGCCCAATTCGGCTAGGGAAGGTGGAGTTGGAGTCCCCCACCGCCTGCTCTCCTTGGCCGCCGCCCTAGTGGGGCCCGCCTCGGCCACCGACCCCAGGTGGGGCCCGCCTGGCCACCGACCTGCGGGTGGGGCCCGCTCTGGCCACCGACCTCAGGTGGGTGGGGCCCACCTGAGCCGGCCTCGACTTGGCCTCCGCCGCCGCCTTGCCCCCTATGTGGGCCGAAGCCCACTAAATTGTTTAAGTACCCCAAATAAATTCCATAAAGTGCTGCTGGAAAAGAAAAGAAGAAAAAGAAGCAGAGAAGGACCTAGTTGTAAATGGAAAAAAGAATCCAGGGGCGTTCTGCAAGAACGTCGTCGTCCACCTCTCTCCCTCGCCCCGACGCGTCGCCGTGTCGCCGTGACCGTTCCCGCCATTTCTGCGCTCCCCAGGCCCCCTTGGCCGCGCTCTCCCTCGCTCCCGTGCCTCTACAGCCGCGGCGCCGCAGAGGAGAGCACTTACGACCTCCCTCGCCTCGAATCCACCCCAGCGCCGCCGTGGCAGCCGCGGCGATGCCGGCCCAAATTCGCGCAGCTCTCTGCACCTCGACACGCACCGCTCGAGCCAGAGCTTCTAGAACGTGTCCGGACCCCGGTGGACGCCTAGTCACCACGCCCCTCGCACCACCGCGACAGATTCGAGGAGAAATATCTCCGCCGTGCGCCATGGACGTTGATCGTTCACTCCGTCCACGATACGCCGGCCCTGCGCTATAGAACCACCCCCACACCCCTCTGGGAACACCACACCACCCCACTCCCTCACTTCTCCCTCTCGATTTGCCGTGCACCACCAGGAGGGCGTGCTCTGCCGCAGCCTCTGCCGCCGTTGAGGTCGGGCACGGCCGCGACGCCACACTCTCCCTTTCCCTTCTTTCTGGCCTGCACGCTCTTCTGCAACCGCACCGCACTCACGCGCCTTGCTTTTCCCTTTGTCTAGGGCAAAGGAGAGGAGCCAGGACCTCGCCGAGCTCGTGCCGTGGCCGTGGAAGTTGGAGACCTCGCCGTCGCCGCTACACGCCGTCCCAGCAAGCACAGCTCGCACCAGCACCTTCCTCGAGCCTCCGCCGTCGATCTGCATCATCGCCACGACCTCCCGAGCCCTCTAGGTGAGAGATTCATCCACCTCACCGTCGCCGGCGCGGCAGCGCCGCCGAAAAATGGTCGCCGTCGTTGCGTGGATCAAGGGCCGTTGGATCTTGATCCGACGGTCCCTTACCGCTTCGTTTAGAAGTGAAAGAAAGAGAGAGAGTGACGGGCGGCCTCGCTCGTCAGGTTTCAAACAATTTCCCACGCGCGCTGTGCCGCTGCCATGTAGGCCCCACTAGTCAGAGATTTAAACATTATCCATAACTGGATTTCTCTGTTTAAAATGAAAATATGAAATCAGTACTGGATCCAAATTTGAAATTCAATATCTCGAGATTTAGGAATCCAAATAAATCAAACTCAATTGTTCTGGAAAGCTTATGAAAATGTTTAACCAACCCAATTGGATTCATTCCATTTAATTAAATAAATAAAAAGTATTATTAAAAATTCTAAAGAAGGTTTAAATACTAAAATTGTTTGTTTCTGATACTCTGTTAGTCCAAATAATTCCAAACCAATTTTGCTAGCTTAGTACTGCCATGTATTAGCTTCCCTAATTTTTGTAGAATTATTTGTGCAGTAGTATTTGTTTAGTATTAAGTTAAAGTTGAAACACCCTTCTGCACTCAAACATTTAAATATGTTTGATGGTTAACCCAAATGAATTAGGACCAATTTTGTTAGATCACATTTGGCCAGGTTTACTTACCCCTAAAAGTATTTAATTTTAGGATCAACAGAACTTAATTGGTAGCTAAAACTTGATTATTAAGTTACTGGATTCAAACAAATGTGTAGGGAGTTTTGTAACTCCAATTGATCCAAATCAAATTGGTTTGTCTTCTACACATCAGTAGCTTTCCATAGAATTTTAGTTTGTATTTTTATGACCAACAGAACTCAAGTTGTGGAATTAAACTTGTTCAACAAGTTTCTGCCATAATTTAGAAGTAATTAAATAATGTTTAGTTCAATTATTTGAAAACCAAATTGTATGGTTTGATGTGTGCAGTAGCTATTTGTGATGATCATGATTGTTATGTGGAGATGATTGCTTGTATAGATTAGTGATTGTTTGCATTGTTTGTTTAATTAATTAGACGAGAACGTTGTCGGATATATCGAGGAAGGAGAGTTTGTTGAAACTGAAGAACAACATCAAGGTCACTTTGCCGAGCAAGGCAAGCTATTCTCTGAGCTTGCACTACAAACTTATGCATCTACTTTCATAACATGTTTTACTCTCAAAGCAAGATTTATAAAACCCATTTCAAAAGTATATGGAAATTATTTTGCCACCTATGTAGAAATATAAGATAGTTATATCAAATTATAGGATGGGAAAAACAAATGTGGTTTATTCAAAACTTCTTTGCAATTACTTGTGAGTTTATGAAATTCCGAGATGTCGGTGTTGGAATGGAGAAGTGGAAAAATGGTGATGTTTATGAAAAATGCACAGTGTCCTAGTACTATGACGACTAATCTTACCCTGTGCGACCACATTTACCATATATGGGAAAAGGCTTAGTCATGTAGTTTGCTCTTATTAGTATGGGATACCTCATCGACGGAGATGACTCCATTATGCATGAGGAGATGGTCCGAGGACCTACCCCCTGACCCGCCGGACAAAACTATGAGTCCTCACACTTAGGGTTTCTGACGGGATATTGGACTGGGTGTTGATGGAAAGAGTCATATGGGAAGGATCCTATACTAGCATGAGCAAATAAGAGGCTATGGCCGGCGGCTTACTTCGCATACACCTGGTATGGCGAGACGTGGCAGACACGATGAGTTGCCGGATGGATGTGGGCTAAAAGCGTGCTACCTCTGCAGAGTGTTAAAACTATTCGAATAGCCGAGTCCTCGGATATGGACAATTGGGAGACTGTCCTAAGACCATGTGCAAGTTTTTAAAAGACTTTGAGTTTTAAAAGAAAAATGAAGTGGAGAATGTTTCCTGTACCTATACCAACGGGCTATGGTCGAAAAAGGAGGAGTTTTGGAGAAACAGATAAAATGGTGACTTCTTTAAAGATAGTTATAAAACTCTTCTTACCTTTTTCAATAAAGATATAGAGATGTTTTAAATAAATAAAAGTTGTCAACTAAAATAAAACTAGTGCATACTCATGTTGGGGTAGTTTGCGAGTACATTCAAATGTACTCATATTGGTTTCGTCCCTGGCTATTGTCCTAGCCAGACTACGAGGAGGAGCACTACGCCGAGCAGGAGTATGGCGACTTCTACGCCAACTAAGGATCTCCACAAGTCAGCTGCCTGTCGGGTTGTCATCGTTAGAATATGATGTCTACTACGCCGTAGCTTCCGCTGATATTTTGGTTTGGCCCATGAAGGCACCTATGTAAGAACTTGGTCTAAATGACCATTTATGTAAGACTTTTATTCGGTATTGTAATGGATGTAAACTTTGGTATCCAATTCGGATTATGTGCAACGACAGACTGATCACGGGATCGTTGTGTTAAGCATAATCGGGTATTTCGGACAGCTAGTCCGGGGTCCCCACAGACTTGGTATCAGAGCCATCCTGACTTTAGGAAACCTTAGTTAGCATGGTCGTTTGTCAAATGTTACAAAAGATGAATTTCTAAAAAGAAAGGAATGAAGTATTTTGAAAACTGCTTATCTCCAATCCTCTTACTTATGCAAAATTTTACTCTCATTAAATATTACATTTTCCTTATCCTAAAATTTTGCACACTCTCATTAAGCTTAAAATTTGACTCACTTGTTGCCCTACTATATTAAAATTTTGATACACTTGTCACCTAACTAACTTAAAATTTTGCTTAAAAATTGTAGATGGCACTCCATTGGACCGAGTTCGTTCAGCTGGAGAAGGACAGCAAGCTGACGTTTGAGAGGGACTTGTTCGAGTTGACCAAGCTGTTAGGTCGCCCCGCTCCAGAGTTTGAGGGAGCTCAGATTGATGTTCACGGTGTCGGAAGGCTGAGCTGGCTCATCAGGTCGTCAGTTCGCAGGAACATCAAGTCTCCCAGTTCCAGGACGCTCATCTTCACCACCAAGGAGGCCACCTGGGTTGACGGTCTCTGTACTGCTACACAGAGGATGCTAGCCCGACTTTGTGAGGAGCACAAGGCGGAGTTAGTAGACTCCCGTTTCCGGTTCTACGGGAGGCGCAACTGCGATGGACACCCTACTCCTTCACCTTACCACCCGATGTTTGGGAGCTACATCATGGACATGGAGATCTTACTTCAGTGCACTCAGGATGATCTGTTGCGCACTAGGATTCAGCTCCACTTTGACCGCGAGTCGCTCGTTGAGCTTCGCGAGAACGAGATGAAGCTGATGGAGGAGAAGGTCGCTCTTCTCAGGAAGAGGGCCCAGCTGAGGAAGACTATCGTGAAGCTCCGCACGAAGGTGGCAGAGCAGGACGGCTGATTGAGGATCTAGAGCACCATACTGACGAGATGGAGGAGGAGGGCGAGGATCTCCGCAAGGAGAACAACGCTTTCCTCAGTGACGATGATGACTTCGTGGAGGAGATGGACTGTGAGGAGGAGGATGATGAGGAGGAGTTAGTTGACGA
Organism: Poa pratensis; assembly: GCA_947311845.1. NCBI lineage: Eukaryota > Viridiplantae > Streptophyta > Magnoliopsida > Poales > Poaceae > Poa > Poa pratensis. The sequence continues at coordinate 68,332,678 of CAMZMU010000052.1, read as the reverse complement.
GGAGGAGGAGCCACTCGAGCAGTTCTCGAGGACGAGGAGGAGGATCCCGAGGAGCCACCTACCAGTCAGATGCTGACGTGTTAGAGCTGGAGGTTCCACCTCAGTAGGCGAGTGACTTGATCACTACCGCAGGATTAGGTTGACCCCTATCGCTAGTCGAGTAGTAGTAGTGGTTCTTTTGGAAACCAGATGTTATGTATCTAGATGTAAGGTGATGTTGTAAGCTTGATGTTGATGTGAACTCCTTGATGTGTTGTTGGAAATATAAGTATGTTTGTCTTGTTTAAATCTGTGTGAAATATTTTCATATAAACCTTAATTAATCAACCACTTGCGAGATCGTCTTTTCCCTTAGTCGAACTTTTCTTGCCTTGCCTCTTATACCCGGTGTGCTTCAGGATGCCGCCCCGTCGCAGCAATGCGGAAGGATCAGGATCAGCACCACCACCACCGGACCCAACCCCCGCCCAACTTCTCGCGCTTATCATGGAGGAACGTGAAAATGCCCGGCAAGAGCGCCAGCTCATCTCGTTGCCCTACAACAACTCGCAGCCGCTTATAACAACAACAACAACAACAACAACAATGGTGGTAATGGCAATGGCGATGGAAACCAGCGATCTACCTTAGGCGATTTTCAGAAACCAACCCACCCACCTACTCCAAGGGACTTCACCCACTAGAAGCCGATGATTGGCTTCGCACCATCGACAATAATCTGAAGTTGCTGCTGTGGGAGAAAATGAGAAAGTGTTGTATGCAACCCACTATCTCGCTGGACCTGCAAGAGCTTGGTGGGAAACTACCAAGGCTCTCCAGCAGCTGGTCATGTCATCAACTGGGCTGAGTTCCAGGAGAAGTTCCGCAAGAAGCATATTCCCACGGACTTATTGAGAGGAAGAAGGATGAGTTCCGCAAGCTGAGGCAGGGAAGTAAGATGTGGTCGGTTATCTGGATGAGTTTACCGACTTATCTCGGTATGCTCCTGATGACACCGACAAAGAGAGAAGAAGATGGAGCGTTTCATGAGTGGACTTCATGATGAACTGCAGTGTGCTTGGTTATCCATGACTTCCGTGATCTGGAGTCACTTGTGGACAAAGCCATCCAGCTGGAGACCAAGCGCAAGTCTATGTATGAAGGTCGCAAGAGGAGGATGAATGCTCAGGAAGGTTCGAGCAGCCAGAAACCTCGTATCTTTCAGCAGAACACCAGGCCTGCCTATCGTCCACCCCAAGCTCCACGCCCCAATTACCCTAACCGCCCAAACAACTTCAACCGCCCCAATGACAATAACCGTCCCGGAGGAAACTTCAACAACTTCACCCGCAATCCCAATGTGATCTGCTTTGAATGCGGCAACAAGGGTCACTACTCCAAAGAATGTCCCAATCCCAAGAGGAATGTCCAGCGCCCCAATGCGCCGGCACAGAACAATGGTCAAGGCCGCAATGGAAATGGAAATGGCAAGAATGCCGCACCCGCGGAAATGCTGCTGTTGCCAAGGGTCGTCTGCACCACATCAATGCTGAAGAAGCTCAGGATGCTCCGGATGTTGTGCTGGGTACGTTCCTTGTCAACTCAGTACCTGCAACTGTTCTGTTTGATTCTGGTGCTACCCATTCATTTGTTACCCAAGAATTTGTTGCTAAGGGAGGTTTAGTCGAGAGCCTCTTACCCAAACCCATGGTCATCCAAATCCCAGAATCCACCGTAGAGACCAAGATGTTTTGCTCCGATGTACCCCTTGAGATCAAAGGAGAAAAGTTTCCAGTTAACTTAATTGTTCTGGGAACCCAAGGCATCGATGTTATACTCGGTATGAATTGGTTAGCCAAGTACCATGGTCGAATTGACTGTGCTAGAAGAGCTGTATCCATCACCACCGACAAAGAAGTAGAAGTGGAGTATGTGTCTGAAACTAGTCAATCTCACCCAGGCTGCCATGAGAGCATAGCTCGACCTGCCCTAGATGAGATCCGTGTTGTTCACCTGTTCAAGGATGTTTTCCCAGAAGAATTGCCTGGTATGCCGCCAGACCGGGAAATTGAGTTCATAATTGAGCTTATCCCAGGAACCGCCCCTATATCCCAAAGACCTTATCGGATGAATCCGGAAGAGCTGGTTGAGTTGAAGAAGCAATTGGCAGATATGCTCAGCAAAGGACTTGTTCGCCCAAGCGCTTCACCTTGGGGATCACCCATTATTTTGTGGACAAGAGAGACGGTACCACACGCCTGTGTGTGGATTATCGCAAGCTGAATGACGTGACCATTAAAAATAAGTACCCTCTTCCCAAGATCGAGGATCTGTTCGATCAAATGAACGGAGCCCGAGTCTTTTCCAAGATCGATCTTCGGACAGGATACCATCAGTTGAAGATCCGAGAGACAGATATTCCCAAGACCGCCTTCACCACTCGTTACGGTTTGTTTGAATACACCGTGATGTCTTTTGGTCTGACCAATGCCCCAGCCTATTTCATGAATCTCATGAACAAGATTTTCATGGAGTACCTCGACAAGTTCGTGGTAGTTTTCCTTGATGACATCCTTATTTATTCCAAGACCGAAGAAGAGCATGCTGAACACCTGCGTCTAGTTTTGGAGACTCTCCGAGAGCACCAGCTGTATGCCAAGCTTAGCAAGTGTGAGTTTTGGCTCAGTGAAGTGGCATTTCTCGGACATGTTGTGTCTGCCGGAGGAATTTCTGTGACCCAGAGAAGATCCAAGCCATTGTTGACTGGTTATCCCCAACCAATGTTTTGAAATCCGAAGCTTTCTCGGACTTGCCGGTTATTACCGCAAGTTCGTTGAAGGATTTTCCAGTATAGCCAAACCTATGACCCAACTGTTGAAGAAGGACAAGAAATTTGAATGGACTCAGAAGTGTGAGGATAGTTTCCAAGAACTGAAGAAGAGACTAACCTCAGCCCCAATCCTGATCATGCCAGACGTCACCCAGAGTTTCGACGTGTATTGCGATGCATCACGCCTCGGACTTGGTTGCGTTCTGATGCAAGAAGGCAAAGTTGTGTCGTATCTGTCCCGGCAGTTGCGACCGCATGAAGAGAATTACCCAACCCATGACTTGGAGTTAGCTGCTGTTGTTCTTGCTCAAAACGTGGCGTCCCTATCTTGCGGGACATCGCTGCGAGGTCTATACAGATCACAAAAGCTTGAAGTATATTTTCACCCAGAAAGATCTGAACCTGCGACAGAGGAGATGGATGGAATTAATCAAGGATTATGATATTGGAATCCATTATCACCCTGGAAAGGCTAATGTAGTTGCCGATGCCCTTAGTCGCAAACCTTGCACCCTGAATGCCCTGATCCAAGCCGAACAGCCAGCCTTGTTCAAAGAGTTCCAAGATTTTGGACTAGAGCTTGTTAGCCATGGTTATCTCGCCAATTTAGAGTTAACCCCAACCCTGATGGATCAAATCAAAGAAGCCCAAAAGGTCATGAAAGCATAGAGGGAATTAGGAAGAAGATTTCCCTCGGCAAAGCACCCGGTTTTACCGAAGATGCTGAAGGAGTGCTGAAATTCAATGACCGTATCTGTGTGCCCAATGTCACGGAACTTAAGGAGTTAATCCTGAAGGAGGCCCATGAGACCCCTTATTCAATCCACCCCGGCGGAACCAAAATGTACCAAGACCTTCGAGAAAGATTTTGGTGGCATGGAATGAAGCGAGAGATTGGTTCTTCGTAGCCAAGTGTGACATCTGCCAGCGAGTTAAGGCTGAACATCAGCGACCCGCTGGATTGCTTCAACCTTTGAAAATTCCCGAGTGGAAGTGGGATGAGATTGGAATGGATTTTATTACCGGACTTCCAAGATCCAACCGAGGCCATGATTCAATCTGGGTCATCGTTGATCGACTGACCAAGGTTGCCCACTTTGTTCCTGTCAAGACCACTCATACCGGAGCTCAGTTAGCAGACCTGTATATTTCCAGAATAGTGAGCCTGCATGGTGTGCCTAAGAAGATTGTATCTGATAGAGGCACGCAATTCACCTCAAGATTCTGGAAATCCCTTCATGAAGCCCTCGGAACCAAGTTAGCTTTAGCACAGCTTATCATCCCCAGACCGATGGCCAAACTGAGCGAGTGAACCAGATATTGGAGGACATGCTTCGCGCATGTGTTCTATCCTATGGTTCCAAGTGGGAAGATTGTCTTCCGTTTGCAGAGTTCTCGTACAACAACAGTTATCAGTCTAGTCTGCAAATGGCCCCTTTTGAAGCCCTTTACGGCAAGAAGTGTCGTACACCCCTGAATTGGTCCGATACCGGAGAAGCAAATTGTTCGGACCAGATACCCTCCGTGAAGCTGAAGAGCAAGTTCAGCTTATTCGTGAACGCCTCAAAACTGCCCAATCCCGTCAGAAGAGTTACGCTGACACCAAGCGCCGTGACCTCACCTTCAACGTCGGAGATTATGTTTATCTCCGAGTGACACCCCTCAAAGGAATGCAGCGTTTCCATGTCAAAGGAAAATTAGCGCCAAGGTATATTGGACCCTTCAAGGTCATTGCTCGTCGAGGAGAAGTATCCTATCAGCTGGAATTACCCCAGGAGTTAGGAGATTATCATGATGTCTTCCACATTTCCTTGCTCCGGAAGTGTCTTGAAGTTCCTGACCAGCCTGATGTTTTCAAAAACATCGACCACCTCTCCATCGACCTGAACCAAGACCTGACCTATCGTGAGAGACCCTCAAATTCTCGAAGAAGATGTTCGTGTTACCCGAAGACGTGCGATCAAGTTTTACAAAGTCCAGTGGACTAACCACTCTGAAGAAGAAGCAACTTGGGAACGCGAAGATTATCTTCGAAGCGAATTCCCAGACCTCTTTAGTACCTAAGCCTAGCAAATCTCGGGACGAGATTTATTCTAAGGGGGGAAGGATTGTAACATCCCAAAAATATTAATCAGTATTATTATTCCAAAAATGAGAGCCAACAAAAACTTTTGTTGATTTTATGTGTTGTTTATAAATTGTTGCTTGTGGTAATTAATTCTTGTTGCTTGTGTTGCTTGTTTGCTTGAATTAATAGAAAGAAAATGCAAAAGCAAAAGTGAAACAAGAAAAATAAAAGTGACAAATAAGAAACTCAATAATGTTCCAAACAAAATTCAGAGGAATGATATATGAAACCTCTCATTTACATCCTTATCACTTATCTCTTCCAAATAATATTTTACACCTATTTTAAAATTCAAAAGTAAAAACAATTGAAATAAAACAAAATGCAATAATTAAAACCCTATGAAAGAAAATGATTCAAAACATTTTATTTTGAAATGCCAAATTTTGTGGAGCTACTACATGCTATGTGGAAGCCTCACAAATATTTGTGAATTTTTCTAAATGTTTAAGTACCCAAATAAATTCCAGAAATGCTGCTGGAAAGAAAAGAAGAAAAAGAAGCAGAGAAGGACCTAGTTGTAAATGGAAAAAAGAATCCAGGGGCGTTCTGCAAGAACGTCGTCGTCCACCTCTCTCCCTCCCCCGACGCGTCGCCGTGTCGCCGTGACCGTTCCCCGCCGTTTCTGCGCTCCCCAGGCCCCCCTGGCCGCGCTCTCCCTCGCTCCCGTGCCTCTGCAGCCGCGGCGCCGCAGAGGAGAGCACTTACAACCTCCCTCGCCTCGAATCCACCCCAGCGCCGCCGTGGCAGCCGCGGCGATGCCGGCCCAAATTTGCACAGCTCTCTGCACCTCGACACGCACCGCTTGAGCCAGAGCTTCTAGAACGTGTCCGGACCCCGGTGGACGCCTAGTCTCCACGTCCCTCGCACCACCGCGACGGATTCAAGGAGAAATATCTCCGCCGTGCGCCATGGACGTCGATCGTGCACTCCGTCCACGATACGCCGGCCCTGCGCTATAAAACCACCCCCACACCCCTCTGGGAACACCACACCACCCCACTCCCTCACTTCTCCCGCTCGATTCACCGTGCACCGCCAGGAGGGCGTGCTCTGCCGCAGCCTCTGCCGCCGTTGAGGTCGAGCACGGCCGCGACGCCACACTCTCCCTTTCCCTTCTTTCTGGCCTGCACACTCTTCTGCAACCGCACCGCACTCACGCACCTCGCTTTTCCCTCTGTCTAGGGCAAAGGAGAGGAGCCAGGACCTCGCCGGAGCTCGTGCCGTGGCCGAGGAAGTTGGAGACCTCGCCGTCGCCGCTACACGCCGTCCCAGCAAGCACAGCTCGCACCAGCACCTTCCTCGAGCCTCCGCCGTCGATCTGCATCATCGCCACGACCTCCCGAGCCCTCTAGGTGAGAGATTCATCCACCTCGCCATCGCCGGCGCGGCAGCACCGCTGAAAAATGGTCGCCGTCGTTGCGTGGATCAAGGGCCGTTGGATCTTGATCCGACGGTGCCTTACCGCTTCGTTTAGAAGATAAAGAAAGAGAGAGACTGACGGGCGGGCCTCGCTCGTCAGGTTTTAAACAATTTCCCGCGTGCGCTGTGCCGCTGCCATGTAGGCCCCACTAGTCAGAGATTTAAACATTATCCATAAGTGAATTTCTCTGTTTAAAATGAAAATATGAAATCAGTACTAGATCCAACTTTGAAATTCAATATCTCGAGATTAAGAATCCAAATAAATCAAACTCAATTGTTCTGGAAAGCTTATGAAAATGTTTAACGAACCCAATTGGATTCATTCCATTTAATTAAATAAATAAAAAGTATTATTAAAAATACTACAAAAGGTTTAAAATCTAAACTTGTTTGTTTCTGATACTCTGTTAGTCCAAATAATTCCAAACCAATTTTTCTAGCTTAGTACTGCCATGTATTAGCTTCCCTAATTTTGGTAGAATTATTTGTGCAGTAGTATTTGTTTAGTATTAAGTTAAAGTTGAAACACCCTTCTGCACTCAAACATTTAAATATGTTGATGGTTAACCCAAATGAATTAGGACCAATTTTTTAGGTCACATTTAGCCAGGTTTAGTTACCCCTAATAGGATTTAATTTTAGGGTCAACAGAACTTAATTGGTAGCTAAAACTGGATTATTAAGTTACTGGATTCAAACAAATGTGTAGGGAGCTTAGTACCTCCAATTGATCCAAATAAAATTGGGTTGTCTTCTACACATCAGTAGCTTTCCATAGAATTTTAGTTTGTATTTTTGTGACCAACAGAACTCAAGTTGTGGAATTAAACTTGTTCAACAAGTTTATGCCATAATTTAGAAGTAATTAAATAATGTTTAGTTCAATTATTTGAAAACCAAATTGTATGGTTTGATGTGTGCAGTAGCTATTTGTGATGATCATGATTGTTATGTTGAGATGATTGCTTGTATAGATTAGTGATTGTTTGCATTGTTTGTTTAATTAATTAGACGAGAACGTTGTCGGATATATCGAGGAAGGAGAGTTTGTTGAAACTCAAGAACAAGATCAAGGTCACTTTGCCGAGCAAGGCAAGCTATTCTCTAAGCTTCCACTACAAACTTATGCATCTGCTTTCATAACATGTTTTACTGTAACAGCCCAATGCTAAAAACCTAAAAACCCGAATAAATTTTTCCACTTTTTGGTGTTTCATTGCATCATGGCATCCATATTAAATTGCTAAACAATAACACAATTGGTTTGGCAACCAAGAAAAACCAACAATGCCAAACTTGCTTAAGCAAATCTCAAAACAATGAAAGCACTTACACTTGCAAAACATATACCTTGACATTGTATATTTGTCAAGGAAGTTCCAAGAGTTCAAAATAAATTTTGGGAACTTGCTTCGATTCTCCTAAAGGTTTATAAACTTGTATTTTGGAAAATTGCCATGCCATATCCAAACCCTTTGAACAAATGTTGTCCAAACTATTTTATCTTGCAACACCAATTTTTGTGGTGCTTCTACATATTATGGGGAAGCTCCATGAATTTTCTCATATTTTTCTAGAATATATAAGTGCCTCTTTTAAATCCCCCAAAGTGCTGTTGTGTTAAAAGGTTTTAAAAGAAAACTGGGCAGGGACCTATCCGTGATGGAAGAAAACTCTGCAGGGGGCTTTCTACAAATTCATCTTCTCCTCCCTGTACCCACGACCTCCACTGCCGCCGTGTCGCTCCGTGCGAGCACGCCGCCCAGGGCCCCCTCCTCTCCCCTGCCTGCAAAGAGGGCAGCACCACCACGAGCCTCACCTGCTCCTCCCCCCTTCCTCCCCTTTTTCCGGATCGAGAGCCACCATAGCTTCCCCGCAGTGACCACCGCGGAGACGTCGCCGTCGCCGTCGATTCGCCGCCATTTGGAGTTTCCCCGGAGCGAGCCGACGCCGCCATCTGCTCTGCCGCATCCTCTTCTCCCTCCCCACCGGCGTAATCGAGCCGGGGTCGTCTGGAGCCGACGCGTTCGTCCTCGACCTCTCAACCGCGGCCGTCAACCGCCGGCCTCGATTCCGTCAACGCCGTCCACCCCCGCCACCGTCGAGTGCTCCCAAGCAACCAGGGTGAGCCCGCGAACAGCCCCGTGCCCGCCTTTCGCTCGATTGTAAGCCGTAGCTCGATTTTGTCCCGTGTGAGCTCGCCGGAGCAGTGTGCTTCTGGGTAGTGTTTCGGATTTTCCGAATTTGAACCAATCGGATTTTCCGATTACTTCCAGTACCGCTTCGTTATCTGTCCTTAGCAGAAATCCAGCGTTTCCCAGCCATCGGATATTCCGGTTAAGAAAAATCCGGATTTTCCGAATAAGTCCAGTACAAGAAAACTTTGGTCCTTAGCCAAATTCTGGAGTGTACAGTGCACTCGGATAATCCGAGTTAAGTGTAAACCGGAATTTCCGGATTCATGCAGTACCAAAACTTCTACTGTCTCAAATTCTTTGTCTCCCTATTTTTTTGGTAAATAAATGTGCTGTGTTATAAATAAATTATAACCCGGACTGAATTAAAAGAAGAAGCTAAAATAATTAAAAGCACTTATTTAAGATAGTAATTTATAAAAATAATAACTTTTTACCCGGACATCAGAAAAATGTGTTCGAGGTACCGAAACGTTCAGAAAAGTGTGAACTATTCAATTTCATCATCATCATGCATACTTGCTCACAACTACAATATTGTACTTCTAGTAGTGCCAGAATAGTTAAGATAAATATGGGTGGTTAACCAAATAATGCCTAATTAATTGGGACACTCATTTAACTTGATGATAATGTCTAGGATCTCTTAATTGCAGTTAAAATGTCATGTCATCATCTTTGTATGCATTGCACAATTGCCATGTCTTGATTGTTGTCTTTGCTTTCCGGTATTGTTTGCTCTCCGGTAGATCACGAGTTCGGAGTTGAGCCTCGTTACTCCGACGAGCAGTTTGACTACTCCGCTGATCAAGGCAAGCGTAATCCCCCTCTGAGCATATCTTATCCTATTTTCCGCAAATATATTTTATCCACTATAATATTGCATGCGGTTCCAAATGTCACTTTTGTTGGATTAGAGTATCCTATAGTTGCATTAAGTTCCCTATGCCATTTACCTGTTTTTCCCTCCTATTATCCATAGGTTTGTATGGTTGGCCATGAAATAATTACTATGCTATGCAAATGCTTAGCCATGCTTAGTGAGATGCCTAGTTGTACTATGGTTGGTACATGCTAGAAACAGGTGTTGACTTGTGACAGTAAATGATGGTGGAGAAGTGTGGTGATGGATAATAAAATGCTTAAAGGTGGGGATGAGAGGCCACATGGGATGTGGTGGGTTGTCCCGTTCTCGCTGCCTAAGTGCGAGTTCTCGCCTACGAGCCAAGTTGAGCGTGCAACCATGCGTGGGGTATATGGAGCCCTCGTCGACCGACTAACTTGGGCGGGACTAGCCAGGGTCCTCTAGTTTGAGCTTCCATTTGCGCGTGCGTTGAGTTGGTGGCTGAGACAGATATGAGGTTTGTGGCGTTTAGGAAAATGAGTGGCCACGGGGCAGGGTGCTGGGAGCACTGAACTTGTCCCGTTCTCACTGATGATTCTGGGTTAGTCCTCAACAAGGTAAAGGTTGTAGCCGTTTCACACTCAGCCGGCTTTCCCCGGAAGAGAGCTAATGTCTGGCAATGAGTCTGGCGGTACGCATGGATAAGGAGCTGGGAGGTCCCTCGCGGAACCTGGCGACTTTCACATTGTACACCCCCTGCAGGGATAAATCTTTTCGAAAAGCCGTGTCCGCGGTTATGGACGACTTGGTGACGGATTCTGAGATCATAGAATAACTTTAACGGAATGATTAAAAACTGAGTACTAGAGGTACTACTTCACGAATGCAAGGTTGACTTCCTCGAGGGTGATTCGGGGAGGTGCCTTTGTTGAACAGGTACAGTGGTTGATGTTGAGTGAGGTGATGAAAGAAAGGGTTACTTCTTACCTCTTTTGAAAATACTCTGAATAGTCGTTGCCTTTGAGTTATGTTTTCCATAAATAAAATCAGCTTTATGCAAAAGAGCCATATAACTTTGAAAGCCTCATCGAGCATATATTAGCTCCTAATCTTGCGAGTTCGTCGAACTCAACGTCTTTGCTTTTGTTTCAGAGGAGGACTTCGCCGACCTCGAAGGTGGGTTCTTTGTGGACGTCGACGAGTAGTCTGGGTTCCCAGGTGGCAGCTTGGGACATCCTGGAACAGCTGGCGTTGTGATGTTTATCTGTAGGCCTCTTAGGCCATATTTTTGGATCTTGTTGTTTAGAACAACCTAATTCGCTTCCGCATGTTGTAATGTTGGGTCTGTGACCTTTGGTTGTCATTTGCTATCTTTCTCTGTATAAGAGTTGAGCTATATGTGATTTTGTGTCGTAGAGTCTGTGATGTGCCAGTTGTTCCACAAGTCTTGATCTTACTATTATGCTTTGATAGTTGTGCCTGTGTTGAGGCATCAATCGGGGTGTTGCATTGTCTGGAGTGAGGTGTACCCAGCAACGCCTGCCAAAGGTTTTGGCCGGGGATTGGTAAACCCGTAACCTCCGGTTGTATCGCTTAATCGGTGACACACAGCATCACTGTATAGCAGTCGGGTCAGGGCGCTACAAGTTGGTATCAGAGCCGGACTGCCTGTAGGAAACCCTTTCTACTGGTCGACGTTGAGTCTAGTGTTTGTGAAAATATTTTTAACCTAAAAATGAATTGTGAAAACCATCTTAGGATTCTTTTTACTCCTTATCTGGTTACCCTCTAATCTCGGAGCAATCTTATCTCGATTTGATTTAAAAGTTTTACTCCTCGTCTGTTACTTCAAAATGAGTAGAAACGGGGTGGGTTCGACCTTTAGTGTTATGTGTCACGTTGCTCCCGCTGCGTTGCAATCCCAAATCAACTCAGATGCTTCTACCAAATCCGATCATTGCTATTTTCTTTGGGTTTTAACCCAAGGACTTGAACATAAGGTCCCGGATTGTGCCGGATAGTGTGGGTTGAATCACGTGGTTTCTTAGCCCTTTGAATCTCACGCTACTGGTACATGATGCTGGTCTTCGACCCAAGTCCTATCGTGTTGGTTCTCTGTTCGTTGTGCACAAAGTATTATCGTCCCTAGTCTGAGTACTTGAGTACGCTAATGCTAATGTCGCAACCATACCGAGGTGGCTACTAACTGCATCCTTGTCAAATCTACAGGATGGCACAACGACCTCCGCTCCATCAAATCGAAGCCACCCCAGGGACCCACCCGCCACCCTTTGATCGGCAGAAATCCCCTACATTTAAAGTTTTGCCCAAGAAATCCCATACCTTACTCAGGTGTTACACTTGTAAGGAGCATGGACATCCATACCGGAAGTGCCCCCTTAATTACCCCGGAGAGTGGGACTACCACAAGGAAAGGCCTGTAGTCAGTGCGGAAAGGGTGGACATCAAGCGAGTCAATGCCCCGGCAGTTGCCCGCATTGTGTCAACAAGCACCCACTCGGCAAGTGCCCAACCGCTAGCGCCACCTGCTACCTATGCGAAGGAGATGACCATTTCCCGGCTGATTGTTCTATGGAGTTCATAGTGGGGGCAGTAAAGGATGCCCAGGAGAAGATTGCTCAGCACGCCACCACGCACCCCACTACTTCGACATTTGGGCCAAGCGGAAGTGGGTATCGTCCTCGGCTACCTGCTCCACCTGGGCTTATCTGCTACACCTGTGGTCAGGCTGGCCACTACTGCAGGGATCGCCCTCAGAGGGCACCTATCACGGGAAAGCATGCACGAGTCCCTGCCACTCCAGCTGGCAAGGCTGGACCGATTGTGCGTCGTCGCCTGAACCACGTCCCTACTGAAGAAGCTGAAGAAGGTTCCGGCGTCCATATGGGTGAGCTACTAATCAACAATAATATTGCTACAGTTTTGTTTGACTCTGCTGCATCTCTCCCTTTTGGGGCATGGTTATCACAATTGAGTAATAACCGGTGCATTTGCAACATCTTGGGATGTCTAGTCTGTCCGTGTTGAAGTGAGGTGGTATCTCCTCTTTGGATATGCTAACATCTAAATCTTTTGATTTGAATTGGGCTATCGTCAAATCAAGCTCCGACCGACCTACCTAAATGTGCTAAGTTTGACCAATACTCATGCCCTGTTCCTGTGACATATGAGTCTACCGTATTGGAGTATCTGAATACGTTGATGGTTGAGCCCATCAATTACCTCCTTATTTTCTCCATGTTTGGGGAGATTCATATTGGACATTGGGCGTTAACATTGGAAACTCGTTGGAACTCACTTGTGTTGTCACAAGGTATATGTTCCGGAGTTAGAAGTGACTTTCCTTGGTTCACGTGCAATTTCTGAAAGATGTCGCCGCGAATCTGAGTGAATTGTCTGGTTCCTCGAAATCATCTCAACTCGATCGTGCATGTCCAAAATATTCTTAGAATGGTATGTTGTTACCTCCATTCCTTGAAGATTTCATCTATGCATCCAAGCCACTGGTTGAATTATCCCAGAAAGAGAGGAAGTCTGAGACTTCCTTGTCTGCTATGGTGTTTCCCATCAAGAACTCAATCGTGTCTCGCTGCAAGGTATCCAATTGGGGCAGCTGTCTTCTGACCGGTTGCTAATCCGCGGGTTCCGCAATCTCGTTCCTCCTTTGGAGTTAAACCTTGTAGTCCAACTCTTGGGGTCCTAGCAAATGTAATCCGTTGGTATGCCTTGTAAAGCTTCCTATTCCTACCGGTGCTGAGTCTGAAGTATCTCTACACTCCCCAGGTTTGACTCTCAATCAGAAAACGATAGTTGGTGATCCTCAAGAAGTTTGTCCCGATGTCTGGAAAATCAAGAAGTGTTCCCAATACTGACGTTGCGGAGTTTCTGAAGTTCTCTTAATCCATCTTTCCGATCCTTCTCCAGCGATCTGAATTGCCTCTTCATTCTGTTGGAATCCTGTGTAAAATTCGTTTTCAGAAACTTAAGGCCTTGTGCAAAGTTCATACTTCCAACCTTTTTGAGAAACAGTTGTCTACCAACTAGAAACTCCTTATCAATCTTTCGTCACCCGCATGTGTCTCCTAACTGTCAATTCAGGGGATGCGAGAAGTCTCATCCTGGATTCTACTAGGAGGTACTCGGTCGTTGTATCCTTACCAAGATCCATCCTTCCGGTGAGGTTCCCTTCTTCTCCTATGGTGTACGTTAACAGTGAACTCGAAGTGAACCCGATGAAGATCTCCATGATGCTCTCGGTCAATCTCTTCAAGAAAGAAGCCAACTGAAGCGAGAAGATCGTGTAGTACCGTCGTAACCTTTCCCTTTTTCCTACGCTAAGAATCTCGGGACGAGATTCCTGTAAGGAGGGTAGAGTTGTAACAGCCCAAAGCTAAAAACCTAAAAACCCGAATAAATTTTTCCACTTTTTGGTGTTTCATTGCATCATGGCATCCATATTAAATTGCTAAACAATAACACAATTGGTTTGGCAACCAAGAAAAACCAACAATGCCAAACTTGCTTAAGCAAATCTCAAAACAATGAAAGCACTTACACTTGCAAAACATATACCTTGACATTGTATATTTGTCAAGGAAGTTCCAAGAGTTCAAAATAAATTTTGGGAACTTGCTTCGATTCTCCTAAAGGTTTATAAACTTGTATTTTGGAAAATTGCCATATCCAAACCCTTTGAACAAATGTTGTCCAAACTATTTTATCTTGCAACACCAATTTTTGTGGTGCTTCTACATATTATGGGGAAGCTCCATGAATTTTCTCATATTTTTCTAGAATATATAAGTGCCTCTTTTAAATCCCCCAAAGTGCTGCTGTGTTAAAAGGTTTTAAAAGAAAACTGGGCAGGGACCTATCCGTGATGGAAGAAAACTCTGCAGGGGGCTTTCTGCAAATTCATCTTCTCCTCCCTGTACCCACGACCTCCACTGCCGCCGTGTCGCTCCGTGCGAGCACGCCGCCCAGGGCCCCCTCCTCTCCCCTGCCTGCAAAGAGGGCAGCACCACCACGAGCCTCACCTGCTCCTCCCCCTTCCTCCCCTTTTTCCGGATCGAGAGCCACCATAGCTTCCCTGCAGTGACCACCGCAGAGACGTCGCCGTCGCCGTCGATTCGCCATCATTTGGAGTTTCCCCGGAGCGAGCCGACGCCGCCATCTGCTCTGCCGCATCCTCTTCTCCCTCCCCACCGGCGTAATCGAGCCGGGGTCGTCTGGAGCCGACGCGTTCGTCCTCGACCTCTCAACCGCGGCCGTCAACCGCCGGCCTCAATTCCGTCAATGCCGTCCACCCCCGCTACCGTCGAGTGCTCCCAAGCAACCAGGGTGAGCCCGCGAACAGCCCCGTGCCCGCCTTTCGCTCGATTGTAAGCCGTAGCTCAATTTTGTCCCGTGTGAGCTCGCCGGAGCAGTGTGCTTCTGGGTAGTGTTTCGGATTTTCCGAATTTGAACCAATCGGATTTTCCGATTACTTCCAGTACCGCTTCGTTATCTGTCCTTAGCAGAAATCCAGCGTTTCCCAGCCATCGGATATTCCGGTTAAGAAAAATCCGGATTTTCCGAATAAGTCCAGTACAAGAAAACTTTGGTCCTTAGCCAAATTCTGGAGTGTACAGTGCACTCGGATAATCCGAGTTAAGTGTAAACCGGAATTTCCGGATTCATGCAGTACCAAAACTTCTACTGTCTCAAATTCTTTGTCTCCCTATTTTTTTGGTAAATAAATGTGCTGTGTTATAAATAAATTATAACCCGGACTGAATTAAAAGAAGAAGCTAAAATAATTAAAAGCACTTATTTAAGATAGTAATTTATAAAAATAATAACTTTTTACCCGGACATCAGAAAAATGTGTTCGAGGTACCGAAACGTTCAGAAAAGTGTGAACTATTCAATTTCATCATCATCATGCATACTTGCTCACAACTACAATATTGTACTTCTAGTAGTGCCAGAATAGTTAAGATAAATATGGGTGGTTAACCAAATAATGCCTAATTAATTGGGACACTCATTTAACTTGATGATAATGTCTAGGATCTCTTAATTGCAGTTAAAATGTCATGTCATCATCTTTGTATGCATTGCACAATTGCCATGTCTTGATTGTTGTCTTTGCTTTCCGGTATTGTTTGCTCTCCGGTAGATCACGAGTTCGGAGTTGAGCCTCGTTACTCCGACGAGCAGTTTGACTACTCCGCTGATCAAGGCAAGCGTAATCCCCCCTCTGAGCATATCTTATCCTATTTTCCGCAAATATATTTTATCCACTATAATATTGCATGCGGTTCCAAATGTCACTTTTGTTGGATTAGAGTATCCTATAGTTGCATTAAGTTCCCTATGCCATTTACCTGTTTTTCCCTCCTATTATCCATAGGTTTGTATGGTTGGCCATGAAATAATTACTATGCTATGCAAATGCTTAGCCATGCTTAGTGAGATGCCTAGTTGTACTATGGTTGGTACATGCTAGAAACAGGTGTTGACTTGTGACAGTAAATGATGGTGGAGAAGTGTGGTGATGGATAATAAAATGCTTAAAGGTGGGGATGAGAGGCCACATGGGATGTGGTGGGTTGTCCCGTTCTCGCTGCCTAAGTGCGAGTTCTCGCCTACGAGCCAAGTTGAGCGTGCAACCATGCGTGGGGTATATGGAGCCCTCGTCGACCGACTAACTTGGGCGGGACTAGCCAGGGTCCTCTAGTTTGAGCTTCCATTTGCGCGTGCGTTGAGTTGGTGGCTGAGACAGATATGAGGTTTGTGGCGTTTAGGAAAATGAGTGGCCACGGGGCAGGGTGCTGGGAGCACTGAACTTGTCCCGTTCTCACTGATGATTCTGGGTTAGTCCTCAACAAGGTAAAGGTTGTAGCCGTTTCACACTCAGCCGGCTTTCCCCGGAAGAGAGCTAATGTCTGGCAATGAGTCTGGCGGTATGCATGGATAAGGAGCTGGGAGGTCCCTCGCGGAACCTGGCGACTTTCACATTGTACACCCCCTGCAGGGATAAATCTTTTCGAAAAGCCGTGTCCGCGGTTATGGACGACTTGGTGACGGATTCTGAGATCATAGAATAACTTTAACGGAATGATTAAAAACTGAGTACTAGAGGTACTACTTCACGAATGCAAGGTTGACTTCCTCGAGGGTGATTCGGGGAGGTGCCTTTGTTGAACAGGTACAGTGGTTGATGTTGAGTGAGGTGATGAAAGAAAGGGTTACTTCTTACCTCTTTTGAAAATACTCTGAATAGTCGTTGCCTTTGAGTTATGTTTTCCATAAATAAAATCAGCTTTATGCAAAAGAGCCATATAACTTTGAAAGCCTCATCGAGCATATATTAGCTCCTAATCTTGCGAGTTCGTCGAACTCAACGTCTTTGCTTTTGTTTCAGAGGAGGACTTCGCCGACCTCGAAGGTGGGTTCTTTGTGGACGTCGACGAGTAGTCTGGGGTTCCCAGGTGGCAGCTTGGGACATCCTGGAACAGCTGGCGTTGTGATGTTTATCTGTAGGCCTCTTAGGCCATATTTTTGGATCTTGTTGTTTAGAATAACCTAATTCGCTTCCGCATGTTGTAATGTTGGGTCCGTGACCTTTGGTTGTCATTTGCTATCTTTCTCTGTATAAGAGTTGAGCTATATGTGATTTTGTGTCGTAGAGTCTGTGATGTGCCAGTTGTTCCACAAGTCTTGATCTTACTATTATGCTTTGATAGTTGTGCCTGTGTTGAGGCATCAATCGGGGTGTTGCGTTGTCTGGAGTGAGGTGTACCCAGCAACGCCTGCCAAAGGTTTTGGCCGGGGATTGGTAAACCCGTAACCTCCGGTTGTATCGCTTAACCGGTGACACACAGCATCACTGTATAGCAGTCGGGTCAGGGCGCTACATTTACTCTCAAAGCAAGATTTATAAAACCCATTTCAAAAGTATATGGAAATTATTTTGCCACCTATGTAGAAATATAAGATAGTTATATCAAATTATAGGATGGGAAAAACAAATGTGGTTTATTCAAAACTCCTTTGCAATTACTTGTGAGTTTATGAAATGCCGAGATGTCGGTGTTGGAATGGAGAAGTGGAAAAATGGTGATGTTTATGAAAAATGCACAGTGTCCTAGTACTACGACGACCAATCTTACCCTGTGCGACCACATTTACCATATATGGGAAAAGGCTTAGTCATGTAGTTTGCTCTTATTAGTATGGGATACCTCATCGACGGAGATGACTCCGTTATGCATGAGTGGATGGTCCGAGGACCTACCCCCTGACCCGGTCCTCACACAAGTTGGTGGGGAGGATAGAAGGTTCCACCATAAACCGCCGGACAAAACTATGAGTCCTCACACTTAGGGTTTCTGACGGGAAACTGGACTGGTGTTGATGGAAAGTGTCATATGGGCAGGATCCAATACTAGCATGAGCAAATAAGAGGCTATGGCCGACGGCTTACTTCGCATACACCTGGTATGGCGAGACGTGGCAGACACGATGAGTTGCCAGATGGATGTGGGCTAAAAGCGTGCTACCTCTGCAGAGTGTTAAAACTATTCGAATAGCCGAGTCCTCGGATATGGACAATTGGGAGACTTTCCTAAGACCATGTGCAAGTTTTTAAAAGACTTTGAGTTTTAAAAGAAAAATGAAGTGGAGAATGTTTCCTGCACCTATATCAACGGATCGGTATGAGGTGGTTGGATGAAAGTGGACCATGACGGGCTATGGTCAGAAAAAGGAGGAGTTTTGGAGAAACAGTTAAAACTGGTGACTTATTTAAAGATACTTATAAAACTCTTCTTACCTTTTTCAGTAAAGATATAGAGATGTTTTAAAATAAATAAAAGTTGTCAACTAAAATAAAACTAGTGCATACTCATGTTGGGGTAGTTTGCGAGTACATTCAAATGTACTCATATTGGTTTCGTCCCTGGCTATTGTCGTAGCCAGACTATGAGGAGGAGCACTACGCCGAGCAGGAGTATGGCGACTTCTACGCCAACTAAGGATCTCCACAAGTCAGCTGCCTGTCGGGTTGTCATCGTTAGAATATGATGTCTACTACACCGTAGCTTCCGCTGATATTTTGGTTTGGCCCATGAAGGCACCTATGTAAGACTTGGTCTAAATGACCATTTATGTAAGACTTTTAATTCGGTATTGTAATGGATGTGAACTTTGGTATCCAATTCGGATTATGTGCAACGACAGACTGATCACGGGATCGTTGTGTTAAGCATAATCGGGTATTTCGGACAGCTAGTCCGGGGTCCCCACACATTTCCCCTGTGTCCTCCATTCTATCCTCCATTGTTCCCCTTGAATCCTCCATTGTGATTGTGAGCATGGGGTTTGTGAAAGTTGCCCCCATTGTGATTTCCATGTCTATGACCATGGTTCCCATCATGAGCAAAGTGTTTCTTGAACGAGGGTTCAGCGTGGTGCTTGTTCATCTTCCTCTTCCTGTTTTCAGCTTTCTTCATGCTATCATCAAGGGTGATTGCTTGATCAAGAAGTGCCTGGTAAGTTGGAGCATAAGCCACAGTCAGAGGTATTTTCAGCTCATCACTTAGTCCCTTGAGAAATTTAGCCTTCCTCTTTACATCTATGTCAATGTCCTCAGGAGCATATCGAGACAAGGCCTGAAAGTCATCCATGTACTCCTTAAGACTTCTGTTCCCCTAACGCAGATTGCGGAACTCTTCCTGTTTCAGATTCATAACGCCAGTGGAGATATGAGCATTACGAAAGCCTTCCTTGAAATCCTCCCAGGTCAAGGTGTCCAATGGGTGAGTAAGCTGATACGTTTCCCACCACTGGGCAGCAGGTCCTTCAAGCAGATGTGCGATGAACCTAATCTTCTCAGCATCTTCACATTCAGTTGTTACCAGATCCATTTGCACAGAACGCAGCCAGTCATCAGCCACAATTGGGTCAGTTGTAGTTGAGAACTTGTTTGGCCTAAGCCTAAGGAACCTAGCAAGTCTGTCCACTTGGGGAGGAGGTGGTCGTGGTGGAGGTCCATGTTGATTCGCCATGAATTGAGCCATCATGGTCATCAGCTCAGTCTGGGCCGCCATCATCTGTTGCATCATAGCTTCGTTGTTGTTGTTGTTGTTATTGTTGTCCTCAGGTGCACGACGGAAGGCATATCTGGGTTTTAGCATAGGTGAGTAAAAGATAGACATGTCTATGAGAAAATAATTCTACCCATACAAGCATCACATATAAAGCAATCAAACAACACATCAAGCAAAACTTCAACTCCAAATTTTTCTCTGGTCTTCAATTCGAACTAAACATCAAAGGGTACTAGGTATTGTCCTACCACAAGTTGGTAGCTCCAAACTGAAATTCGAAATTTTAAAAAGCGTAAGGTAAAATGGTAGTCTCTCTAACTATCCTAGTCCTCAATCATGGCGACTTCATCTACTTCTTCTTCAAATTCTTGGATTTCAAAGCCTTCCTGAATGAGCACGCTTCTGAGATCCTTCACTTCCTTCTCCAATTCTGAGTTTCTCTCCTGGAGTTCCTTCTTCTCAGCACGAAGTCGCTTGATCAAGTCACAATCAGCTTCAAGCTCCACATCATTGGTGGAGAGTTCTTCCTTCAAATCCCGGACCCATGTATTGTGCAAATCCCAAGATCGATTCATTTGCACACATAGTATATGATGAATATCACAACATTGTATCATTATTACAAAAATTATCCAGACTTGGTAAAATAAAAGGTTCGATACATATTTGCATAGCTTATAGCTAGCTCAAACAAATGAAGCAGCGGAAATAAATCTACAATGAGCCTCCATTCTTCATGATGCGCCACAGGCGAAAACATGTTGGTTGTAGACTCGAAACCCAAACGTAACCTTACTCATCGCCAGAAAAGCCTGCAACAAAGTAATATTTGCAACAGAGTGGGTCAGAATCATTAAAAATGATCCTGGCAAGTGACACTATGTGGACTCATATAGGAACAACTCTATAACCTATATGCATATTTGGCTGGTGGAGCTTAAAGGCTGATTTGCATAAAAGCCAATTTTGCCTAACACTTTGTAAAACTTTTCCTTCAAAATTTTGAGACAAGATGGCTTGAAAACCATTGTCTTTACTACCCTTGTTCACCCAAGTTTTAACTTCGAAATTGGAATGATGAAGCCTCCGTTGAATCATTGATCAACTGCTCAAATTGTCCGTAACCGGGGACATGGCTAAGTACTTAGTTTTTAACTCTGCAGAGGTTGTGCACTTTCACCATTAGACTCAACTAACCCAAACTATCCTCAAGCACACAATTTGTGCTAAGGAAAAGGAGAGAGTTGAGACAAGATTTTTCAGAAGCATTTCCTCATCCCATGCCGCCTTGACGCGCTCCCATTCTAACCAACTACCACCACCTGTCAAGTCGAGATGAGTCCACGTAACTTAATCCATCAAGTCAGAGCCCATATGGCTAGTGGTTGCACGGTAAGCAATCTTCACTTAGAGAAAACATTGGCCCCTTAATACCCTGGGTGGCAACCACAAGTGACCATCCCTTAGAGGTCACCCCTAAGAGATGACACTTAACCTTTCCATCATCTTTTCATTACCAAGTCCACCCAGGTGATAAATTACTTAGTAGAATTTAAGCTTTAAAGAAAACACATTTGCATAGCATCAAATAATCTACTAAGTTATCAAAGGGGTTCTAGACACAACTAGTATAAAGGTATGGTGGGTTTAGCACATAGCAATAATACTATCCAACACATGCATATAAGAAATACACTAAGTAATGCATATAAAATACTTAGGAAAATTTCATGGGGGTGTGCCACTTGCCTTGGCAACAAGCAAAAAAGCAACAACAGCTGCAACAGTCCTCGTTTCCCTCCGGAGATTCTAACACAACAGACAATACATAATGAACAAACAAGTTTCATAAAACTTCAAAGGAAAAATATGTCATGCATGATGTGCAAAATATTTCTAAGGACTAGAGATGCATGCATGCCATGCCATGAAATAATTCTAAGTTAAAGCAAGACAATCAAGGAGGTCCAAAAATGACTAAGGACCAAAGTCACAACATGTGATTCGAAATTTCCACTAAGGAAATAAAGGTTAAGACAACAAGTCAAATTAATCTTAAGGAAAAGTAAACTAAATAAGAGGTGCTAGATTTTGCTAAGGAAAATTATACTAGCAAAAGTTTGAAATAAAATCTAAGGATAAAACTTGTCAACTATTATAACTTAGCAAAATAAACCAATCAACTATGTTTTCTAGAGTGCTAAATTTTCTAAGGAAAAGATTAGCTTTTTAGTTAAGGGTAGAGAATTCTTCTAAGGAAAAAGTGTTATCAAAATTTTACCCAAATAATTTCTAAGGAAGAAATAACTCTTAGGTGGGTGAGGTGAAATATTTCTAAGTTATTCTGTATCTAACATGTTCATAATTACTTAGCTAAATTTTCTATTCGAAAATAAGGTGGAGAGCAATTTTAATATAATTTACTTATTAAAATAACGCCTAAAAGCAATAAAAACAAATCACATGCAAAAACATAGAAAAACACTTCTACAAAAATACTAGAGAAAACTACGGCCGTTACTTAGACAAACAAAATTAATTCAAAAGAGTTTGCTCAAAAACCAATTTTCATAATTAAGTTATAGCCAGAATATCAATTAAACCACTTTCAAAAATTATCTAAATTAATTTCGTCAAAACCTCAAATTAAGCATATAGAAAGTTTCTACACATTATAAGCTTTCCAAAAATATAAATTTCATAAATTTTGGATAAAGGGCTAAAAAATAATAACGAATCTAAAAACCAGGGATCTATCCATGATGCGCAGGGACTAATTTATAAAGAAAAACAAAAGAATCTTCACGCTGAAGTCCCCGGGCGACGTGTCATCTTCTGATTGGTGCGGAGCTTCTCGTTGACCGGTCTTCTGCAGATTGCGGGATATGTGGGCGCGGACGGTGGCGGCGCGGACGGATGTGGACGGATGCGGCTTCGTGGGTAACTTGACGACGTGGCGATCTCCGGTTGGCTGATACCGCTTCGTGATGCATCTAATCTCCACCGTGCAAAAACGATCCAACGGCCTAGATCTACTGTACCAAAACGAGCGGCGTCTCCACCGGAAACGTTCCGAAAGTCTATCTCTACGGTGGCGCCATCGCCGGCGGCGAGCTAAACGCAACAGAAAAGAAGAGGGGATGGGGGCTTGGTTCCAGGAGATGCAGGACGTTGCGGCGGAGCTGATGGCGTGGTCGATGAGGTCGCGAGCTTCCTTCTCCTCCTGGGATCGCTCGTCGATGTTGGGGTGGCGGCGGCGAGCTTCTGTCGATGATGGATCTCTCGATCTGCTGTGCGAGAAAATACGGCGAGGTGTCAGGGAGGTGCGCACGGTCGAAGCGAAGCGAAGGGGAGGGTTGCGAGGGGCAATGCACGCAAGGGCTCACCGGAATACGGTGTGGGGACCCCGGACTAGCTGTCCGAAATACCCGATTATGCTTAACACAACGATCCCGTGATCAGTCTGTCGTTGCACATAATCCGAATTGGATACCAAAGTTTACATCCATTACAGTACCGAATAAAAGTCTTACATAAATGGTCATTTAGACCAAGTTCTTACATAGGTGCCTTCATGGGCCAAACCAAATATATCAGCGGAAGCTACGGCGTAATCGACATCATATTCTAACGATGACGACCCGACAGGCAGCTGACTTGTGGAGATCCTTAGTTGGCGTAGAAGTCGCCATATTCCTGCTCTGCGTAGTGTTCCTCCTCGTAGTCTGGCTAGGACAATAGCCAGGGACGAAACCAATATGAGTACATTTGAATGTACTCGCAAACTATCCCAACATGAGTATGCACCAGTTTTATTTTAGTTGACAACTTTTCTTATTTAAAACATCTCTATATCTTTATTGAAAAAGGTAAGAAGAGTTTTATAACTATTTTAAAGAAGTCACCGTTTTCATCTGTTTTTCCAAAACTCCTCCTTTTCCCGACCATAGCCCGTCATGGTCCACTTTCATCCACCACCTCATACCGATCCGTTGGTATAGGTGTAGGAAACAATCTCCACTTCATTTTTCTTTTAAAAACTCAAAACCTTTTTAAAACTTGCACAAGGTCTTAGGACAGTCTCCCAATTGTCCATATCCGAGGACTCGGCTATTCGAATAGTTTTAAACACTCTGCAGAGGTAGCACGCTTTTAACCCACATCCATCCGGCAACTCATCGTGTCTGCCACGTCTCGCCATACCAGGTGTATGCGAAGTAAGCCGCCGGCCATAGCCTCTTATTTGCTCATGCTAGTATAGGATCCTTCCCATATGACACTTTCCATCGACACCCAGTCCGGTTTCCCGTCAGAAACCCTAAGTGTGAGGACTCATAGTTTTGTCCGGCGGTTTATGGTGGAACCTTCTATCCTCCCCACCAACTTGTGTGAGGACCCGGGTCAGGGGGTAGATCCTCGGACCATCCCCTCATGCATAACGGAGTCATCTCCGTCGATGAGGTATCCCATACTAATAAGAGCAAACTACATGACTACGCCTTTTCCCATATGTGGTAAATGTGGTCGCACAGGGTAGGATTGG
Organism: Poa pratensis; assembly: GCA_947311845.1. Taxonomy (NCBI): domain Eukaryota; kingdom Viridiplantae; phylum Streptophyta; class Magnoliopsida; order Poales; family Poaceae; genus Poa; species Poa pratensis. The sequence continues at coordinate 68,308,619 of CAMZMU010000052.1, read as the reverse complement.
TTTCCATAGTACTAGGACACTGTGCATTTTTCACAAACATCACCATTTTTCCACCTTTCCAACACAGCACCGACATCTCGTCGTTCCATAAACTCACAAGACATTTCAAAGGAGTTTTGAATAAACAACATTGTTTTCCCATCCTAAAGTTTTATATAAACTACTACATAGGGTGGCAAAATAATATCCATATATTTTTGAAATGGGTTTTGTAAATCTTGCTTTGAGAGTAAACATATTATGAAAGTAGATGCATATGTTGGTAGTGCAAGCTCAGAGAATAGCTTGCCTTGCTTGGCAAAGTGATCTTGCTCTTGTTCTTCAAATTCAGCAAACTCTCCTTCCTCGATATATCCGACAACGTTCTCGTCTAATTAACAAACAAACAATACAAACAATCACTAAGCTATACAAGCAATCACCTCAACATAACCATCATTAACATCACAATTGGCTACTGCACACATCAAACCACACAATTTGGTTTTCAAATAAATTGAATTAAACATTATTTAATTAAGTCCAAATTATGGCAGAAACTAGTTATTCATGTTTAATTCCACAACTTGAGTTCTGTTGGTCACAAAAATACAAACTAAAATTCTATGGAAAGCCACTGATGTGTAGAATACAACCCAATTTGAATTGGATCATTTGGAGTTACCAAACTCCCTACACATTGGATTGAATCCAGTAGCTTAATAATCAAGTTTTAGCTACCAATTAAATTATATTGTTCCAAAAATTAAACCCTTTTAGGGGTAACTAAACATGGATATATGTGAGCTAACAAAATTGGTCCTAACTCATTTGGATCAACCAATAAACATATTTGTCTGTTTTAGTCCAGAAGGGTTTATCTTAAAGTCACAATTAATACTTAATTAATTCTACCAAAATTAGGGGAGCTAACACAAGGCAGTACTAAGCTAGCAAAATTGGTTTGGAATTATTTGGACTAACAGAGTATCAGAAACAAACAAGTTTAGATTTTAAACCTTCTGTGGCATTTTCAATAATACTTTTTAATTATTTAATTAAATGACATGAGACCAATTGTGTTGGTTAAACAATTTCATAAGCTTTCCAGAACATTTGAGTTTGATTTATTTGGATTCCTAAATCTCGAGATATTTAATTTTAAAGTTGACATCAGTACTGAGAATTTCAGAGAATTTAAATTAGAAAAATCCACTGTTGTGGATAATGTTGAAATCCCTGACGGGTGGGTCCTACCCGTCAGTGACTCAGCGAAACGGTACGCGCGCGAGGGAAAAGATTAAAATTATGACAGTGGGACCCACATGGCAGTCTAACTTAACACGAAGCGGTACGTGGCCGTAGATCTTCGATCCAACGGCTCACGGAGGTCGCCATCGGCGACGACCTAAAACGAGCGGCGCTGCCGCGCCGGCGACGGCGAGGTGGACGGATCTCTCACCTAGGGGCTCGGGAGGAAGCGGCGATGACGCGAATCGACGGCGGCGGCTCGGGGAAGACGATGGTGCGAGCGGCAGTTGCTGGGGAAGTCTCTGTCGACGGCGGCGATGTCGCGCTCTTCGTCGGCGTCGGGCAGCAACTTCGGCGGAGCTTCGGGGTCGCGTCCGTGTGCTAAAAAGAGGGAAAAGAAGCCTGGGTGAGTGCGGTGAGCTTGGGCAACAGCGTAGAGGGGTCAGAGGGAAGAATGGGAGGGTGTGGCGTTGTGGTGGTGTTCGACCTCAACGGCGGCGTCGGGTGCGGCAGTGCACTGCCCTCCGGCGGTGCACAGACGAAATTGAGGCGAGGGAAAGCTCGAGGGAGGTGTGGTGTTCCAGTGAGGTCTGGGTGCTTTTATAGGCTCGGGGCGGTCCACGATGGTCGGGTCTACGGCGGCGGCCATTGCGCGTCCACGGCGACCATTTCGGCGATTACCCGGCGAGGGTGCAGAGGCTCGTGGCGGCTTGGGGCTTAACGGGGTCCGGCGAGGTTCTAGAATCATCTAGAGGAGTGGTGCGTGTCGGGAAGCAGAGACGGGGGCCAATTAGCTCGGCGCCGTCCAATGCATCCGCGGCGGTCGTCGGGGAACATCGGCGTTAAGGCGACGGGAGAGGTGCCCGTTTTCTTCCCTGCGGTGCAGAGACAGCAGAGGCTCCGGGCGCGCGCGCAGGGGGGGCCTGGGCGGCTCGGAAACGGCGACGACGGTGGAGGCGACACGGCGGCACGTCGGGGCGAGGGAGAGAGGTAGGGGATGACATTTTCGCAGAAAACCCCCTGCCTCCTCTCTGCTTCTTTTTTTATTTCTGTTTTAGTCCTTCTGTTAAAACCAGAAGGTTTTCTAGGATTTAATTAGGGTATTTAAACATTTTAGAAAAATTTGCAAAAATTTGTGGGGCCTTCCCATAATGTACAGAAGCTCCACAAAAATTGGCATAAAATAATAAAATGTTTTGAAACATTTTCTTTTATAGTACTTTGTTTATGTTATTTGAATTTATTTCAATTGTTTTTATTTTAGAATTTCAAAACTAGTTCAAAAATAATATTTGAGAGGGGAAAGTGGTAGGAACAAAATGGGGAGTGTTTACATTACATCTCCACTGACTTTGGTTTGAAAATAATTGAGTTGGTCACTTGGAGATTTTTATGTGACAACTTGTCACTTTTATTTTCTTGCTTTGATTTTATATTTTGTTTTCTTTCTTCTTACTAGTGTTCACTAGTGCAAACACCCATACAAACAGCAAGAACAACAACAAGTAAGAAAAGCAATTAAAAGACAATAAACAACAAAAGTTTTTGTTGGTTCCCATTTTTGGAATAAAATTCTGGATAATAATTTTGGGATGTTACATACGGCGAGGTCATCGACGGCAGTGGCGGCCCGGCGGCGACTCGTGCGGGCAGCCTGGGGGCTCTCGTCTCGATTTGTTTGGGGCAAAAAGATGGCGGTGTCGTGGGGTTTATATAGGGGGGCAAAACGCGTGTGATTGCGTGCGAATCAAGCCAGATTCGGTTAGGATTTGGTTAGGGTTTGCATCGGGTGTTCGTGACGTGCACGGCGAGTTGAGGGTGATGACAGGTGGGGCCGGGCTGTCAGCGGACGGGAGAGAGAAAGATGGGCTGGGCCAGGGTGGCCTGCTACGTGCTGCGCGACGCGAGAGAAAGAAGATGAGCTCGGCCCAATTAGCTCGTTTCGCATTTTTTTTCCAGAAACTGTTTTTCTTTTCTGTTTTTAAACAAATTCAAATAACTTTTGATTTATAAAACCAAATCCACTCAAACCAAATTCTATACTTTTGTAAAAACATGCCCCACATGTTTAGCATGTATTGGGGATAAAATATTCAAAACTTTATTTGAAAATTTGAAATAGTTTGTGAAGACATTTGCAGATACTTTGCAAATTAGGTTTTTGAGATAAATTCTCTAAATTTCATAATTTGAATTCAAACACAATGCAATCAATGATGCAATGACATGATGCAAATGAAAAGTTTTAAATTTTTGTGAAAATTGGGACGTTACATTAAGTGCTACTGGTATGCGTATGGTGGAGAGAGCCCCAACACATGGGAGAGAGGGAGAGAGATTAGATCTAGACCTTGGGAGCCTCCGAGGAGAAATCTCAAGTCTATTGTGTGTCTCCAAAAGAGGAGGGGGTGGGGTTTATAAAGGAGCTCCAAGGGGTAGGGTTGCTTGGACAAGGGGAAAGTATTCCTAGTCCAACTCAACTTGGACAAGGGGAAACTTTCCCTTGCCCAATTCGGCTAGGAAAGGTGGAGTTGGAGTCCCCAACCGCTGCTCTCCTTGGCCGCCGCCCTAGTGGGGCCCGCCTCGGCCACCGACCCCAGGTGGGGCCCGCTTGGCCACCGACCTGCGGGTGGGGCCCGCTCTGGCCACCGACCTCAGGTGGGTGGGGCCCACCTGAGCCGGCCTCGACTTGGCCTCCGCCGCCGCCTTGCCCCCTATGTAGGCCGAAGCCCACTAGGGTTCGGCCGGCAACTCGGCCCACCACCATGTGGTGGTGCGGCTGCCATGTGGGCCCATGTGGCCCATGTGGCAGCCACCTTTTATTGGCCTTTAATAATTTCCTATTTATTAAATAAATTAATATTTAATCAGTAAATATTTTGTCTAATTAATTCCCATAATTAATTACTTATCATACAAACATATTTATATGATCCGAGACACCCAGTGTCTACCGACAGAATATACTTGGACAATTATTCCTTTCTTATAAACCTTTCTTTCCTCATGATCTAATTCTCTGAATGTAATTCTATCACGCCGGAAACCATCCCAGATGATACTGCCTTTCTACTCCGGACCACTACGAATACAACAGACCTTGACGCCTTAAGTGTGTGACCCCTACAGGTTCGATAACGTGTAACTATAATTGGAAGTGCCTATCCAATCACTTGCCAGTGTCAGAACCTGGACGTTCTACATAGCTGCTACCGTTATGCGAAGACACTCTTTTGAACCTGCTTGATTAACATGTTTATCCTATCACCATCACGATACTCATCAAATACCCAAGGCGAGATTTATGACATTACCGTAAATGATAACTTTCATTTACTATGTCACCTTATCTTGTTACCAATATGATGCCTTTACTCTTTAACACATGTTTAAGTATCCCAAGATATTTGCATATCATTACCTTGTCTAGGAAGACTTGTCAATGGACGCTTTTCACACTAGAGCGGATCCTGATTGTATCTCTCTATTACTTTAGAGGTGTGATTCCCAGTCTTGAACTACTATGGTTATAATACACCTTTGAGGTTACCCAATCATAGCCTTTTTGATTACCCTGTGACGCTCGTAATACTTGACTATTTCAAAGCTTCCTCTCCAGTATACACAACCATATATTCTCATGGTCTAAGGACTAAGCAAGCAACCAAACCTAGACTATACTATTTCATACGAAACTTTGATCTCATAGTATATCATATCTTTGGGTCTTCTGATACGTGCATTTTATATCATCATTTATGCAACCTTTAGTAGCATATTAGAATGTTATTTGCACTGTTATATCATTGTTTCTACATGTTTTAGATGATTTAGGGGACTTTCATAATTTCTGGGAGGCAGAAAACCCCCTTTTCTTGTTTTATTGTTTCAGGAATTTCAGGAACCCAAATAATAAAAGGAAAAATACCACGGAGGTTTTTCATGAGAAGGAAGGTAATGGAAAGAAGACCGAAGAGAGGAGAGCCACGAGGGCTAAAAGAGGGGGTCCACGCGGCCCATGTACCTGGCCACGTGGGGCCCACAAAAATTGGCCTCGGGCACCTCCTCGCCTGGGGCTTTTTAGCAACGCCTTCGTCTTGCCCGAAAACCTACGCCCTAATTTTCCCAAAACCATCCGAGGCCGTGGCAGCGGCGAAACTCCTGTTTCCCTTCGAGGGGGATCAGATCCTGCTGCTCCGGACCTCTGGAGAGGGGGAAATCATCATCATAGCCATCACCTCTCCTCCTTGGCGTGGGAGGAGGCCTCTACATCATCATCCCCATCAAGACCAGCACCATCTCCATCATCATCACCGTGATCCACTCCGTTCCCCTCGTAGTTTGAGAGTTGCTATACCCTAGATACTTGTTTTGTGCTACTATTCATGTTTGTGATTGAGTACTTGTCATTATTTGTGGGTGAAGTTATATTTTCAGATTATGTTGTACCACTTATGCCACTGAATATCATCATGTTTGCACGTTGTGAGTAGTTCCCGTATGTTCCTGAGGGCATAGGATGAATTGGCAATGATTTATATATAACATGTGTTGGTATTTTGTCAAGAGTTTATCTTTTATGTGATTCTATGATGGTGTTGTGCGAACATCGATTGCACAACACTTCACCTATATGGGCTCATAGGAGAACACCGTAGTATAATGAATTGAGGAAGACTTGGGAGGACAAGTAAACCTGAGACGAGTCATGAAGTTATATTATGAGGGTATTAGTATCGGGGACCTTAGAGTGTAATGCTATGGTGGGACATTATGTCTTAATAATTCTTGTGCAGTCATTTACTTGGACACATGATCCATCATAAGGGGCTGTAGTCTATTTATTTAGCTATACCGAATTATGGCTCCGTCCAAAGAAGATTAAAACTTGACAAGATATCGAACCTGTTGTTAATAAATCTCTATGCCTAGCGATATCCATGCCGCCCTCGGGAATATTTTCCACATGTAAGTTACACATCACTTGAGCTTGTCCTCTTGCCCCATAAGAGGGGCTTTCTCTCATTGAGAGCTTTCACTTGCTACTATTTATTTTCTGCATTGCAACTATACAACCAAAAATACCAAAAACACTTGCATCTTGTATTGTTTTATTTATCAATCTTACTAACCAATACGTTCAATTCCTCATGGGTTCGACAACCTTTTCTAATTGAAAGGTACTACAATTGATCTCCTGCACTTGGGAGTCATCAAGACACTTTTCTGGCACCGTTACCGGGGAGCGTTGCACTATTGGTAAGAAGTTTGGTAAGGAAACTTGAAAGCTGAATTTTATTTGCTGTTTTATCTCATTGATACTATGGCATTTATGAAGCGTTTTTCGCTGCACCTTGCTCTATATGAAAGTGCTTATGCCACTACTGCTAAAGTGGTTGAAACTACTGTGCCTGAGATACCTAAAGTGGGATATAAAATTCCCATTGGTCATGTTAAAAGAGTTATGAAAGATCCATTTGCAGGGGATGGAACTAACTCTGCACGTGAACACGTGGAGAGAATTGAAGACATATGTGGCTTATTTAGACTTCCTGGTATTTCTGAAGATCAGGTAAAAAGGAAGTTATTATATTTGTCTTTATCTGGTAATGCTCGTGATTGGTACAGGTCTTTGGATGAAGAAGTCAATAATGAATGGAATATCTTGAGGAAGGTTTTCTTTCTTAAATATTTTACTCCTAAAGAAGCTTATGATAGCCGCTGCTATATATTCAACTTTTGGCCACATCTTGGAGAGAGTATTATTCCATCTCGGGGGAGGTTAAAGGAACTCCTTCGCAAGAATCCTTGTCATGATATTACAAGGAAACTTATATTGATAAACTTTGGTTACCTATGAAGCACAAGGAAATTCTGGATAATTCATCTAGTGGAAGTTTCACTAATAATACTGAAGAAGAAGCATGGAATCTGTTGGAGACTATTTCTGAAAACACTAGTCATTGGGATCTTGATAAAGGTAACAAGCCTTATTTTCATTATGAATATTCATGTGTAGAGAATTTCTCTACTTCTATTTTGTTTAAAAATCTGAGTGATACTTTTTGTCTTGATCCTTATGTTACAATTGAGATAGCTAAAGTTTATGTTGAACCTGTTAAACAATCTATTGTTGTTCCTAAAGTTATTATACAGGCTGAACCGGTGTCATCTGTAACCATTGAGGAGTATGTTGAACCGCCTCCATATCCAAGCAAAATTAAGGATAACTTACTTATTGCTGTTACTAACGAAAGTAATAGAAGATGTTCTCAGCCTTATGAACAGGTGGAAGTCAACACTCAAATTTCTGTTATCAAGCAACTTAATGAAGAAGATCATGTTGATGTTTATTTATGTGAAGATGCTCTAAAGTCATCGAAGGTAATGCGGCCAAGGTAGGGAAACCTGTTATATCATGCTCTATTGGGACTTCAAGTTATCATGGTCTATGTGATATTGGAGCAAGTATTAGTGTCATTCCATACTCTCTTTATCTTGAAATCAAGCCTGATATTGATCCTATCTATTATATAATTAAAACACAAGATAATCTACGGCCAGGATGCATCCGTTTTATGTTAGAGGACATTAAAGGACGAGATTAAACAACATCCCGTACACAGATATACGTGGTCGATTCATATTAGTACGAGACATGGACTCTGCGCAATTTGTTATCTCTACAAAAAAGATACAAGAGCACACGTTGTCTTATGCGCATATATGTCGTGACGGACAAGTAGTAGCATCCCCGGCTCATCATAAAGCCGATCCGATCGATGCGCTAGAAGCGACGACGTCGATTTCGCCCGCCTCTGATCGATGAGCTCGAAGCAACAACGTCATCCGGCGTCCTCCGATCGATGAGCTGGAAGCGACAACCTCGGTCTGATGAAGCTAGCTATAGGGAAGGATTGCTTACGATCTTGCACCAACTACGCTGACGAACACACAAGGTACCCTGAATCTCAATCACTTCCACGAGTCTGTGTGGCCAATTGACGATATCAATCTACCCTGAAGCCTCTTTGTATCGGCATCAGTCGTGGCTTCAATTGGTCCGTCATGGCGTCATCTTCTTTGCCCATAGTCTGATGAAGCTAGCTATAGGGAAGGATTGCTTACGATCTTGCACCAACTACGCTGACGAACACACAAGGTACCCTGAATCTCAATCACTTCCACGAGTCTGTGTGGCCAATTGACGATATCAATCTACCCTGAAGCCTCTTTGTATCGGCATCAGTCGTGGCTTCAATTGGTCCGTCATGGCGTCATCTTCTTTGCCCATATTGTAACATAAGAACGCATCGGAGTATTCATGCTAGCTTCAGAAAGGCATGGCCGGGCGGCCGGCGTCCTCGCTTCGCCAAATCTGGAGTCGTTTTTTATTTCTCATATATAAGCTTGCAAGGAGGAGAGGAGCTACGATTGCTCTCCAGGCAAACTTGCTAGAATCAAGAAAAGCAAGATCGAACGGCTGGCAGCATCGCTCGGCCACATCGGAACCGGTCAGCCAATCAGGCTGAGCCTAGATCATGGTGGCCATCAGGATCTGCGTTGCCGCAAGACAAGAACATGACAGCGAACATGACAGCTTACAGCCTTGGTTCATGTAAAAGATTACAACCTTCACATCGGAACCGGTAAGCCAATCAGGCTAAGCCTAGATCATGGTGGCCATCAGGATCTGCGTTGCCGCAAGACAAGAACATGACAACGAACATGACAGCTTACAGCCTTGGTTCATGTAAAAGATTACAACCTTCGTTGGAACCAAATCGATCTCTCGACCTCGCCGGACTTCCCTCGCTACCCAAACTCGAAATCGAGATTTCCGTCAATAATGGAGCGACGGATCTTCCTTTAGCTATACTCGACATGTAAGACAGCTTATATGATCTTTATACATGACTCGGCAGAGGCTATCTCAGCAATTTTCGGGAGCAGCAGATCGTCCTCTGACTGTATACGACAAGTCAGGGCAGTTTGTGCAATCTTTATACATGAGTAGACGGAGACTATCTCGGCAATATTTGGCAGCAGCTACTGAAGTCGTCTGCCACCAAGCTGTGATTTCTGCGTCGGCATCCGATACTACTTTCCATAATCTTAGCACTGGCAGCTTAACCATGATGCAACTGATTCGTCAGATTCAAAATACTATGTTTCTATACTGTCGATAATTAGTTGGTGACTGAGCAGGAGTAATTGAAGTTCCGTTCAGGATTCAAGGTAAAACCTGCTGCTCATATTTTTTCTGGTGGTTTTCTTTGCTATCAAGAGATTAGGTTATTCCAGCGTTCTCAGATTATGTTCTTTTATCTAGAATCAAATCTTAATTCTCCACTTCTGTTGCTATTAATTTCTTTTTGTTGGACGGATCAACTGCAGCGTAATTATTCTGTAGTTTGGTGGATATCGTATTTTTTTTCCTAGGAAGATATCCCATATTTTTTGCAGATGGGAACCCTTTGGATAATGGTTGGTGGAACAATATGATTGCAGTATATTCTCTTGGGATAATTTCAGATAGATTTACATCTTGCATCATTTTTCCTGTTTTCTTATAAAGTAATTCAGGTGTTCGCATATCTGCCGTTAAACAATAATATGTTTGTTTATTGGTAGCGATGTCACAGGTAAATACAAGAAGGGATCATAGCCGGGAAATGTTGAGAATTTTCGTAATAAAATAAGCAAAAAAAACTTCATTACTTCACAGAAACTTCTTAAAAATATTTGTGGTGTCTAATTAATGGAATGGGTACAATATTTCATAAACCGTACACATAGTCATTTCAAATATTTTTGAAGTCTTCTGTTTTGACTTTTAGGGGTGCGCAAATGTTACACTGTGAAGTAATTTAAATAGGGCGCTAAAGCTATTCATAAATCAGTGGCGGAGCCAGAATTACAAAGTTCTCATGTCAATTTAAAATTGTGTTGTAAACTACATGCATTTGTGCGAATTTTTGCATTTTTTTTCATACGATTACACTATACATGAAGTTTTTTCCAAATCCTGCGTAGTCGGCTGACTACATAGAACAGCCGTGGCTCCGCCACTGTCATAAATTACTGTCAGAAGAGACATACAGTTTAGAAAACACCTACAAAGTTATGATGGCTGTGTAAGTGTGCCCAATTTTATAGTAGAACAGATAGGCTAAGATTCAAAGTCGGTTTATTATGGTAGAACTTCATCCTATGAGGATAAGAGAAGGACCAAACGTGTGCATGCTATGAGCAAGCAAGAATATGTGAGTGCAAAATTAAGTGATAGTCTGAACTGAAAAAAATGTTGAGAAAACGCATTGCACTTCTAAAAGAAGAATTTAAATTCAACCATTTTATTATGAACAAGTGGTTTCCTGCATTTGTCAGCACGATTGCAGTTATATTGTATGCCAAGCATCAAAAAAATCCGGCACTCTATCCAAGTCCAGACACAGCCCGAAGAGGTCTATATATTCAGTGCATTCTCTCTCAGTGTACGATCTCTTCACATTTATGCAATTTTCATGTGCAGAACCCAGAAGGCAAATGAGTGTCCAGGTGAAGATAGAGCAAATAATATTAGTCACAAGGAGATATTCTAATTTATTGTGCGCAGTACGAGAAATTTACAGCTTGACTGATGGAGTGGACTCATGATACAAAAACACAGAGTAAAGATGCCATAATATGGAAACAAATTAAACTATAAGCTGGAGCTAGAAATATTAGTTCATCGTAGCATGTTACTGCTTGCTTACCATTCTTTCACGTGTACTTCTTTGACACGATTCACTTTATATATACCACAGTCTAAAACAGAGCTAGAATATTTATATTTTTAGCTGGTTCCTCTCATCTCTCCCATGCTTTTGCAGGAACGAGATCCTCTGACGTTATGCACTCTGACGTTGCCTAACTTTGGGTCACCGGTGCATAACGTCAGAGGAGCCGGGTCCGCTTTTGCAATGTCTCGGCTCAGCGCGTGGCGCCAAGAAATATCTCGGCTCTGACTGTCCTTGGACATAGGAAGGAGTGACATCAAGACACTCATAGCGCTGATCGCGGGAAGCAAGCAGAGGCACGGAAAGTTGAAGAGGCAAAAATATCCACATTAAAGGATCCAATGTAATTTCTGTCACTGGCCGGCTCCAGCTTTATTCTTCACTTTCCGGCTGATCGGACTTTAGAAACAATATTGATCCAAACGTTTTAGCAACATTGCCTCGAGTAGCTAACAAGGCATCCAGAAACATAGCATGTCACTGGAGCCAATGAAGATGTTAAAATCATGTGGTTGCAGCAGAAAGAGAAAAGCCCTCGGCGCATCAGGTAAATGACATGACCAAAAGATTTTCCGCCAAGTTCAGTAAACTCAAAACATACATCATGACTAAATCATTTCTATATGATGAATTAAATCATACATTATTGCCGAGAAACACTGCCTAAATTGTTTTTGTTTATTTTTACCATTATTGTTTTCGGTTTATTACTTAAGTACGTACCGATTTACCAATATTTAAATCTAGCCGCGCAATTACGCGGGCCACCCAGCTAGTTGTTATGGAAGAGACAGGTATGACAATTCAACTTGCTAATAAAAAATATATTAGTCCAATTGGAATCGTTAGAGATGTTGAAGTATTGGTTGGCAAATAAAATATCCTGCTGATTTTATTGTGCTTGGTTGTCCTCAAGATTTATTTTGTCCTATCATTTTTTGTAGACCTTTCTTACATACTGTTGGTGCTGAAATTAATTTGCTTAAAGATAAAGTGTTTATTAAATGTGCCGGTGAGAAACTTGAATTCAACTTTTCTAAATTTGCTGATAAACATATTGTTAAAGAGCCAGTTTCTGAAGATCTAATTGAAACTCTTGCTCATATAGTTGTAGCTTCAACAGATGTTGTAGAACGTTATATGCTTAATCAAGATGAACCATTTAATGATGAGGAAAAGGAGGCTTTAGAACAAATATTATGGCAACAACCACCACAATTGCAGCTGCATGTCCCACCTGATAATTTAGGAGTGCTACCGCCACCCAAAGGGGATCCTAGTTTTGAATTAAACCTGCTTAAAAAAAACCTTTGCTTGCAAATCTGAAATATGCATATTTGGATGAGAAGAGCATATATCCTGTCATTATTAGTGCTACCCTTTCAGCTGAAGAAGAAGAGAAACTACTTGATGTGCTTAAAGCTCATCGACCAGCCATTGGATACTCTCTTGATGATCTTAAAGGTATAAGCCCAGCTCTATGTATGCATAAAATTAATTTGGAGGAAGATGCAAAACCTGTTGTTGATTATCAACGCCATCTCCATCCAAAAATGAATGAAGTGTAAGAAAAGAGGTAATAAGACTTATTGAAGCTGGCTGATAGTAAGTGGGTTAGTCCTGTTCATTGTGTTCCTAAAAAGGGTGGAATGACTGTTGTTCCAAATGATGAGGATGAACTTGTTGCTCAACGTACTGTTGTTGGTTATAGGATGTGTATTGACTTCAGAAAATTAAATAAGGCAACTCGAAAAGATCATTATCCATTGCCATTTATTGATCAAATATTAGAAAGGTTATCTAAACACTCTCACTTTTGTTATCTAGATGGTTATTCAGGTTTCTCACAAATTTCTGTCCATAAGGATGATCAAGAAAAGACCACTTTTACTTGCCCATATGGTACATTTGCTTACAGGAGAATGACATTCGGTTTGTGTAATGCTCCTGCTACTTTTCAAAGATGCATGAATGCTATATTTGCTGATTATATTGAAAAGATAATGGAAGTTTTTATGGATGATTTTTCTGTGTATGGTACTTCCTTCGATAATTGCTTGTTCAACCTTAACAAAGTTTTGCAGCGTTGTGAAGACCAACACTTGGTTCTCAATTGGGAGAAGTGTCACTTCATGGTTACTGAAGGTATTGTCCTTGGGCATAAGATTTCTGGAAAAGGAATAGAAGTTGATCCAGCAAAGATAGAGGCCATTGAAAAGCTACCACACCCAAAGGACATCAAAGGTATAAGAAGTTTTCTTGGGCATAAAGGTTTTTACCGTAGGTTTATTAAAGATTTCTCCAAAATATCAAAACCTCTAACCAATCTTTTGCAAAAGGATGTTCCTTTCTCTTTTAATGATGATTGCACTGAGTCCTTTAATATTTTGAAGAATGTTTTAATAAGTGCTCTGATACGTCTCCAACGTATCTATAATTTCTTATGTTCCATGATTATATTATACCAATTGCTACAGGTTTTATTCACACTTCATGGCATTTTTATGCATTTTCTGGGACTAACCTATTAACAAGATGACACAGTGCCAGTTCCTATTTTCTGCTGTTTTTGGTTTCAGAAAAGCTGTTCTGCAAATATCCTCAGAATTGGATGAAACAAAATGCCACGTTCCTATTTTTTCGACACATTCACGAAGTTCGAAGGAGAGACAAAGGGGGCACCGAGACTCGGGCCTCCACCGACATCGCCCCTTCGCCTATTTATTCCCCCGAGGCGAAAACCCTAAATATCCGAGCCATATTTCCAGAAAACATCCGTTGCCGCCGCCGCCATCAACCCTAACTCGGGAGGGTTCTGAAGCTCTTCCCGGCACCCTGTCAGAGAGGGAATCATCACCGGAGGGCTCTACATCGCCATGCCTGCCTCCGGAGTGATGTGTGAGTAGTTCATCTTTGGACTATGGGTCCATAGCAGTAGCTAGATGGTTGTCTTCTCCTCTTGTGCCATCATGTTTAGATCTTGTGAGCTGCCTATCATGATCAAGATCATCTTATTGTAATGCTACATGCTGTGTTTGCTGGGATCCGATGAATATTGAATACTATGTCAAGTTGATTATTGATCTATCATATATATGTTGTTTATGATCTTGCATGCTCTCCGTTATTAGTGTAGGCTCTGGCCAAGTTTATGCTTTTAACTCCAAGAGGGGAGTATTTATGCTAGATAGTGGGTTCATGCCTCCATTTAATCTGGGACAGTGTCAGAAAGTTCTAAGGTTATGGATGTGATGTTGCTACTAGGGGTAAAACAGCAATGCTTTGTCTAAGGACATTTGTATTGTTTACATTATGCATCATACTTAATGCAATTGTCTGTTGCTTACCTTAATACTAGAAGGGGTGCGGATGCTAACCTGAAGGTGGACTATTTAGGCACAGATGCATGCTGGATAGCGGTCTGTGTACTTTGTCGTAATGCCCAAGTAAATCTCGTAGTGATCATCATGACTTGTATATGCATTGTTATGCACCTCTCTATTTTGTCAATTGCCCAGCTGTAATTTGTTTACCCAGCATGTTAGTATTTTATTATGCAGAGACACCACTAGTGAACTGTGGACCCCGGTCCATTCTTTTGTATCTGAAATACAACCTACTGCAATCATTGTTCTCTTTCATTCTCTGTAAGCAAACATCATTTTTCCACACTATACGTCTAATCCTTTGTTTTCAGCAAGCCGGTGAGATTGACACCCTCACTGTTTCATTGGGGCAAAGTAGTTTCGTTGTGTTGTGTGCAGGTTCCAAGTCAACAAGTCAGACCTTCCTCCAGAAGCACTTTTCCAGGCGCCTTGCCTGGAGGGGTGGAAGCACTTCTCCATCAACACCACTTTTTCTGACGTCATCGACACCTTCAGAGCATCGCCGACTTCCTACTGGTTCGATAACCTTGGTTACATACTAAGGGAAAACTTGCTGCTGCACTCATCATACCTTCCTCTTGGGGTTCCCAACGGACGTGTGACTTTACACGCATCAAGCACCTTTTTATGGCGCCATTTCCGGGGAAGTCAAGTTGCTTCTGCAAGGGGAGTCTCTCACTTCCAATCTCTTTACTTTGTTTTTGTCCTGCTTATTTTATTTTTATTTTGTCCTGTTTGCTTTCTTATATCAAAAACACAAAAAATTAGTTACTTGCATTTATTTTTGTATTTCGGCCTAGAGTTTATTTTGCTAAAATGAGTACTCCAGAGAACACCAAGTTGTGTGACTTCACTAGCACAAATAATAATGATATCATATGCACTCCTATTGCTCCACCTGCTTCTAAAGCAGACTTTTATGAAATTAAACCTGCTCTATTAAATCTTGTTATGAAAGAGCAATTTTCTGGTGTTAGTACTGATGATGCTGCTGCCCACCTTAATAATTTTGTTGAACTTTGTGAGATCCAAAAGTATAAGGATATAGATGGGGATATTATAAAACTGAAATTATTTCCTTTCTCTTTGAGAGGAAGAGCTAAAGAATGGTTGCTATCTTTGCCTAGAAATAGTATTGATTCATGGACAAAATGCAAAGATGCTTTCATTGGAAAATATTATCCTCATGCTAAGATTATATCTTTGAGAAGTAGCATTATGAACTTTAAACAATTTGATAATGAGCATGTTGCCCAAGCATGGGAGAGAATGAAATCTTTGGTAAAGAATTGTCCTACCCATGGACTGACTGCTTGGATGATCATCCAAACCTTTTATGCAGGATTAAATTTTTCTTCAAGGAATTTGTTGGATTCGGCTGCTGGAGGGACCTTTATGTCCATCACTTTGGGTGCAGCAACAAAGCTTCTTGATGATATGATGATGAACTACTCCGAATGGCACACTGAAAGGGCTCCTCAAGGTAAGAAGGTAAATTCTGTTGAAGAAACCTCTTCCTTGAGTGAAAAGATTGATGTCATTATGTCTATGCTTGTGAGTGGTAAATCTCATGTTGATCCTAATAATGTTCCTTTAGCTTCATTGGTTGCTCAAGAAGAGCATGTTGATGTGAACTTCATTAAAAATAACAATTTCAACAACAATGCTTATAGGAATAATTTTGGTAACAACAACTATAAGCCATATCCTTCTAATAGTGGTAGTGGTTATGTTAATTCTTATGGTAGATCTGGTTTGCCTAGTGAGGAAAGGATGCTAGAAATTGAAAGGGCTACTAAGAGCTATATGCAATCACAATATGAGCAAAATCAATTGTTTACTAAAACTATGAATGAACAATCTGCTATGTTGAAAAATATAGGGCATCAACTTGAGAATTTGAATAGGGAAATTTCTGGTTTGCAAACTAAGCTTTCAAATGCTGAAAACCGAATTTCATCCATGTCTGAATCACAAGCTTCTTTAATTAATAAAATGGCTGCTAAACCTGAAGTTAATGATAACAAAAAATTTGCTACAGCCAATGCTATCCAAGTTAAAATTGACAACAATATTAGGATGTTGGCTGAATTGCATGCTAGGTGGGAAAGAGAAGCTGAAATTGATAGAAAGAATAGTATAGCTCGAGTTTGTACTATTACCACCACTAGTAATGCTGAAGCATCACATGTTAGTAAACCTCCTACTATCAATGGTAATGTTATTGGTGTTGGCAATGTTTCCACTTCCACTACAAAGCGTGCAAAATTGCCTAAAACTGCTGAAACTGTTTCTGATAAAAGTGCTGAAATTTTTCGAAGTATGGGAGACAATGGTCCCATTACTTTTGATCATAATGATTTTGATTTTGATATTTGTAGCATTTCTGAAGTTATTATGTTCTTGCAAAAGCTAGCTAGAAGTCCTAATGCTAGTGCTATAAACATGGCTTTTACAAAACATATTACAAATGCTCTCATGAAAGTTAGGGAAGAGAAATTAAAACATGAAGCTTCTATCCCTAGGAAGTTGGAAGATGGTTGGGAGCCCATCATTAAAATGAAAGTGAATGATTTTGATTGTAATGCTTTATGTGATCTTGGTGCAAGTATTTCTGTTATGCCTAAGAAACTTTATGATATGCTTGACTTGCCACCTTTGGAACACTGTTATTTGGATGTTCATCTTGCTGATAACTCTATGAAGAAACCTTTGGGAGAATTGACAATGTTCATATTATGGTTAACAATAACCTTGTCCCCGTTGATTTTGTTGTTTTGGATATTGAATGCAATGCATCTTGTCCTATTGTTTTGGGAAGACCCTTTCTTCGAACTGTTGGTGATGTTATTGATATGAAAGAGGGAATATTAAGTATCAATTCCCTCTCAAGAAAGGTATGGAACACTTCCCTAGAAAGAGAATGAAGATGCCTTTTGATTCTATTATTAGAACAAATTATGATGTTGATGTTTCTTCTCTTGAGAACACTTGATTTTCACTTTCTGCGCCTAGCTGAAAGGCGTTAAAGAAAAGCGCTTATGGAGACAACCCCTTTTTATTTTCTGTCATTTTATTTTGAGTCAAGGTGTTGCTTACTTCTGTAACAACTCCTTTGTATCTTTATTTTATTGCATTGTTGTGCCAAGTAAAGTCTCTAGTTGAAAGTTGATGCTAGATTTGGATTTCTGCAGGGACAGATTTTTGCTGTCCGCGTTTTGAGCTTTATTCACTCAGAAAATTGAAAAATTCTGAAAAAATTATGCGTGATCCTCAGATATGTACGCAACTTTCATTAGTTTGAGTTTTCCATCTGAGCAAGTTAAGTGCCTCGAAAAAATTCGTCTTTCCAGACTGTTCTGTTTTGACAGATTCTGCCTTTTATTTTGCATTGCCTCTTTTACTATGTTTGATTGGATTTCTTTGCTCCATAAAACATCAGTGGCTGTAGTAATGTCCAGAAGTATTGGTAATGATTGTGTCACAGTAGAACATGTGAATTTTTGATTATGCACTAACCCTCTAATGAGAATTACTTTGAGTTTGGTGTGGCGGAAGTTTTCAAGGAGCAAGCGAGAAGGATGATATGATGTGATCAAGAAGAGTGAAAAGCCTAAGCTTGGGGATGCCCCCGTGGGTCACCCAAGCAATATTCAAGAAGACTCAAGCGTCTAAGCTTGGGGATGCCCAAGGCATCCCCTTCTTCATCAACAACTTATCAGGTCATCTCTAGTGAAACTATATTTTAATTCTTCCACATCTTATGTATTTTACTTGGAGCGTCTGTGTGCTTTTATTTTTGCTTTGTTGTTTTTATTTTCTGAATAAATTGGATCCTAGCATTCTTGTGTGGGAGAGAGACACGCTCCGCTTTTTCATGTGAATACTCATATTCTTCACTTATATCTTTTGAGTATTCTTATCTAGCTACTGCTATGCTTTTAGCTCCTGTTTTTCATGCATCTCTTTTAGAGCTGTTAATTCTTGTGGAGTAGTACTCTCTTGTTTCATTTGTAAATTATTTGGAGAGTTTTTGTTGAAATAAGTTGATTGGTGTTTGGTTGGAAACAGAAAATGCAACATGTGGTAGATGGTATATCGAAAAGACACATCTATAGATCATTGTCTTGTTTTATTTGACACTTGGCAATTGTTTTGAGCTCTCAAGTATTTCATGTTTAAGCTCTTGCATCATGTAGTTAAAAGCCTATTAGTAAAGAACTACCGTAGAGCTTGTTGAAATTTGGTTTGCATGTTTGGTATCTCTAAGGTCTAGATATTTTCTGGTAAAAGTGTTTGAGCAACAAGGAAAAGTGTAGAGTCTTATAATGCTTGCAATATGTTTTCATGTGAGTCTTGTTGTACCGGTTTATACTTGTGTTTGCTTCAAACAACCTTGCTAGCCTAAACTCTGTACTGAGAGGGAATGCTTCTCGTGCATCCAAAACCTTGAGCCAAAACCCATGCCATTTGTGTCCACCATAACTACCTATTATGTGGTATTTTCTGCCATTCCAAGTAAATACTTCATGTGCTACCTTTAAACTATTCAAAACTTTATTACTCCTTATTTGTGTCAATGTTTTATAGCTCATGAGGAAGTATGTGCGTTTACTCTATCACCTTGTCATTTACTCATGACAGACTTTCACCAATGGACTAGTGGCATATACATCCGCTTATCCAATAACTTGCAAAAAGAGCTGGCAAATGGGGTGCCCAGTCCCAATTAATTACAACTTTAACCTTAATTCTCTTCACATGTTTGCCAATGATTTATCAAAGCAATTTCAAAATGTTAAACATATCAAATAGGCACTCCTCCATGGTATGTGATTGTTGGAAGGCACCCGAGGATTCGGTTAGCCATGGCTTGTGTAAGCAAAGGTTGGGAGGAGTGTCATACCAATTATAAATATGCATGTGTAAACAAAAGAGAAGAGGGATGATCTACCCTTGGGTAGAAATAACGCCTTCATGGGAGCCGCTCTTGAAAGTTTGGGTGACAAGGGGGATAGAGTGCCCACTGCCATTCGTTGACAACAACAAACACCTCTCAAACACTTACTTTATGCTCTCTATATGTGTAGCGTACCTGCACTTAGAAATTGGCAAGGTACCTGTGTATAGTGCAAACCCCTGGATCGATTCATTTGCACACACAGTCTAAGATGAAATATCACAACATTGTATCAATTATTACACGCGGATCCCATACTTAGGAAAATATCCTTTACAAATTACATAGCACGAAGCTAGCTTTTAAAGAGTAAAGCAGCGGAAAATTATTCTTCATGGAGTCTCCATCATCATCATGTGCCACAGGCGAAAACATGTTGGTTGCAGACTCATAACCCTTAACGAAACTCACTCGTCGTCAGAACAATCTGCAACAAATAAAATTTTGCAACAGAGTGGGTCAGAACCATTAAAAATGGATCTGGCAAGTGACACTATGTGGACACTTAATGGAATAACTCTATAGACTATATGCATATTTGGCTGGTGGAGTTCAAGGCTATTTTGCATAAAAGCCAATTTTGCCTAACACTTTGTAAAACATTTTCTTCAAATGTTTGAGACAATATGGCATGAAATCCATAGTCTCATCTACCCTTGTTCACCCATCGAGTTTTACTTAGAGAAATAAGATGTTGGGAGCCTCCGTTGCCATCCTTGATCAGCTGCTTGAATTGTCCGTAATCGGGGACACGGCTAAGTACTTAGTTTTTAACTCTGCAGAGGTTGTGCACTTTCACCATTAGACCCAACAAACCCAAACTATCCTCAAGCACTCAATTTGTGCTAAGGAAAAGGAGAGAGTTGAGACAAGACTTTTCAGAAGCATATTCCCCATCCCATACTGGCATGACCCGTTCCACCTACATCCTCTACATCTGCTTGTCAAGCCGGGAGGAGTCCACGCAACCTAATCCATCTAGCCAGAGCCCATTTGACTAATGGCTGCACGATAAGCAACTTCACTTAGAGAAAAATTGGTCCCTTTAATCCTGGGTGGCAATCCACAAGTGAATAAACACTCAACTCTGGAAGCCATGCAATCCCAAATCCACCCAGGTGATAAATTAACTTAGTGAATTTGAGCTTTGAATAAAACAAATTTGCATAGCATCAATAATTCTACCAAGTTATCAATAGGATTCTAGACACAACTAGTGTAAAGGAGATAGTAGTCTTAGCATAGCAATACTATCCTACACATGCATATAAAGAAATACACTAAGTCATGCATAGAAAAATACTTAGGAAATTTATGAGTGGTGTGCCACTTGCCTTGGCAATAGGGAGTGCAGTAGTAGCATTTGCAACAACCTTCGTCTCTCTCCGAAATTTCTAACACATCAAACAAATCACAATAAACATACAATCATAAATGCAACACTTAGAAAAATATGACATGCATGAGATGCAGAATGATACAAAGAATTATGGTATGAAAGACATACAAAACAAATTTAGGGAAAGACACAAAATAACAATATCCCATTTGGCTAAGGCAAGGTCAAGGTTGAGCTCAAAGTAAACTTGAGAAATAACAACTTGAAAAGTTGTAAGGCTAGTTCAAGTCTTCACATGTTAGATCTTTAAAATATCTTCAACTCCTTTGTAGCTTCATTGATCTTCAATGGTCTTCAATTAGCACTCTAGGAACTTAGTCTTAAACACCAAGGACTTGGTCTATGTCCACAGTGAGACAAAAATAGAAAGAAAGAGAAGATAGAAAGAAAGTAGTTGGTCTTCCAAGAATCTTCTCCAGACTTCATTGTAGCTTTCTCCTTGGTGTGTTGACTTCTTTGAAATTTGTGGACTTGATGGTTATGCAGACTTGATGATGTTGGCAGCACCAAGGCTGGTCTTGAATATAACTTAGCCACCATGAAGTAGGAAGAAAAGAGAGAAAGGAAAGAAAGACTTAGAAAATTGTAGGTGTTTGGTCTTCATAAACTTCTTCTTGATTTTCTTCTAAGTACTTTTACTACTTGGAGATGCTTCTAGAGTCTTGTTTTCTTGCTGAGTCCTTCATTGGTCTTCTAATTCATGTTGAATCCTCCAAGGATAACAATGCAATCTTCATTGGCCCTTCATTGTTTCTACTAATTTCTAACTTAGTGGTTTTTGACTAGGAGGGTCAAAAGGGCTAACAAGCATCACCTCCAAAATTCTAAGGAGGAAAGTCATGTAAGAAATGCAAAATATTTCTAAGGACTAGAGATGCATGCCATGCCATGAAATTATTCTAAGTTAATGCAAGGCAAGCAAGATGGTCCAAAAATGACTAAGGACCAAGGTCATAACACTTGGGGTCGAAATTTAACTAAGGACTAAAGCTAACGCATCAAGTCCAAATAATTTCTAAGGAAAGTAAACAAAAATAAGAAGTGCAAAATAATTTCTAAGGAAAAGGTATGAAAACAATTAATTGATAATTTTTCTAAGGACAAACCTTTGTCATAACACGTACTTAGGATATTTTCTAAGGAAACCACTAAATTTTCAAGATGCTAAAATTTCCTAAGGACAAGATCTAGTATTAATAAGATGTTGAAAATTTCTAAGGAAAAGTGTTGCCAAATTTATTTATCAAAAATTTCTAAGGAAGAAAGAAATACTTAAGTTGATCAAAATATGACTAAGTCATTTTATTAGTCGAAAATATGAAGAAAAATAATTTTAATAAATTTTATTAATAAAATAACACCTAAAAAGCAATTAATCAATATTAATTACAAAAATCATAGAAAATACTTTTACAAAATTGGTAGAATATTCCTACGGCCAAGTATTAAATAAACAAAGTTAAAACAATTGGATTTGCCCAAAAATCAAAATTTAAATTTAAGTTAACTCAATTTTACTTAAACAACCATTTTTTAAATTGAACCCAAATAAGTTTGTCAAAACATAAAAATAAATATGCCAAAAGTTTCTACGTGTCATAAGCTTTCCAAAAATATTTTATTTGTAAAATTTGGCCAAACCAATAAAAAGTAGTGATAGATCTAAGATCTAGGGTTTTTCTGCAAAACTGCCGGTCTTCGGTTGACTGTTGACTCTGACCGCTGACGTGACGATGACGAAGCGCTGACTAGAGCTGACTTTACGGTTGACTACGAATTTTGACCAAAAATAAAGTTGCTCGGATGGAAAAACATGCTTAATGAAAGTTGTAGAGAATTGCGTGCTCTTTCTAACTATCACAAATATATCCTAAGTGGATGAATAGAATGGGCACAAATCGCAAATTACCTTTCTGATCCGAAACTTCAAACTCGAAAATCTCCTAGCTCGCTTCACCAAAAGAGGTGAGGCTTGGGGCAAAAGAAGGGTCTTGATCAGGGGAACAACTTTCGTAACTACGGCCCGAAGTTTTGAGATTGTTTTCTCCTCCGAAATTCGTTAAAAGCAATTTGTATGGTACAGAGAATTCCGTACGTCAAAATCAAAAGAGTGCAATAGCAAAGTTGTAGGTAAGGGTTAGATTTAACTTCTCACCAAAGGAATTTCGATTTGAAGAACCGAGTGCGAAGAGATCTAAGAAATACGACTTCAGATCTAAAGGATGGCGATTCGAAATTCTTCCTCCACGGTTGATGAAAAGAGTTGAGGCCTCTCGGGATGGAAAGATATTGAACAGATCGACAATATTGCTTCAGGCTCCGGTGCGATTCGAGATCGTTTTGGTGGGTAAATAAACGAAATACGATTTCGCTGGTTAGGGTTTCGGTGGAACGAAAAGGGGAAAAGAGATGCCGGCGGCTACAGGTGTTTATATAGGCCAAGGGTCGGTGAAATAGCTTGGGCTCGAAGTTATGAACGCGTAGGATCAAACGGATCTAGATTTGGAGTTATATTTGTTGAGATAAACGAGTTTAAGTGGGGAAGATTTGGAAATCTCGAAAAATCCTGAGCTTTCATCGGGTTCGATACGAACTAGCTCGACTCGGTCCGGCTGGACTGGCTCGGCCTGCTTCGCTGCTTGTTGGGCCGGCCGGTTGGGCGGTTTCGTGTTTTTTTCTTCTTCTTTTTCTTTATTCTTTTTCTAGTTTTCTTTATAACTTTTGATTTCGGAATCGGAATCGAGTCAAACCAATTTCTATAGTTTTGTAAAATCAAAACTTTTCCATTAAAACTTTCAAAAACAATTTTCCAAACTTTTCAAATTTTTAAACTCAAATATTGCATAAAGGTTTAATTAGACCTTTATGTTAAATTTTATAAGTAGGATTTTATAAAATTCTTTTGAACTTAGATTTAAAATCTATAACAAAATATGGGTAATAAGATCCCATATCACTCAATAAGATAATTTTGCACCAAATCATTTTGTCTATAAAGAGTTTGATAAATCAAAATGGATTCAAAACTCTTTTAAAATCCAAATAAATATTTTCTTTCAAAAACAAAACTATAAAACTTCAAATAAAGAATAGGTAAGTAATAGAATATTTCCCAAAACATAC
Source organism: Poa pratensis (assembly GCA_947311845.1). Classification (NCBI taxonomy): domain Eukaryota; kingdom Viridiplantae; phylum Streptophyta; class Magnoliopsida; order Poales; family Poaceae; genus Poa; species Poa pratensis. The sequence goes on along the minus strand of CAMZMU010000052.1, from coordinate 68,284,736 downwards.
AAACAATTCACAACCAAAATTTAACACAAAGGAGTATACCACAATACTTCAAAATAATATATTGGACATAGATAGTCCTTTTAATATATTTTCTTAAATATGTTTTCGAATGGAATTATTATTCCCACTTTTGAAATATCAAAATGCAAACAAAGCTATGTGATGATGAATGCATGCATGAATTTTCTTTTCAAAGCAAAATACATTATAGTTTTCAAAAGTTTTAAATTTTTCTAATTTTTCAACTTTTTGAAAAACTTGGGATGTTACATACTACCACCCTTAAAAGGAATCTCGTCCCAAGATTCGGGAAGGCTAGCAAAAGGTTGTGACTGGGATAACTCGGTGGCTACCACCCTTAAAAGAAATTTTGTTGGTAGTCGAACTTCAAGGTGCAAACTTTATTGAGAACGTACCGTTCACCCTTTTAGGCTCATTGTAGTTTCCTTCCACATGGATATGGTTCGCATGTCCTCCCTTGAATGGGTTGGGCTTGGCAGCTCCTTCTTCCTTCCATTCAGGGCAATCACTTATATAATGTCCCATTTTTTTGCACTTGTAGCAAATCACTTGGCTGATGTCTTTCTTGTGGGGGTTGTTCTGGAGTTTCTTGTCTGGGCACTCAGTAGAGTAATGTCCTTGCTTCCTGCAGGTGAAACAGGTGATATGACTGATGTTTTTCTTGTGGTCTCCATTGCTTCCTTTGGATCCACCATTGCGGTCACGATGTTTGAGGTGACCCCCTTCATTATGGTGATTCCCCTGTTTGTGGCTATGGTTCACCTCAGGAGTATGGTGTCTTTTGAATGAAGGCTCAGAATGATGTTTGTTGATACTTAGCTTTCTCTTCAGATTTCCAGTCTTCCTGATATCATCCTCCAGTATGAGTGCTTGGTCCAGTAAGGCCTGATACTCCCAAGCGTGTGTGACTGTGAAAGGGACTTTCATCTCATCACATAGTCTCTTGAGAAAACTTTCCTCCCTCTCTTCCTCAATAATTATGCCTTCAGGGGCATAACGAGACAGTGCATAGAAATCATCTCTATACTCCTTGAGCGTCCTGTCCCCTTGCCTCAGGTTTAGGAACTCTTCTTGCTTCATGTTCCACATGTCAGGGGAACTGTAAACACTACAAAACCCTTCCTTGAACTCTTTCCAGGTTAAAGTATCACATGTGTGAGTGCTATGATAAGTTCCCACCATTTAGCAGCAAGTCCTTCCAAGAAATAAGATGCAAAACTCACTTTCTCTGTGTCGGTGCACTCACAAAGTATCAGATCCTTTCTATTGATCGTAGCCAGTCGGTTGCCAATTGGATCATTTGTAGGGTGGAACGTGTTGGGTTCAAGACTTAAAAATTTGACAAGTCTATCCGTATGGGTTAGGGGTGGTGGTGGTTCACTTTGATTTGCTTTGATCTGGGTCATCATGGTCATCAGCTGGGTTTGTGTTGCCATCATCTTCTGCAACATTGCTTCAACGTTGTTGGTGTTGGCGTTGTTGTTGTCTTCAGGTGCACTCTGGGGAGACATCTGTGGGTTTGGAATAGATAAGTACAAGATGGAAAGATCTAAGGGAAATATCTACCCATACAAGCATTCACAGATCACAACACAACATGCTCAAAACAAACTTTAAACTTTCAAACTTTTCTCTTCTTCAAACAGGTAACAACGGATATTTGAAAATACAAGCCTAAGTATGCCATACCACAATTTTGGTTGGTCAATAATGAAAACTAACGTCGTTGACAAAATTCTAGGGTTGGTGGGTGACTACTCTCTCTGGTTCTACTGGAAAACTCTGTGGAGGCCTTAGTCTTAGGGCGCTTCATCCTTGAGTTCTCCTCTTCGATGACTCCCTTGCGAGTTGGGCACATTGCTCCCGAAGGGCTGCTATCGTTGCTTCCTGTCTGTCGACCTTGTTTAGAAGCTTCAAATTTTCAGCTTCAAGTCTTTGAATGGTCGTCTCACGCTTCTGCTTCTGAATTCTTCGGAGACTATTATTTCTATAGTGGTCTCGATCTCCTTCCTCTGCTCCTCAATCAACTCTTGGCCTCGTCCGTCATCTTCATCTCAGCATGGAGTGCAGTGGCGCTATGTGTTGCTAACTCCAGATCTTCCATTTGTAGCCTGTAGGTTTAGCTTCTCACGTTCCTTTCCACTCCAGTGGGGTATCCATTAGCATTACGCCTCCCGAAGCGACGGTAGGGAGAGTTTTGTGGCAGCATCCCGTAGAATTCCTCACAGATACGTGATAGTGCCTCATGTTTTGCTAGCAGAAGGCCAGTTCCCAGGTGGGGTACACCCTCTTGTAGACAATTGCCTCGGTGGGAATCCTGGTAGTACCAGGTAGGATCTCTGTCTCAATTTCCCAGCGTTGCTTATTGGTTATCTCTGAGGGTATCGTCCTTATTTTGAGGTTGGGGGAACCAAATCAAGATCTTTGCAGATACCATTCAGTTGAACTCCAAAAGGACAAGTCACGCTGTCTCTCGGAATCTCCGTGAAGGTGAAGGGGACCATCTAAACAGAATTTGAGGAAACAAGATTAGATCGAGTGTTACTAGAATAAGTTCAAAAGAAAAGGAAGAAACAAGATTAAAATTTTATAGTAGAGTAAATTAGCTTTTAATTCCTATGGCCAGCCTATTTCTATCCAGACTTAGGGTTTCGAACCTACAGGCAACACAGTGCTCTGATACATCTGTAGCGTACCTGCACTTAGAAATTGGCAAGGTACCTGTGTATAGTGCAAACCCCTGGATCGATTCATTTGCACACACAGTCTAAGATGAAATATCACAACATTGTATCAATTATTACACGCGGATCCAGTACTTAGGAAAATATCCTTTACAAATTGCATAGCACGAAGCTAGCTTTAAAGAGTAAAGCAGCGGAAAATTATTCTTCATGGAGTCTCCATCATCATCATGTGCCACAGGCGAAAACATGTTGGTTGCAGACTCGAACCCTTAACGAAACTCACTCGTCGTCAGAACAATCTGCAACAAATAAAATTTTGCAACAGAGTGGGTCAGAACCATTAAAAATGGATCTGGCAAGTGACACTATGTGGACACTTAATGGAATAACTCTATAGCCTATATGCATATTTGGCTGGTGGAGTTCAAGGCTATTTTGCATAAAAGCCAATTTTGCCTAACACTTTGTAAAACATTTTCTTCAAATGTTTGAGACAATATGGCATGAAATCCATAGTCTCATCTACCCTTGTTCACCCATCAGTTTTACTTAGAGAAATAAGATGTTGGGAGCCTCCGTTGCCATCCTTGATCAGCTGCTTGAATTGTCCGTAACCGGGGACACGGCTAAGTACTTAGTTTTTAACTCTGCAGAGGTTGTGCACTTTCACCATTAGACCCAACAAACCCAAACTATCCTCAAGCACTCAATTTGTGCTAAGGAAAAGGAGAGAGTTGAGACGAGACTTTTCAGAAGCATATTCCCATCCCATACTGGCATGACCCGTTCCACCTACATCCTCTACATCTGCTTGTCAAGCCGGGAGGAGTCCACGCAACCTAATCCATCTAGCCAGAGCCCATTTGACTAATGGCTGCACGATAAGCAACTTCACTTAGAGAAACATTGGTCCCTTTAATCCTGGGTGGCAATCCACAAGTGAATAAACACTCAACTCTGGCAGCCATGCAATCCCAAATCCACCCAGGTGATAAATTAACTTAGTAGAATTTAAGCTTTGAATAAAACAAATTTGCATAGCATCAATAATTCTACCAAGTTATCAATAGGATTCTAGACACAACTAGTGTAAAGGAGATAGTAGTCTTAGCATAGCAATACTATCCTACACATGCATATAAAGAAATACACTAAGTCATGCATAGAAAAATACTTAGGAAATTTATGAGGGGTGTTGGCAATAGGGAGTGCAGTAGTAGCATTTGCAACAACCTTCGTCTCTCTCCGAAATTTCTAACACATCAAACAAATCACAATAAACATACAATCATAAATGCAACACTTAGAAAAATATGACATGCATGAGATGCAGAATGATACAAAGAATTATGGTATGAAAGACATACAAAACAAATTTAGGGAAAGACATAAAATAACAATATCCCATTTGGCTAAGGCAAGGTCAAGGTTGAGCTCAAAGTAAACTTGAGAAATAACAACTTGAAAAGTTGTAAGGCTAGTTCAAGTCTTCACATGTTAGATCTTAAAATATCTTCAACTCCTTTGTAGCTTCATTGATCTTCAATGGTCTTCAATTAGCACTCTAGGAACTTAGTCTTAAACACCAAGGACTTGGTCTATGTCCACAGTGAGACAAAAATAGAAAGAAAGAGAGATAGAAAGAAAGTAGTTGGTCTTCCAAGAATCTTCTCCAGACTTCATTGTAGCTTTCTCCTTGGGGTGTTGACTTCTTTGAAATTTGTGGACTTGATGGTTATGCAGACTTGATGATGTTGGCAGCACCAAGGCTGGTCTTGAATATAACTTAGCCACCATGAAGTAGGAAGAAAAGAGAGAAAGGAAAGAAAGACTTAGAAAATTGTAGGTGTTTGGTCTTCATGAACTTCTTCTTGATTTTCTTCTAAGTACTTTTACTACTTGGAGATGCTTCTAGAGTCTTGTTTTCTTGCTGAGTCCTTCATTGGTCTTCTAACTTCATGTTGAATCCTCCAAGGATAACAATGCAATCTTCATTGGCCCTTCATTGTTTCCACTAATTTCTAACTTAGTGGTTTTTGACTAGGAGGGTCAAAAGGGCTAACAAGCATCACCTCCAAAATTCTAAGGAGGAAAGTCATGTAAGAAATGCAAAATATTTCTAAGGACTAGAGATGCATGCCATGCCATTAAATTATTCTAAGTTAATGCAAGGCAAGCAAGATGGTCCAAAAATGACTAAGGACCAAGGTCATAACACTTGGGGTCGAAATTTAACTAAGGACTAAAGCTAACGCATCAAGTCCAAATAATTTCTAAGGAAAGTAAACAAAAATAAGAAGTGCAAAATAATTTCTAAGGAAAAGGTATGAAAACAATTAATTGATAATTTTTCTAAGGACAAACCTTTGTCATAACACGTACTTAGGATATTTTCTAAGGAAACAACTAAATTTTCAAGATGCTAAAATTTCCTAAGGACAAGATCTAGTATTAATAAGATGTTGAAAATTTCTAAGGAAAAGTGTTGCCAAATTTATTTATCAAAAATTTCTAAGGAAGAAAGAAATACTTAAGTTGATCAAAATATGACTAAGTCATTTTATTAGTCGAAAATATGAAGAAAAATAATTTTAATCAATTTTAATTATTAAAATAACACCTAAAAAGCAATTAATCAATATTAATTACAAAAATCATAGAAAATACTTTTACAAAATTGGTAGAATATTCCTACGACCAAGTATTAAATAAACAAAGTTAAAACAATTGGATTTGCCCAAAAATCAAATTTAAATTTAAGTTAAGTTAATTTTACTTAAACAACCATTTTTTTTAAATTGAACCAAAATAAGTTTGTCAAAACATAAAAATAAATATTCCAAAAGTTTCTACCTGTCATAAGCTTTCCAAAAATATTTTATTTGTAAAATTTGGCCAAACCAATAAAAAGTAGTGATAGATCTAAGATCTAGGGTTTTTCTGCAAAACTGCCGGTCTTCGGTTGACTGTTGACTCTGACCGCTGACGTGGTGATGACGAAGCGCTGACTGGAGCTGACTTTACGGTTGACTACGAATTTTGACCAAAAATAAAGTTGCTCGGATGGAAAAACATGCTTAATGAAAGTTGTAGAGAATTGCGTGCTCTTTCTAACTATCACAAATATATCCTAAGTGGATGAATAGAATGGGCACAAATCGCAAATTACCTTTCTGATCTGAAACTTCAAACTCGAAAATCTCCTAGCTCGCTTCACCAAAAGAGGTGAGGCTTGGGGCAAAAGAAGGGTCTTGATCAGGGGAACAACTTTCGTAACTACGGCCCGAAGTTTTGAGATTGTTTTCTCCTCCGAAATTCGTTAAAAGCAATCTGTACGGTACAGAGAATTCCGTACGTCAAAATCAAAAGAGTGCAATAGCAAAGTTGTAGGTAAGGGTTAGATTTAACTTCTCACCAAAGGAATTTCGATTTGAAGAATCGAGTGCGAAGAGATCTAAGAAATACGACTTCAGATCTAAAGGATGGCGATTCGAAATTCTTCCTCCACGGTTGATGAAAAGAGTAGAGGCCTCTCGGGATGGAAAGATATTGAACAGATCGACAATATTGCTTCAGGCTCCGGTGCGATTCGAGATCGTTTTGGTGGGTAAATAAACGAAATACGATTTCGCTGGTTAGGGTTTCGGTGGAACGAAAAGGGGAAAAGAGATGCCGGCGGCTACAGGTGTTTATATAGGCCAAGGGTCGGTGAAATAGCTTGGGCTCGAAGTTATGAACGCGTAGGATCAAACGGATCTAGATTTGGAGTTATATTTGTTGAGATAAACGAGTTTAACTGGGGAAGATTTGGAAATCTCGAAAAATCCTGAGCTTTCATCGGGTTCGATACGAACTAGCTCGACTCGGTCCGGCTGGACTGGCTTGGCCTGCTTCGCTGCTTGTTGGGCCGGCCGGTTGGGCGGTTTCGTTTTTTTTTCTTCTTCTTTTTCTTTATTCTTTTTCTAGTTTTCTTTATACCTTTTGATTTCGGAATCGGAATCGAGTCAAACCAATTTCTATAGTTTTGTAAAATCAAAACTTTTCCATTAAAACTTTCAAAAACAATTTTCCAAACTTTTCAAATTTTTAAACTCAAATATTGCATAAAGGTTTAATTAGACCTTTATGTTAAATTTTATAAGTAGGATTTTATAAAATTCTTTTGAACTTAGATTTAAAATCTATAACAAAATATGGGTAATAAGATCCCATATCACTCAATAAGATAATTTTGCACCAAATCATTTTGTCTATAAAGAGTTTGATAAATCAAAATGGATTCAAAACTCTTTTAAAATCCAAATAAATATTTTCTTTCAAAAACAAAACTATAAAACTTGAAAATAAAGAATAGGTAAGTAATAGAATATTTCCCAAAACATACAAACAATTCACAACCAAAATTTAACACAAAGGAGTATACCACAATACTTCAAAATAATATATTGGACATAGATAGTCCTTTTAATATATTTTCTTAAATATGTTTTCGAGTGGAATTATTATTCCCACTTTTGAAATATCAAAATGCAAACAAAGCTATGTGATGATGAATGCATGCATGAATTTTCTTTTCAAAGCAAAATACATTATAGTTTTCAAAAGTTTTAAATTTTTCTGATTTTTCAACTTTTTGAAAAACTTGGGATGTTACAATATGATTTCAAAAAATTAAAAAGCTCTAGCACATGATTTAATCCATGCTTCCCTCTGCGAAGGGCCTTTTCTTTTACTTTATGTTGAGTCAGTTTACCTACTCCTTTCTATCACTGAAGCAAACACTTGTGTCAACTTTGTGTGCAAACAATTCTTATATGTTTACTTATTGCACTTATTATATTACTTTGTGTTGACAATTATCCATGAGATATACAAGTTACAAGTTGGAAGCAATTGTTGAAACTTAATCTTCCTTTGTGTTGCTTCAATGCCTTTTACTTAGAATATATTGCTTTATGAGTTAACTCTTATGCAAAACTTTTTGATGCTTGTCTTGAAAGTACTATTTATGAAAGGCTTTTGCTTATATGATTCAGTGTTTACTCATTATCTATTTGTTAGCAAGCTATAGACCATTGCCTTGAGTCACTTCATTCATGACATATGCTTTACAATATTTTTTGATCAAGATTATGAGGTAGCATGTCACCTAAGAAATTATTTGTTGTTATCATTTTACCTACTCGAGGACGAGTAGAACTAAGCTTGGGGATGCTTGATACGTCTCCAACGTATCTATAATTTCTTATCTTCCATGCTTATATTATACCAATTGCTACATGTTTTCTTCACACTTCATGGCATTTTTATGCATTTTCTGGGACTAACCTATTAACAAGATGCCACAGTGCCGGTTCCTGTTTTTTGCTGTTTTTGGTTTCAGAAAAGTTGTTCAGCAAATATCCTCGGAATTGGACGAAACAAAATGCCACGTTCCTATTTTTTCGACACGTTCACGAAGTCCGAAGGAGAGACGAAGGGGGACACCGAGGCGCCGTCCCCACCCCATGGCGCGGGTGGGCCCACTAGCGCGCCGCCATGTGGGAGCGAGCATCGGACCTCCACCGACATCGCCCCTTCGCCTATTTATTCCCCCCAAGGCGAAAACCCTAAATACCTGAGCCATATTTCCAGAAAACATCCGCTGCTGCCGCCGCCATCAACCCTAACTCGGGAGGGTTCTGAAGCTCTTCCCGGCACCCTGCCGGAGAGGGGAATCATCACCGGAGGGCTCTACATCGCCATGCCTGCCTCTGGAGTGATGTGTGAGTAGTTCATCTTTGGACTATGGGTTCATAGCAGTAGCTAGATGGTTGTCTTCTCCTCTTGTGCCATCATGTTTAGATCTTGTGAGCTGCCTATCATGATCAAGATCATCTTATTGTAATGCTACATGTTGTGTTTGCTGAGATCCGATGAATATTGAATACCATGTCAAGTTGATTATTGATCTATCATATATATGTTGTTTATGATCTTGCATGCTCTCCGTTATTAGTGTAGGCTCTGGCCAAGTTTATGCTTGTAACTCCAAGAGGGAGCATTTATGCTAGATAGTGGGTTCATGCCTCCATTTAATCTGGGACAGTGACAAAAAGTTCTAAGGTTGTGGATGTGCTGTTGCTACTAGGGGTAAAACAGCAATGCTTTGTCTAAGGACATTTGTATTGTTTACATTATGCACCATACTTAATGCAATTGTCTATTGCTTGCAACTTAATACTGGAAGGGGTGCGGATGCTAACCTGAAGGTGGACTATTTAGGCACAGGTGCAAGCTGGATAGCGGTATGTGTACTTTGTCGTAATGCCCAAGTAAATCTCATAGTGATCATCATGACTTGTATATGCATTGTTATGCACCTCTCTATTTTGTCAATTGCCCAGCTGTAATTTGTTTACCCAGCATGTTAGTATTTTATTATGGAGAGACACCACTAGTAAACTGTGGACCCCGGTCCATTCTTATACATCTGAAATACAACCTACTGTAATCATTGTTCTTTTTCATTCTCTGCAAGCAAACATCATTTTCCACACTATACGTCTAATCCTTTGTTTTCAGCAAGCCGGTGAGATTGACACCCTCACTGTTTCGTTGGGGCATAATAGTTTGGTTGTGTTGTGTACAGGTTCCAAGTCAATAAGTCAGACCTACCTCCACAAGCACTTTTCCAGGCGCCTTGCCTGGAGGGGTGGAAGCACTTCTCCATCAACACCACTTTTTCTGACGCCGTTGACACCTTCAGAACATCGCCGACTTCCTACTGGTTCGATAACCTTGGTTTCATACTGAGGGAAAACTTGCTGCTGCACTCATCATACCTTCCTCTTGGGGTTCCCAACGGACGTGTGAATTTGCACACATCATGCTCCTATTATTCAACCTCCTGATTGGAAATTGCCTTTTGAAATTATGTGTGATGCTAGTGATTATGCAGTTGGGGATGTTTTGGGCCAACGTGTTGATAAGAAACTGAATGTTATCTATTATGCTAGTAGAACACTTGATGTTGCACAAAGAAATTATGCTACAACTGAGAAAGAATTTTTAGCAGTACTATTTGCTTGTGACAAGTTTAGACCTTATATTACTGATTCAAAAGTCACATTGCATACTGATCATTCTGCTATTAAATACTTGATGCATAAGAAATATGCTAAGCCTAGACTAATAAGATGGGTACTTTTATTGCAAGAATTTGATTTACACATTGTTGATAGGAAAGGGGAAGATAATCAAGTAGCTGATCATCTCTCTAGAATGGAAAATATACCTGATGATCCTATTCCTATTAATGATAGCTTTGCTAATGAACAACTTGCAAATATTAATGTTTCTAGTGCTAAAGTTGCGTCTCCATGGTTTGCTAATTATGCAAATTTCATTGTTGGTAAAGTTTTGCCTCCACACTTCACTTATCAACAAAGAAAGAAATTCTTCTATGATCTTAGACATTATTTTTGGGATGATCCTTTCCTTTATAAGAAAAGTGTGGATGGTATTATTAGACGTTGTGTACCTGAGCATGAACAACAGGCAATTATAAGAGATTGCCATAATAGTCCCTATGGAGGACATCATGCAGGAGATCGCACAGGAGCAAAGGTATTACAATCTGGTTTTTATTGACCTACTTTGTTTAAGGATTGTGCTGAATATGTTAAATCTTGTGATAAATGTCAAAGAGTAGGAAATATTGGTAGGAGAAATGAAATGCCTATGAATTGTTCTTTGCCACTTGAGCCATTTGATGTGTGGGGTTTTGACTTTATGGGACCTTTCCCAGAATCAAAGACAAAGCATACTCCCATTTTGGTTGCAGTTGATTATGTTACAAAGTGGGTGGAAGCAATTCCAACAAAAAGTGCAGATCATGCCACAACAATGAAGATGCTAAAGGACATCATCTTTCCTAGGTTTGGTGTTCCTAGGTTTTCAATTACTGATGGTGGTTGTCATTTCTTGCATGGTGTTCTTAGAAAAACTTTGGCAAAATATGATGTTAACCATAGAATTGCATCTCCTTATCACCCTCAGACAAGTGGACAAGTTGAATTAAGTAATAGGGAAATTAAACTCATATTGGAAAAGACAGTTAATAAGTCTAGGTCTGATTGGCCAGCTAAAATTAATGATGCATTATGGGCTTATAGAACTGCTTTTAAAAATCCTATGGGAATGTCTCCTTATAAAATGGTATATGGAAAAGCTTGTCATTTACCTGTTGAGTTAGAACATAATGCTAGATGGGCTGTTAAACAATTGAACTTTGACTTTAAAACTGCCGGAGAAAAGAGAATTCTTGATTTAAACCTACTAGATGAATGGAGGAATGAAGCTTATGAAAATGCTAAAATGTTTAAAGAAAAAGTTAAAATCTGGCATGGCAAGGAAATTAAGAAGGAATTCAAAGTAGGTGATCAAGTTTTGCTATGCAACTCTCGCTTTAAGTTTTCTGCAGGGAAGTTGCGTTCAAAGTGGCGGGGACCATTAGTGATACAGGAGTGTACCGTTCAGGAGCTATCCGTCTTCACGGTGACATGAAAGGTATACCTCATGTAGTCAATGGACAACACCTTAAACCTTATATTGCAGGAAAGAGCTTCATCGGAATGGTGGAATGTAACATCCCAAATTTTGGAACCAAGAAAAACTTAGTTTTACCAGACCCAAAATTCAGAGCCAACAAAAACTTTTTGAAATGTTTCACTGATGATTGTGTTTTCCTTCCCATTGCTATGTTTGAACTTGTGTGACTTGTTGTTTAAGTTGTTTGACTAGTAAATATAAGACCCAACCAATATAAAAATATATTTAACTTTGGTGATCATGTTATGACAAGAAAATATTCCATATATCTTTTCCATTCTTATTTTGGCCAACTCCATTTCAATGATACTTGGTTTATCAACAACCAAAACTAATACCAGTATTTGAGAAAGTAAAAGTATTTCCAAAATTATGTGGTTCCAACATTATAGAGATCCATATGCTATCTCCTACCTATTTCTCAACCCTGGTATTTTGCAGGTGTATACAACTCCTATTTTATAAACTCTTATTTTCACTCCATTTGAAAATAACACTAGTGGGAAATATACCACCCCCATATTTCTTTTTACAAATCTTTTTGCAAACTATTAAGTTATGAGTAGAGATATTTCCTAAACATCATCTTGTCATAATTAGGAGTGGTCACTTTTCCCCAAGATAGCATTGTGAAAATGGTGGTATAAATTCTTGTGGTTGAATTGTGTGGACTTGGTTGTGATGTTGATCTTGTTGTGACTGTTTGCTTGTTGGACTTATGGTTGTATTGATTGTTAATTCCTATTTTATTGTTTGCTTAGGTGAATAATTACACCAATGTACTTGAGTGTTAAGTTGAAAACCCACTGATCACAAATGTGGAATGTGACTTGAAAACAAAACAAGACCTCTATGATTACTTCACCCTCAAAATAAAATCTTGATTAAAGAAATGATCTTATTTTATTTCCCTCTCTACCTAATTCTCTATTTTGTTATAACAATTATTTTATCTTATGAAATCCAGGAAGGAGATGATAACCATCTCATTATCATGTTACTCTCTCCTCAAAATATCTAATCTCCAATTACAAAGATATTTCAATTTGTCAAATTGGTTTTATCCAAAAATAACATATTTAAACTCTATGAACAAAAGTTGTTCAAAACATTTTATTTTTAAACACCAATGTGGAGCTTCTACATGTATATGGGAGGCTACATGAATAATTTCAGAATTTTTGAAATGAATCTAGTGCCTCAATTAAATCCCTAAAAGCTACTGGTTTTAAAAAGGAAATAAAGGAAGCAGAAAAGGACCTAGATGTAAAAGGGAAAGGAAAGCAGCCAGGGGGTTATCTTTAAAAGTGCCATCGTCTATCTCTCCCCTAGCTCACTGTAGCCGCAGAGCGGCATGGCTATAGTGACCACCGCGCGTCTCGTCGTCGTGCCCCCCCTTTGCCGCGCCTGCCCCAGACCCCGCTCCTCCGTGACCGTTGCCTCGCAGGAGAGCACCTAGTTGCCGCCCCCTACCCTTTGTTGTCCCCTGCACGCCCCTCTCCGCCGCGGACAGAACACGGGAGCGCCGGCCCCGATCTCTGCCCCCTCTGCTCCCCTGCACGCACCACTTGCCCCAGCACCTCCTAGACCTCGCCCGGACACCACTGACACCTCGCTCCCCTCTCTCTCACCTCCGTGCACCCAAGCCACCATGGACCGGCAGCTGGGCTATAAAATCCCCACCCGAGCCTCGCATCCTGTCTGCTCCGCACCATCTCCATGGCTCTCCCTCACTCCACTCTCTCACCGTGCACCGTCAGGAGGTCGGCAAGCCTCTGCAGCCTTGCTGTCGTGGCAGAGCACGGCCACGCTCCGCCGGAAGCCGAGGTCAATGTCGACCACGGACGTGCCGTGTTTCCTCCTCCCTTCGCTCTCTCGACCTTGCCATCTCTCCGCTGCACCACCAGAAGCTCACCGCCCTTCTTATTTTCCTCTTTGTGCGCAGACACGCTCCCTGGAGCTCGTCGTCGAGAAGCCGAAGCTGAGGAAGCCGCCGAGTTCGCCGACGCGGATTTAGACGCTCCCGAGCCACGTCGTTCACGCTATCATCTTCCCCACATTCGCCGCACCCGCCTCGACCCACTCCGCCGTCCCAAGACCTCTAGGTGAGCGTCGCGCCACCTCCCCTGTCTCCGGCCACGGCGGCGACGCCAAATCGTGGTCGTCGCCGATGGTTTGATTGCGAGCCGTAGGATCTGGATCCAACGGCGCCGTACCACTTCACCAGTTGAATAAGAGGCTGACGGGTAGACCCCACCCGTCAGCGATTTAAACATTATCCACGCGGGTAATTTGTTTTAGGCAGAGCCACTGACGGGTAGGCCCTACCCGTCAGAAATTTTAACATTATCCAGTCCACGATTTAATCCAGTTTTCTGTTTAAATTTAAACACTGAAACTTCAGTACTGGCCTCAATTTAAAAATTTAATATCTCGAGATTTACACATCCAAATAAATCAAATCCAAATGTTCTGGAAAGCTTATAAAATTATCTAACCAACCCAAGTGGTCTCATTTCATTTAGATAAATACTAAAAATGTATTATTAGAAATGCCTTAGAAGGTTTAAATTTTAACTTGTTTGTTTCTTATAATATATTGTCCCAAATAATCCTAGACCAATTTTGTTAGCTTGGTATTGTGATCTACTAGCTTCCCTAATTTTGTTAGAATTAATTAAGCAATATTAATTGTTGACCTTAAATTAAACCCTTCTGCACTAAAACAATTAAATATGTTTAATGGTTAACCCAAATGAGTTAGGACCAATTTTGTTAGCTCACATTTAGTCATGGTTAGTTACTCGTAAAAGGATTTAATTTTTAGATCAACAGAACTTATCTAGTAACCAAAACTTGTTTATTTAGTTACTGGATTAAAACAATTATATAGGGTGTTTGGTAACTCCAATTAGCCCAAATCCAATCGTGTTGTCTTCTACACATCAGTAGCTTTCTGTAGAAATTTAGTTTGTATTTTTAGGACCAACAGAACTTGAGTTTTGCAATTAAACATGTTCCACTAGTTTCTGCCATATTTAAGACATAAATAAATAATGGTTAATACAATTAAATTGAAACCAAATTGTGTTGCTTGATGTGTGCAGTGGCTATTTATAGCATTTAAGATTGTAATGTTGTAATGCTTGATTGAGTAGTATAGTGAATGGTTGTATTTGTTTGTTTATTGATTAGATGAGAACGTTGTCGGAGTTATCGAGGAAGGAGAATTCATTGAACCAGATCAAGACCAAGGTCACTTCGCCGAGCAAGGCAAGCTACTTTCTGAGCTTGCACTCTAATATATATGCATCTACTTTGGTAAAATGATTTACTCACGAGGCGATGGTTTTTGAAACCTTTTCAAAAACATATGAAAACTATTTTGCCACCAATGTAGATATATAAGATAGTGTATATCAAACTATAGGATGGGGAAAATGTTGTTTATTCAAAACTCCTTTGAAAATACATGTGTGGTTGTGGAATACCGAGATGTCGGTGTTGAAGTGGAGAAATGTAGACTGGAGATGTTTATGAAAAATGCACAGTGTGTCCCAGTACTATGACAACCAATTAACCCGTGCAACCACACTATCTGACATGGGTATGGCTTAGCCGGAAACTTGTTTATTTTAGTATGGAGCGCCTCAAAATGCTTAGGAGAACGAGGTTCTCTGAACCAAGTTGTCTAAATGCGGGATCCAGTTTAAGTCTGGTTCGCTGCTGGTTGCAAACAGTGGGCCTCCTGTCATGGCGCAGTGTTTCTTGGAGACACCGGATCGATACGAGGGCCATCTCCACTGGGTGCCGGGGAGATCAAGTCCCACTAAAGAGCAGGCTCTGTACTAGGGTCGACATAGTGAAAAGCTTTGATCATGTTATCCGAACCCCCGCATACTGTCGTATGGCGAACCGTGGCTGATCACGGCGGAATGACTGTTTGGTGTGGTGAAACTGCACCACCTCTGCAGAGTGTAAAACTATTCGAATAGCCGAGTCCTCGGTTATGGACGGTTGGAAGGCTGTCCTATGACCATGTGCAAGTTTTTGAAAGACTTCAAGTTTTAAAAAGGAAAATGAAATGAAGAAGGTTTTTATACAACCATACCTGTGGATCGGTATGAGGTTGTTGGAGGCAAGTGGACCATGATGGGCTATGATTGGAAAAAGTGGAGTTTTGGAGAAACAAATAAAAGGGTGAATTCTCTTAAGATAGATATAAACTTCTTCTTACCTCTTTTAACAAAGATATAGAGATGTTTTAAAATAAATAAAAGTTCGAAATTAAAAGGAAACTAGTGCATACTCATGTTGGGGTAGTTTGCGAGTACATTCAAATGTACTCATATTGGTTTCGTCCCTAGCTATTGTCTTAGCCAGGTTTTGAAGATGAGCAGTTGAAGAGGAAGACTTCCCTGACGTCAATGCAAATTAGGGCGCTTCCCAGTCAGCTGCATGTAGGGTTAAGGCGAATGACTTGGGCTCCATGTTGTTTGATGATTTCCGCTGCAAGTATCTGTTGAAATTACTGCTTCAATCAAGTAAGTAAATTCATTCGGTATGTATGGGTGTTCTGTGATGCCAATTCGAGTTATATGCAACAACTGACTGATCATGGGATTGTTGCAGGAAACATAACGAGTATCTCGGATAGCTAATCCGGGGTCCTCAGATGGAAGAGTTGAAATTACAAACACCGGAGGAGGTAATTGAGAGAAACCGTGCAGTTCCAGAAACCCTAAAACAATAGAAGGTAACTTACCATTGGAAAGTTTCTCAGAATTGCATAATATTTTACGGAAGTCATTATTTATGGAAATTAACGTATGGGACAAGAAAACTGGACGAAGCGGAGACCCGAGGAAGGAAAGAGGGGGTCCCACGCGGCCAGGTACAGGGGCCGCGTGGGCCCACTCCTTTTGCCCCTCGGAGTCCCTTTTCGCCCTGTTTTCGATCCCGACGCTTCGTCTTGACCTAAAAATCCTCAATATATACCCCTCTATGTCGATCTAATCTCGCACCGAGCGTCCTCGAGTGATCTCTCTTTCTGCTGTTTCTGTGTGTCAGGTTTTAGCCATGTCTTTCTCCGGATCCAATCAAGATGGGGAGAGCTCTCCCAAGGAAGGTGTTGTGAATCGCTACCTCAGCTCCGTGATGGCACCGCCGAAGACCGTGTGATTTAAGGAGGGTGTGATGCTAGTGGAAGAGGTAAAGGCTCCCAAGGCCACCGACACGGTGGAGGAAAGGCTGGATGAGTTGGAGGACAAGACCTTCAGGTATGGCACTGTGGTCTACCGAAGCCTTGATGCCCATCACTTCATGAACCTGGAGCTAGAGAAGAAGGTTGAAGAGTACAAGAAGAGGCTTGAAGATCTGGAAGATAGGTACAAGGAGGTGATGCATGTAAAATGCATACATGAACTTTGCACTATATCACTCATATTCCAATCATATTTGCATCATATAAGGGTTATATCAATGTTTTATAATGATTTTGGGAATACTTCATAGTTTTCCCATTTATTTGGAATTAACCCTGTTTTCCAGAAAACGTCTTTTTTAGTGTTTCAGACTTTTCGGGAGCTTCGGGACTCCAAAAAGGGCAAGGTCAGAGAGCACGCTTCAGAATTTTCGAGACAAATGCGATGGGCTTAAATTCAAGACCAGGAGCCCAACAGGCTGGGAATTAGGAGGTCCCACGCTGCCTACTGTACCTGGCCGCGTGGGCCCACCTCTTTTCCCCCTCGTGGCTCCGATGCCTTCCGTTTTCGTCTCCGTAGCTTCGTCTTAACCTAAACCCGACTATAAAAATAGCCCCCCGAGGAGTTTTGTGAGGAGGTGGCGGAGAAACACAAAACCACGAAACAGAGAGACAGAAGGCTGCCGCCGGAGAAGATCGGAGGGGGGAAACACCGTCGGAATCGCCTCCAGAGGGCTCCGCCCCCCTCCGGCGTGTTCATCATCAACATCTACAGCAAGGAATTCTCCACCATCATCACCATGATGAAGGGGAGTAGTCCACCCCCTGGACTTGGGTTTGTGGTGGTAACCTATGTATCTCTCCTCTCTCTTGAGTGTGACACCCCTTCCTGGCACATATTACCAGAGAGGTAGTCGTCCCGTGCGCCATCCCAAGATAACTGGCCGCACGTCACAACTGTGTAACATAATGGACATCATTACACAATCAGGCACATCAGTGCTACAAAATGGTTTACAAGGCCATCAAGGAATGACGAAATATCAGTCCGAATATGGCTCTGGACAGAGTTTTTAACTGGCAGCGGAAGACATATGAGAGGCTACGTGTAACATCCCAAATTTTTAATAAGAATAAACAAGACCCAAAAATTCAGAACCAACAAAAACTTTTGAATTATGTCACGAATGATTGTGCTTTCCTTTAAATCGTTCTGGTTGACCTTGTGTAACTTGGCGTTGTGATTGCTTGACTAGTAAATGTCAACCCAAGAAATCAACCTAAGCAAGAAAATATATTTACAACACTGGTGACCAGGTTATGACAAGAATATATTCCATATATCTTTCCCATTCTTATGTTGGCCAAAAGTTTATTTCAATAATGATTTGGTTCTAGCAACAAATAAAATGCCCTTTAATTTGAGACAGTAAAAGTATTTCCAAAATTTCATGTTTATAAAATATGGAGAACTATCTGTGATCTCCTATCCTTTCTTCAACCTTGACAATTCCAAATTCCTATCTTTATAACCCCCTATGTTTCAACTCCGTTTTAAAAGAAATACTAGTGGGAAATATATTACCTCACATATTTCTCTTTATCAAACCATTTTGAAAACTATTAAGTTATGAGTTGATTTACCCCTTAAACAACATCTTGTCATAATTGAGTGTGACCATTTTTACAAAAATAGCATTGTCAATTATGGAAAAAGT
Source organism: Poa pratensis (assembly GCA_947311845.1). Taxonomy (NCBI): domain Eukaryota; kingdom Viridiplantae; phylum Streptophyta; class Magnoliopsida; order Poales; family Poaceae; genus Poa; species Poa pratensis. The sequence goes on along the minus strand of CAMZMU010000052.1, from coordinate 68,266,515 downwards.
GGTGTGATTTGTTCTTGTGGTTTGAAGTGTGCGGTCTTGTTTGAGGTGTGGATATTGTTGTGTTTTGGTGCTGTTACGATGGCTGTGTTATTGTGTGTGATTTTCTGGTGAGGATAATTCCTCAGTGGTGTTATTACTAAATTAGGACACACTTGGCAACCAAATTTGGAGTGCGACTTGAAGAAGAGTAAACCCTCTAAAATTATGCACCCCAAGTTAAATTCCTAAAATTTGGGGAAATGATCTCAATAAAACTCCCTCTCTATCTATTTCTCTATTCTATGAAAACAATTATATTCTCTTTACCCAAAATTCTAGAGGAGGAGATGAAATGATAATCCTCTCCATTTCATAGCACTCCCTCCTCAAGTAAACCTACTTGTCGATTTAAAACAAACCCCCCCCCATTCTTTTATCAAAAAGGAAATGAAGGGTTATATCAATGTTTTATCAACTCATATTCCAATCATATTTGAATCATACAAGGGTTATATCAATGTTTTATAATGATTTTGGGAATACTTCATAGTTTTCCCATTTATTTGGAATTAACCCTCTTTTCCAGAAAACGTCTTTTTTAGTGTTTCAGACTTTCCGGGAGCTTCGGGACTCCAAAAAGGGCAAGGTCAGAGAGCACGCTTCAGAATTTTCGAGGCGAATGCGATGGACTTAAATTGAAGAACAGGAGCCCAACAGGCTGGGAATTAGCGGGTCCACGCGGCCTACTGTACCTGGTCACGTGGGCCCACCTCTTTTCCCCCTCGTGACTCCGATGCCGTCTGTTTTCGTCTCCGTGGCTTCGTCTTGACCTAAAACCGACTATAAAAATACCCCCCCGAGGAGTTTCATTGGGAGGCGGCGGAGAAACACAAAACCATGAAACAGAGAGACAGAAGGCTGCCGTCGGAGAAGATCGGAGGAGGGAAATGCCGCCGGAATCGCCTCCGGAGGGCTCCACCCCCTCCGGCGTGTTCATCATCAACATCTACAGCAAGAACTTCTCCACCATCATCACCATGATGAAGAGGGAGTAGTCCACCCCCTGGACTTGGGTTTGTGGTGGTAACCTATGTATCTCTCCTCTCTTGAGCTTCACTAATTAGTACCGTATGAGCTGTTGAACATGATTACGGTCATCTATGTAATACTTTTGTGGTGAATATTGTGGTATGAGATGATTTGTTATGCATTTACTATTGTGTTGGAACTTCTATGATTTGTCATACTTTGATAGAATATTGTTCTTTAAGAAGTATGATGTATGTGGGTACGGGATGGCCGATGTGACACGGCGTAGGTATTGAGTGACACAGTACCGCCTAACATCCTTTATCTGAGGGTAAAAAGAAAGAGTATGATGTGGGAGTGAGGGCAACCACGCTAGTCTTACGAGGGTGACCTAGGAACACAAATGAGTATTTCTTTCAACTATGTGTTTTAGGACATATAGCTGTCATAAAAGCTATCATTAAAACATGACAATTGTGTGTACTTTATCTATAACATGATAATCACCATAGATGAGAGAGAGAGGATTAATAAACCCATGAACCATGTCCATTGTTCCCATAAGAGAAAACCTTTGTCTTGTCTTCTTGCATTGAAGAGGATTGGGACACTTCTGCATTCTTGTTTGATACATTAAAACTTCCATCCATTAAAATCAACCACCTTGTTCTTTAAACTTGTTTAGTGCATAATCAACAAAAACTTGTGAAACTTTAGTTGTAGGGAATAGATAACTTTTCCTTCTTGCTCCTGCGGATCGATACCTTACTTCCACATTGAGAGGTGCTACAGTGATCCCTTGCTTTTTGGGGTTATCAGGAGGTCATCGACAAGTGGGAGAAGTTCCAATGCTTCATGTGGGATGTAGAGAACCAGAACTGCGAATATGAAGAACGCTTCAAGAAGATTGCAGCAGCTGCCACCCTCAGGTATAATGATCCACCTACATCTTTCCGTGATGGATGGCCTTTCCCATGGAAGATGGCTGAATGGGAGGAAGAATATGAGAAGGAGGAGGCTGCAGCAAAAGAGAGTCTGGAAGAACGTCAAGCTTGGGGGAGTTCCACCTAGTCCTTTATCTCTACTAGTTATCATATCTATCTAGTCATGGTGTGTCTTGCTTTTATCGTTTAGGTATCAATATCTCTTAGGCGCGTGTGAACTCATGGAGCATTATCATGTATCTCTATCTTATGGTTTATCAATGAATATTAAAGTATGGTGTCATCCATGATTCTCTTGTTTGGAGATTTATGGGTAACACTCATGCAAATGAGCGTGGCATATTTAGAGTTTCAATCACATCTTGCCTTGAAATTAATTAACTTGAGTGTGTTGGACAATTGTAGAATTAACTCATTATAAAATAAGTAAAGAGTCAATATGACTTGGAATCAATAGTTTAAGGTTGAGATATAGTCTTGTAGGATAAAAAGTTAGAATTGACTAATTATAAAATAAGTAAAGAGTCAATATGACTTGGAATCAATAGTTTAAGGTTGAGATATAGTCTTGTAGGATAAAAAGTAAGTGTTAATGAAAAGATATAAAACACTCTTGCTAGAATCTAGTACCTTTTGAGCAAATTAATGATCATGGATATTTCAATACTTATGCTCTTGAATGTGTATGAAAAGGAAGGCACCTGAAGTTTCAGTTAGCCATGGAAAGTGTAAGATAAAGGTTATATGGAGCATAGGAACTTGACTGAGATATCCATGACTAAAGTTTGCACTAGTTACTAGAGAAGCAAGGTTGATAACAATTTTTATATCTATCTATCTTTTCATTTGTCTTCTTTGAACTTGTTATCCAATAAGAGTTTATCTTGTCTTTAAATTTCAGCAAAGTATAAAAGATTATAATGCTTGCCATATAGAGCAAAAGCATGTGAAAAACTATATGATTCGATTGTCCAACATACAATGGTTATTTGCTTTCAAAAGTAAGGGGTGATTACTGGAGCTTCTACTTATGTTGCCCTCAAGTGCATGAGTTTTGTTCATTAATCTTATCTTGCAATTGAATATGATGATACAATGCTCGTATTTATTTATCAACCATAAGTCCATTGATGCATGTAATGATTTATGTCCTTACTTACTCGAGGACGAGTAAAGGTTTAAGCTTGGGGAGTTGATACGTGCATTTTATATCATCATTTATGCAACCTTTAGTAGCATATTAGAATGTTATTTGCACTGTTATATCATTGTTTCTAAATGTTTTAGATGATTTAGGGGACTTTCATACAAAGTCCCTATTTTTGGTATTTAATTTCTGGGAGGCAGAAAACCCCCTTTTCTTGTTTTTATTGTTTCAGGAGTTTCAGGAACCCAAATAATAAAAGGAAAAATACCAGGGAGGATCATTGCCAATTCATCCTATGCCCTCAGGAACATACGGGAACTACTCACAACGTGCAAACATGATGATATTCAGTGGCATAAGTGGTATAACACAATCTGAAAATATAACTTCACCCACAAATAATGACAAGTACTCAATCACAAACATGAATAGTAGCACAAGACAAGTATCTAGGGTATAACAACTCTGAAACTACGAGGGGAACAGAGTGGATCACGGTGATGATGATGGAGATGGTGCTGGTCTAGATGGGGATGATGATGTAGAGGCCTCCTCCCACGCCAAGGAGGAGAGGTGATGACGATGACGATGATTTCCCCCTCTCCGGAGCTCCAGAGCAGCAGGATCTGATCCCCCTCGGAGGGAATCAGGAGTTTCACCGCTGCCGCCGCCTCGGATGGTTTAGGGAAAATTAGGGCGTAAGTTTTCGGGCGAGACGAAGGCGTTGCTAAAAAGCCCCAGGCGAGGTGGTGCCCGAGGCCAATTTCATCGGAAGGAAGGCAATGGAAAGAAGACCGAATAGAGGAGAGCCACGAGGGCCAAAAGAGGGGGGCCATTCGGCCCATGTACCTGGCCGCATGGGGGCCACCAAAATTGGCCTCGGGCACCACCTCGCCTAGGGCTTTTTAGCAATGCCTTCGTCTCGCCCGAAAACTTACACCCTAATTTTCCCTAAACCATCCGAGGCGGCGGCAGCGGCGAAACTCCTGATTCCCTCCGAGGGGGATCAGATCCTGCTGCTCTGGAGCTCCGGAGAGGGGGAAATCATCGTCATCGTCATCACCTCTCCTCCTTGGCGTGGGAGGAGGCCTCTACATCATCATCCCCATCTAGACCAGCACCATCTCCATCATCATCACCGTGATCCACTCTGTTCCCCTCGTAGTTTGAGAGTTGCTATACCCTAGATACTTGTCTTATGCTACTATTCATGTTTGTGATTGAGTACTTGTCATTATTTGTGGGTGAAGTTATATTTTCAGATTGTGTTATACCACTTATGCCACTGAATATCATCATGTTTGCACGTTGTGAGTAGTTCCCGTATGTTCCTGAGGGCATAGGATGAATTGGCAATGATTTATATATAACATGTGTTGGTATTTTGTCAAGAGTTTATCTTTTATGTGATTCTATGATGGTGGTGTGCGAACGTCGACTGCACAACACTTCACCTATATGGGCTCATAGGAGAACACCGTAGTATAATGAATTGAGGAAGACTTGGGAGGACAAGTAAACCTGAGACCGAGTCATGAAGTTATATTATGAGGGTATTAGTATCGGGGACCTTAGAGTGTAATGCTATGGTGGGACATTATGTCTTAATAATTCTTGTCCAGTCATTTACTTGGCCACATGATCCATCATAAGGGGTTGTAGTCTATTTATTTAGCTATACCGAATTATGGCTCCGTCCAAAGAAGATTAAAACTTGACAAGATATCCAACATGTTGTTAATAAATCTCTATGCCTAGCGATATCCATGCCGCCCTCGGGAACGTTTTCCACATATAAGTTACACATCACTTGAGCTTGTCCTCTTGCCACATAAGAGGATTGGGCTTTCTCTCATTGAGAGCTTTCAATTGCTACTATTTATTTTCTGCATTGCAACTATACTACCAAAAATAACAAAAACACTTGCATCTTTTATTGTTTTATTTATCAGTCTTGCTAACCAATACCTTCAGCTCCTCGTGGGTTCGACAACCTTTTCTAATTGAAAGGTACTACAATTGATCTCCTGCACTTGGGAGTCATCATCTTCCCAGTCATATTGTTAACTTAACAATATGCTCCCATTAATAATGGCAAGAGCACTTGCCCATGGCTGGAAAACTTCACCATCCAGTATTAACGAGTTCGTCCAAGAGACAAGACAAAGGGTAAATGGGGTTTGATTATATCCTTACACGTGCATATGTCTTTCCCTATAAATCTCACATTTATAGACCATAGCAGTTATAGCATAAAGATATAACACATTAATCATGAAACAGATATATTTATTGTCTCTTAGGGCATATATCCAACAGTCTCCCACTTGCACTAGATACAATAAATATCTATTACATTAAACCTTCTTTAAGACCGATGTTAAACCGGTGAGGTTCAAACTTCAAGCATGGAAGAGCTTTTGTCATAGGATCGGCTACGTTGTCAATCGTATGAACTCTACGTATTGCAGTGTGCCCTTTTGCCACATGATCTCTGATGAGGTGATCATTGCGTTCAATGTGCTTGGCTTTGCTGTGGGACCTCGGATCCTTTGCCAGAGCAATGGCACTACTGTTGTCACAGTAGAGCTCTATTGGATCTGCCGCTGAAGGAACCACTCCTAGTTCAGTGATGAACTTCTTTATCCAAAAGCTGACCTTGACCGCTTCAGATGTCGCCACATATTCCGCCTCCATTGTAGAGTCTGCCACCGTGCCTTCCTTGAAGCTTCTCCAGCTTATTGCACCACCATTGAGAACGAACACGTAACCTGATTGTTCTTTGGAATCGTCTGGGTCAGACTGAAATCCTGAGTCAGTGTACCCACGTACTCTGAGCTCCTCATCCCCTCCATAGACTAGGAACATGTCCTTAGTTCTCCTGAGGTATTTCAGAATGTTTTTAACTTCTGCCCAGTGGGCCATACCAAAATCAGACTGAAATCTGCTGGTAACACTTAGGGCATATGACACGTCAGGACGTGTGCATGTCATTGCGTACATTATAGAACATATTGCCGAAGCATAAGGTATATCCTCCATTTCCTTTCGCACAGCAGTTGTACTAGGGCATTGCTTCTTGCTTAAGGTAATTCCAAGCACCATCGGAATGATGCCTTTCTTGGAATCGGTCATGCTGAATCTCTTCAACACCTTATCTATATAAGTACTTTGGCTCAAACCTATTAGGTGTCTTTCTCTATCGCGATAGATCTTGATGCCTAATATGTATGCAGCCTCACCCAAGTCCTTCATCGCAAAACTCTTTTCCAATGAAGCCTTAACTTCCCCAAGAAACATTTTATCATTACCTAGTAATAATATATCATCGACATAGAGAATTAGAAACGCAATTGAGCTCCCACTTTCTGTCTTGTAAACACAAGTTTCCTCGAAATTTTGAATGAAGCCAAAACCTTTGACTACTTCATCAAATTGAATATTCCAACTCCATGAAGCTTGCTTGATCCATAAATGGATCGCTTTAGCTTGCACACCATGTTAGCTTTCTTTGGATTGACAAAACCTTAGGGTTGTAAAGTCACAAGTCCGTTGGGAACCCCAAGAGGAAGGTATGATGAGTGCAGCAGCAAGTTTTCCCTCAGTGTGAAACCAAGTTTATCGAACCAGTAGGAAGTCGGCGATGTTCTGAAGGTGTCAACGGCGTCAGGAAAAGTGGTGTTGATGGAGAAGTGCTTCCACCCCTCCAGGCAAGGCGCCTAGAAAAGTGCTTGTGGAGGAAGGTCTGACTTGTTGACTTGGAACCTGCACACAACACAACCAAACTACTTTGCCCCAACGAAACAGTGAGGGTGTCAATCTCACTGGCTTGCTGAAAACAAAGGATTAGACGTATAGTGTGGAAAATGATGTTTGCTTGCAGAGAATGAAAGAGAACAATGATTATAGTAGGTTGTATTTCAGATGTATAAGAATGGACCGGGGTCCACAGTTCACTAGTGGTGTCTTTCCATAATAAAATACTAACATGTTGGGTAAACAAATTACAGCTGGGCAATTGACAAAATAGAGAGGTGCATAACAATGCATATACAAGTCATGATGATCACTATGAGATTTACTTGGGCATAACGACAAAGTACACAGACCGCTATCCAGCATGCATCTGTGCCTAAATAGTCCACCTTCAGGTTAGCATCCGCACCCCTTCCAGTATTAAGTTGCAAGCAACAAACAATTGCATTAACTATGGTGCATAATGTAAACAATACAAATATCCTTAGACAAAGCATTGTTGTTTTACCCCTAGTAGCAACAGCACATCCACAACCTTAGAACTTTTTGTCACTGTCCCAGATTAAATGGAGGCATGAACCCACTATCTAGCATAAATACTCCCTCTTGGAGTTACAAGCATAAACTTGGCCAGAGCCTACACTAATAACGGAGAGCATGCAAGATCATAAACAACATATATATGATAGATCAATAATCAACTTGACATAGTATTCAATATTCATCGGATCCTAGCAAACACAACATGTAGCATTACAATAAGACGATCTTGATCATGATAGACAGCTGACAAGATCTAAACATGATGGCACAAGAGGAGAAGACAACCATCTAGCTACTGCTATGGACCCGTAGTCCAAAGATGAACTACTCACACATCACTCCGGAGGCGGGCATGGCGATGTAGAGCCCTCCGATGATGATTCCCCTCTCCGGCAGGGTGCCGGGAAGAGCTTCAGAACCCTCCCGAGTTAGGGTTGATGGCGGCGGCGGCAGTGGATGTTTTCTGGAAATATGGCTCGGGTATTTAGGGTTTTCGCCTCAGGGGGAATAAATAGGTGAAGGGGCGATGTCGGTGGAGGCCCGAGGGTCGCTCCCCACATGGTAGCCCGCCAGTGGGCCCACCCGCGCCATGGGGTGGGTACGGCGCCTCGGTGCCCCCCTTCGTCTCTCCTTCGGACTTCGTGAACGTATCGGAAAAATAGGAACGTGGCATTTTGTTTCGTCCAATTCCGAGGATATTTTGCAGAACAGCTTTTCTGAAACCAAAAACAGCAGAAAACAGGAACTGGCACTATGGCATCTTGTTAATAGGTTAGTCCCAGAAAATGCACAAAATGCCATGAAGTGTGAATAAAACATGTAGCAATTGGTATAATATAAGCATGGAACATAAGAAATTATAGATACGTTGGAGACGTATCAGAAAGCTGTTTTGACATCCATTTGCCAGATTTCATAATCATGAAATGCAGCAATTGCTAACATTATCCTTACAGACTTAAGCATTGCTACGGGAGAGAATGTCTCCTCATAGTCTACACCATGTATTTGTCGAAACCCTTTGCGACAAGGCGTGCTTTATGAACGGTAACATTACCATCCGCATCTGTCTTCTTCTTAAAGATCCATTTACAATCTATTGGTCTCACTTCCTCAGGAAGTTCAACCAAATCCCAGACTTGATTGTCATACATGGACTTCATTTCAGAATTCATGGCATCTTGCCATTTGTTGGAATCCTCATCATCCATTGCTTCCTTATAACATGCAGGTTCATCCTCTTCGAGAAGAAGAACTTCATCCATGATGAAAACTTCTTTCTCGACTCCTAGTAAGAAAACCTCATTCTCGAAAAACTTAGTTTGTTCGCGAACTCGGTTCCTTTCCTTACTTGAGGAATCTGCCTGACTGGAGCTTCCTTTCCTCTGGAGGAGGATTTGGAATCTCCGTATCAGTGGCTGAGTCTCCGACCGGAATTTCTTCCGATGCGTTAACTCTGACTATCTCTTCAGAAGATTGTAAAATCTCTTCGAGACTTACCGTCCTCCCACTGACTTTTTTGAAAGAAATTCTTTCTCAAGAAAAATGCCGTTCCGGGCAACGAAAATCTTGCCCTCGGCCTTGTTATAAAAGGTGTATCCGATGGTATTTTAGGATACCCTATGAAAACACATTTGTCAGACCTTGGCTCAAGTTTTGTGGCTTGCAATCGTTTAACATAAACATCGCATCCCCAAACCTTGAGGTGACTTATGCTGGGTGGTTTACCCATCCAAACTTCATAAGGCGTGGTCTTGACAGCTTGGATGATGATCTATTTAAAGTGTAAGCTGATGTTTCTAGTGCATAACCCCAAAAGGATAGTGGTAAATCAGATAGTGCCAACATAGACCTAACCGAATCCATAAGAGTTCGATTACGTCTCTCTGAAACTCCGTTCCTTTGCGGTGTTCCAGGTGGCGTGAGTGTGGTACAATTCCACAGTCCTTCATGTGTTGACTGAATTCATGACTAAGATATTCTCCACCACGATCAGATCGTAGGTACTTTATCTTCCTGTCATGTTTATTCTCTACTTCATTCTGAAACTCCTTGAATTTCTCAAAGGTTTCCGACTTTTGCTTCATTAAGTAAATATAGCCATATCTACTTAAATCATCAGTAAATGTCACAAAGTAAAGATATCCACCGCGCGCCGAAATGTTCAGAGGTCCACACACATCCGTGTGTATGATCTCGATCAATTCGGTTGCCCGTTCGACTACCCGCCGAACGGCGTCCTGGCCATTTTTCCCATCAGGCAAGCCTCACACTGATCAAATGAATCCTCATCAAATGATTGCAACAACCCATCCGAAAATAGTTGTTTCATACGGCTTTTCCCGATGTGCCCAAGACGACAGTGCCAAGTGTAAGTATCATCTTTCACTAATTTCAGTCTCTTTGCATCAATGTGTAATGTGTCTTCTATCCTTCCAAGATTCAATACAAACAGACCATCCACCAGAGGGGCTGATCCGTAAAATACATTCTTATAATAAATCGAACATCCATTGTTCTCAGAATTAAAAGAATATCCGTCACGTAAAAGTCGTGACCCTGAAATGATGTTCTTGCTCAATGTGGGTACATAGTAGCAATTACTCATTTCCAACATGAATCCTGAAGGTAAATGAAGGCTCATGGTACCGATGGAACGAACGCTAACTTGCATTCCGTTTCCAACCCTCATGCACACTTCTCCTGGATTTAACCTCCTCACATCTTTTAAACCACTCGTCGTGTTGCAAATGTGTGCAACAGACCCGGTGTCAAAGATCCAAGAATCACTGTGAGGTCCGGTTAAATACACATCCAACATACTGATGACTTTGGGATTTCCAATCCCTAAACCTTCCACTATATTGAGATCTCCTTCCTCCATATCTTGTGATGCCTTGTTGGATGAACCAACCCTTTTGCAGTTTTTAATCTTAGCTTCCGCTATGATTAATTTCCTTGTAAGCTCATCCATGCTTATGTTACTACCAATCAAATTTGAATTTTGAATGTACCCGCCATAATGGGTGGTAGTGACATTAGCAATACTGTACGACTCGCTTGGGCATGCATTGGAAAACCTAGATCTTCCAACATTTGATTAAGATTAATCATCCTTGCCAAGTGATCGATGAGCGAACCCTTTATGTCAACTTACAACTGAAGAGCTGTCTTGTAATTGCATAACATGCAACTTTGACTCTCTCCTGGAATAAACTATGCAGCTCTGTGAGCACATCATATGCACTCGCCTTCCCAAAGCGAGTATGCAATTGTTTATCCATATAAGTTAACATTAATTCCCTTACTGCCTTTTCATCACGAACATAATTGCCATTCCATGACAATTCAGAGGAAGGTGCATCTAGAACATATAACTTTCTATTTTCTCTAAGTCTACTTCTAAGGGCGCAGATCCAATCTACAAAGTTCTTACCATTAACAGTTAAAGTTTCCATTTTACAAAGCAGGTTAATGTCGACAGGCTTTAATCTACAATGATAGCAAATTCCTTTTAGACCCCTTTTTCATGATTAATTTGCACGAGTTAAAATGATATGATTTAACTATGGTGTGCTCCCACTGAAACTGATATTCCTCATGATCAGTTAAACAGTGACTCGGAATCCGCAATCCTCAATAGTGAGAAGCATGGATACATGTCATCCACTATGACGAAGGGTAGGCCAACTTGCCAATCACTTCCTGCCGTGATTTCCGTTCATCTTTCGATGTAGTGCTCCGAACTCATAACTAGTTATGCCTGGACGTCAAGACAACCAACCGTTCATGCTGCTAGGACGGTCCGTGCCCGCCTCCCGAACCCTTGGCACACATTACTCCTGGATACAGGTCGCACGGTGACAAGCATCCGGTTTGACGGTGCCACAGTTGGATGAGCACGATCTCCTTGATATTTTCTTGAGGAATCACCCTAATAATCACGACTACTGCGCAATCAAAGAGAGTGCAATAATAAAGAGAAATAAACTTTCACAATTAAGTGATGTAGTATAGTCCTCTTCGTCTTCCATGTGGATGTAAGAACTCCTTCTTTGTTCCACTCCTTGTCGTCGAGGTCTACGACGCTACCTTCATGTCCGTCTCCTATTTCTAAGAAACGAAATAACATGTGGCACGCAGGCCCTAGATAGCAATCATGTGGTTTCCACCCATCATGCTTCTTCTAAATCCAACACGCAGGTTGGAATTACATATGATGGTATTTCATACAACAATTGAATAAAATTAAAGGACTATACCACATCACATCACATGCCTGCAAAAACAAGTTAGACGTCCTCTAACCTTTGTGTTTGCAATTTTTACGAGGCTTTGGGATTTACCGAGTAAAACCGTTACTGCCTACGTAAGGTAACCAAGCATGGTTAATCACGATGCTAGATTGACATTGCGGGGTGAAGGACAACCCAACGTTACAAGCACGTTGCTGCTCCCCTTCCAAACTTCACTGGTGCGCGTGACCCCCGTGTGGACCTAGTCCACATGCCCTTTCCACTACCAAGTCAACGAGACCAACTATAGAAAGACCCGGAGCTACTGAAGCACTTCGTTGGCGCCAACAAGCATACTAGGAGCAGCCGGAAGGTCCGCGGATTGCCAGAAGTCCGTAAAATCAAACTATGCCGTCGGAAACCATCCTTAAGTAGTTTATTGGGAAGCATACATAAATAACCTGAATGTCAGAAGAGTTCTGACATACCCGCACAGACTTATGTGCTCTAGTACGTACCTGTACCTACGCATAGATCGCTCTGATACCACTATTGGGTTACGTAGCAGAATTTAAAATTTCGACCTACGTAACGTCCAGGATCAACTATGTAGATACAGGAGAGGATAGTACTGTCGTTACCAACAACGAGTTGCGGAAGAGTTGTCGGTGACGATGTCGATGACGTTGTCGATGACGATGACGCCGACGTAGTTGATGAAGCTTGATGAAGATTCTCACGGTCAAGCCTGACGGTGAGAATATCGCCGTTCCTCATGCCTTCTTGATCCAAACGAGTGAGGGTCAAACGTCTATGACGCTTCACCCCTCTGAGAGCTCGCACACGTACGTCCGTCAAGATCCAGCAGCGCTTCGCCGTGCCAGGACTAAGTGCTACTGGTATGCGTATGGTGGAGAGAGCCCCAACACATGGGAGAGAGGGAGAGAGATTAGATCTAGACCTTGGGAGCCTCCGAGGAGAAATCTCAAGTCTATTGTGTGTCTCCAAAAGAGGAGGGGGTGGGGTTTATAAAGAAGTCCAAGGGGTAGGGTTGCTTGGACAAGGGGAAAGTTTTCCTAGTCCAACTCAACTTGGACAAGGGGAAACTTCCCCTTGCCCAATTCGGCTAGGAAGGTGGAGTTGGGTGGAACCCAACTCCCCTCCCCCACCGCCTCCTCCTTGGCCGCCGCCCTAGTGGGGCCTGCCTCGGCCACAAACCCCAGGTGGGCCCGCCTGGCCACCGACCTGTGGGTGGGGCCTGCCCTCGATACCGACCTCTGGTGGGTGGGGCCCACCCGAGTCGGCCTCGACTTAGCCTCCGCCGCCGCCTTGCCCCCTATGTGGGCCAAAGCCCACTAGGGTTCGGCCGACAACTTGGCCCACCACCATGTGGTGGTGCGGCTGCCATGTGGGCCCATGTGGCAGCCACCTTTTATTGGCCTTTAATAATTTCCTGTTTATTAAATAAATTTCTCTAATTAATTCCTAGAATTAATTACTTATCATACAAACATATTTATATGATCCGAGACACCCAGTGTCTGCCGACATAATATACTTGGACAATTATTTCCTTTCTTATAAACCTTTCTTTCTTCATGATCTAATTCCCTGAATGTAATTCTATCACGCCGGAAACCATCCAAGATGATACAACCTCTCTACCCGGACCACTACGAATACAGCAGACCTTGACGCCTTAAGTGTGTGACCCCTACAGGTTCGATAACGTGTAACTATAATTGGAAGTGCCTATCCAATCACTTGCCAGTGTCAGAACCTGGACGTTCTGTATAGCTGCTACCGTTATGCGAAGACACTCTTTTGAACCTGCTTGATTAACATGTTTATCCTTTCACCATCACGATACTCATCAAATACCCAAGGCGAGATATATGACATTACCGTAAATGATAACTTTCATTTACTATGTCACCTTATCCTTGTTACCAGTACGATGCCTTTACTCTTTAACACATGTTTAAGTATCCCATGATATTTGCATATCATTACCTTGTCTGCGCAGACTTGTCAATGTACACTTTCACACTAGAGCGGATCCTGGTTGTATCTCTCTATTACTTTAGAGGTGTGATTCTTAGTCTTGAACTACTATGGTTATAATACACCTTTGAGGTTACCCAATCATAGCCTTTTTGATTACCCTGTTATGGCCGTAATACATAAATATGTCAAAGCTTCCTCTCCAGTATACATAACCATATATTCTCATGGCCTAAGGAATAAGCAAGCAACCAAACCTAGACATACTATTTCATACGAAACTTGATCTCGTAGTATATCATATCTTTGGGTCTTCCCAGTCATATTGCTAACTTAACAATATGCTCCCATTAATAATGGCAAGAGCACTTGCCCATGGCTGGAAAACTTCATAATCCAGTATTAACGAGTTCGTCCAAGCGACAGGACAAAGGGTAAATGGGGATTGATTATATCCTTACACATGCGTATGTGTTTCCCTATAAATCTCACATTTATAGACCATAGCAGTTATAGCATAAAGATATAATACATTAATCATGAAACAGATATATTTATTGTCTCTTAGGCATATATCCAACAGGACGTTGATGGTAGTACATCGTCTGAGACTCCGAGTGGTAACAAGGCTGCTGCACCCGGTGATTTGTGTTAGTTCTGTGATGGCTATTACTCCCTATAATGCGAGCCCTAGCACTCCGAGAGGTCGGGAGATTGTGGAGTTGATCCGCCAGTCATCGCCGAGCCTGTTGCGTCCCTCGCCGGAGACTTCGTCGCCGCTCGTCACATCGGTGGGTGGAGCTACCGTCGGACCACCTATGGGTGGAATCGCTGGCGTGGACGCCGCTGCTCCTGGTGCCTACTCGGCAGGGGTGGGGGATCCGGCCCACAGCCGGCTGACAGCATCCCGGGTGCCCCTGCTGCCACGGCAGCGGTTTCTGCCGCTACTTCTGCCACGGCAGCGTCTTCTGTCGCTGCTGCTTCTATGGTAGGGAGCTCTGCTGCTTCTGCTGCCACGATAGCGTTTTCTGACACCTTTGCTGCCACGACAGGGAGTTCTGCTGCTACTGCTGCCTTGGCAGCGTACTCTGCCGCTGCTGCCACGGCAGCGATTTCTGCTTCTTTTGCTGCTCACGGCAGCGAATTCTGCACCGACAGCCATGGTTGGCAGCGGGTGGTCGGTCTCCAAGGGGGCTTCTTCTTCGACACAGCCCCCGGTGGATGGACTGACCTCCTTCGCTGCTTCGATGAGTGAGGCCTCGACTCCGACATAGGCTCACTCGCCTCACGTGCCTCCGACCGTTACGGTGGTGAGGGTTGGGAAGGCTGCTACTTCGACCACTCCGAGGGCTACGCGTGCGGATGGAGGCACCGTCATGCCATCCACCCCTCCGGCTCGCCGCAGCGATAGGTTCGGGGTGGATGGGGATGGGGCTTCCGTCACGGATGAGGACTCCATGACGAAGGCCATGCGCCGCAAGGTGATGCGTAACTTGGAATTTTCTGGTATGGAATCGAAATCCTTTCTTTCTTTTTCACCGCATTCCATTCATTCAAAACTGAGTAGTGTAGGTTTTAATCTTGGTAATAGTCAATCTCAAGTTCATGTTTCAACTAAGGTCTTGAGGCATATGGAATTTGACCGTCTTACGGTTATTCCTAAAGTCTCAACTGGGTTGTCTGCCACCTATAATGATGAGGATGAAGCGATTGCCACATCAGATGGTCAGCTTCTTTCTCCTTTAATTGGTGAAGTGTTGGATGGTGGTTTGGATGACGACGGCTTCAGTTCATTATATGAGCTCAAAGCATCCGCTCGAAAATCAAAATCTACGTCCAACAAGCCCCGGAAACGGACCAAGTTATCCAAATCTCCCACGGTTTCCCGGTGAATGGCATGTTCAAAAATAGCAGAGGTCTTGGCGACTTGGCTAAACACTTGCACTTCGCTGATTCTATTCGAGGCCATAATTTGGATTTCTTAGCTATTTCTGAGACGGGAAGACGTGAGTTTCCACAATCTCTTTTTAATCGACTTTCGGGCGGTATAGAGTTTGAGTAGTACTCGCGACCTCCTCATGGACGCTCCGGTGGCATTTTACTAGGCGTCAGGACTGATACCATGGAAGTATTGGAGGTTACGGAAGGCAATTTTCATATCAAAATGCACATTCGTAATAAATCCGATAATTTCATTTGGAGTCTTGTCGCCGTGTATGGGCCGGCTCAGCAAGCGTCCAAGACTTCTTTTCTCGTTGAATTGGTAAACCTAGCAAAAGATAACCCACACCCTATTATCATTGGTGGGGATTTCAACCTGCTACGATTTCCATTCGATAAAAGTAAGGGTCGGTTCGACAACCGTTGGCCTCTTTTATTCAATACAGCCATTGACAGCTTGAATTTAAGAGAGATTACAATGGTGGGAAGATAGTTCACCTGGGCTAATTCCCTCCCTGAACCCACTTACGAGAAACTAGACCGGGTACTGATGGATTTCAATTGGGAAGCTAGGTTCCCTTTGGTGTCGGTACGGGCTCTATAACGTATTGTGGGTTTGTCAGACCACACTCCCATTCTATTAACCACTAGAGTGCCTAGACCGCAATGTAAACCACGGTTCAAGTTTGAGCTTGGTTGGTTACACCGCGAGGGCTTCCATGACATGGTTAAAAGAATCTAGGATTTACCGGTAGCGGGTGATACCCTATCCAGTGGTGGAACAATAATATACATGCTTTACATACTCATCTCGTTGGTTGGGCTCGTCATACTACTGATCTATTTAAAAAAGAAAAAGTATGACTTTCCTCGATAATCGATGCAATAGAAGCATTAGCAGAAGTTCGATTACTATCTACGCAAGAAATTGAGCGAAAGAGCCAATCAAATGCACAGATAGCGAAACTACTGCGAGAGGAGGAGTTAAAATGGTATCAACGTTCTAAAGCTCAATTCATTCTAGAAGGGGACTCGAATACTCGCTATTTCCATAGTATTGCCAATGGCAGACATAGGAAAAAGCGTATTCATTCTCTGGTCCAAGATGAAGGAACGATTGAGGGCGAGGAACAACTAAAGTCGTATATTACAAATTACTATAAAGGCCTGTTCGTTGATCCTGAGAAGGGGAATTTAACCTTGGATGAGTCCCGAACAGAGGATATACCCCAAGTTTCAGAGGAGGAAAATAGCCTACTTACTGATACCCACAAGTATAGGGGATCGTTGAAATCTTCAATGTGAAAGTACTAGTATCGATCCCACGAGGAGTAGAAGGTATAAGTGTTTATCCTTTCAAATAAGAGTGTCACTATTCTTATTATCTATGCACTAGACAAAGTAAAATGATGCAAGTGTTTTTGGGGTTTTGGTGTAGAGTTTTCAATAAAATAAAATATGACAAGTGAAAGATCTCAAAGAGAGAAAGCCCAATCCTCTATGCAGCAAGAGGACAAGCTTGAATGGTGTGTGGCTTTTGTGTGTGGAAGACGTTCCCAAGGGCAACATAGACTTCATGGCATAAATATTTCTAGAACAACAAGGTAACATTTTGTCAAGTTTTAATCTTCTTTGGACGGAGCCATAATTAGGTAAAGCTAAATAAGTAAACTAAACCCCTTATGATGGTTCTTATGGCCAAGTAAATGACTGCACAAGAGTTATTAAGACAAATCATATCATGTCTTTGTGTTGTGAGTAGTTCTCTCATGTTCCTGGGGGCATAGGATGGATTGGCAATGATTTTCACTTAACATGTGTTGGTATTTTGTCTAGTGTTTATCTTTTATGTAATTCTATGATGGTGTTATGCGAACGTCGACTGCACATCACTTCACCTATATGGGCTCATAGGAGAACACCGTAGTGTAATGGAGTGAGGAAGAATTGGGAGGACAGTAAACCTGAGACCGAATCATGAAGTTGCATTATGAGGGTATTAGTATCGGGGACCTTAGAGTGTAATGCTATGGTGGGACTTTACAGTGGTATAAGTGATACAACACAATATGAAAATATAATCTCCCCACAAAACAATGACAAGTAGCAATTCACAAACATGTAGAATAGTACTTAGACAATAGCTAGGGTTTGAACAATGAGAGGGATGAAGTGGATCACGAAGATGGTGATGGAGATGGTGCTGGTCTTGATGGTGGTGTTGATGGAGACTCCAGAGGGGGGATGGAGGAGCCTTCCGGAGGTGATTCCGGCGGCGTCCCCCCTCCGTTCTTCTCCGGCGGCAGCCTTCTGTCTCATGTTTCTTGGTTTTCTGTTTCTCCGCCGCCTCCTCGCGAAACTCCTCGGGGACTATTTTTATAGTCGGTGTTAGTTCAAGACGAAGCCATGGAGATGAAAACGGACGGTATCGGAGCCACGAGGGGGGAAAGAGGTGGGCCCACGCGGCCAGGTACAGTAGGCCGCGTGAGACCCTTTAATTTCCAGCCTGTTGGGCTTCTGGTCTTCAATTTGAGCCCATTGCGTTCGTCTCAAAATTTTGAACCGTGCTCTTTGGCCTTGCCCTTTTTGGAGTCCCGAAGCTCCCGGAAAGTCTGAAACACTAAAAAAGACGTTTTTTGGAAAACAGAGTTAATTCCAAATAAACGAGGAAACTATGAATTATCTCCTAAAATCATTATAAAACATAAATATAACCATATGATGCAAATAAGTTGGAATATCAGGTAATAAGATGTAAAGTTCATGTATGCATTTTACATGCATCACTTACTAAACCCTATTCAGAGGAGGAAGTGAGAAAGGCAGTTTTCCAAATGAAACATAATTCAACCCCTGGACCTGATGGATTTCCTGCTGAGTTCTACCAGAACTTTTGGGATGTTATCAAGGCCGATCTGCTTCAGTTGTTCGCATGTCTTCACAATGGACAATTAGAGTTGTTTCGTCTCAATTTTGGTGAGATAATTTTATTACCTAAGGTTAACGAGGCAGAAAGGATCCAACAGTTTAGACCTATATGCGTCCTTAATGTTAGTTTTAAAATATTCACCAAAGCGGCTATGATTCGACTGAACACTGTGGCAGATCATGTGGTTCGCCCGTCTCAGATGGCTTTTATGCAATGTCGCAACATCCTTGATGGAGTCGCGGTCCTACATGAAACAGTCCATGAACTACATAGGAAAAAGTTGAACGGCGTAATCCTGAAAATTGATTTCGAGAAAGTTTATGATAAAGTGAAGTGGTCTTTCATCCAGCAAACTTTCAGGATGAAAGGCTTTTTCTCTATGTGGCGCGCGTTAATTAGCAGCTTTGTTTCCGGAGGAAGTGTAGCCATTAAGGTCAATGATGACACTGGCAGATACTTCCAACCGAAAAAATGCCTCCGACAGGGTGACCCGCTATCGCCAATACTATTTAACATAGTAGCGGATATGCTGGCAATCCTGATCGAACGCGCTAAAATGGAGGGTCAGATTGAAGGAGTGATTCCACATCTTGTCGATGGTGAATTATCGATTCTTCAATATGCCAACGATACAATCCTTTTTATGGAACATGATATCAAAAAAGCTCGTAACCTCAAGTTGATTTTGTCAGCTTTCGAGCAACTTTCGGGTCTTAAGATAAATTTAAATAAAAGTGAATTGTTCTGCTTGTATGCTGAGCTTTTTGGCTGTGAGCAAGGATAATTTCTTATCAACTATTTGGGTATCCTGATTCATTATCGGAGACTTGCAAATGCTGAATGGAAAAAGGTGGAGGAAAGGCTTCAATTACTTTAAATAGCTGGAAAGACAAACTCCTATCTCTCGGTGGAAGATTGGTTCGCATAAACTCGGTACTTACGAACATGGTACTGTATATGATTTCATTCTTCCAACTACCAAAAGGGGTCTTAAAGCGATTGGATTATTTCCGATCTCGATTCTTTTGGCAAGGGGATAGTGAGAAGAAAAAATATCGACTGACTAAGTGGAGTGTGGTTTGCTGCCCTAAAGACCAAGGAGGGCTCGGAGTTCATGACCTTGAGGTCAAGAACAGAGCGCTGCTAGGTAAATGGCTATTTAAACTTCTTTCTGAAGATGGAGTTTGGCAAAGCATCCTTAGGAGAAAATATGTCGGAGATCAAGTTGTTTTCCATGTTCTTTGGAAACCTGGTGATTCACACTTCTGGGCAGGCCTCATGGCTACAAAGAAGTTCTTTTTCCCACATGGCTCTTTCTCAATTAGGGATGGATCGAAAATTCAATTCTGGGAGGATATTTGGCTTGGCCAATTTACCCTCAAAGAACAATATCCGGCTCTATATTCTATTGTTCGAAACAAAAGTGACACGATCACGAAGGTATTGGATACTTCCCACCAAATGTTTCATTCAGAAGAAGCTTACTTGGAACACGACAAGCATCCTGGAATGCTTTACTCATCCGATTGGATTCAATTCTGAAGGTCCAGATAAGTTTCAATGCAATCTCACGAAGAACGGCAAATTCTCGGTTGATTCTATGTATAGAGCGCTCATTCTACCCGAAATTCCAGTCGATAGTTCTAATAATAACAAACTTCGGAAGATGAAGATACCACTAAAAACTAAAGTGTTTGCGTGGTATTTACGTCGAGGAGTAATTCTCACCAAAGATAACCTTGCCAAACGCAATTGGCACGGAAGTAAAAAAGTGTGTCTTCTGTCAACACGACGAGACCATTACGCACTTATTCTTCCAGTGCGAGTTTGCTAGGTCTATATGGTCAGCCATCTAGATTGGTTCTACCTTACATCCCCTAGTTTGGTTGCTAACATTTTTGGCAACTGGTTAAATGGAATGGATCCTAGGTTCAAACTCTTCAGTAGGGTGGGAGCGAATGCTGTTATTTGGCCACTATGGCTATGTAGAAATGACAAGTTTTTTAATGATAGAAATGATTCTCTTATGCAGGTTATTTACCGGTGCACAGCGACGCTACCTGGTCATCCCTGCAATGTGTGGAGCACCGAGCCTTATTTTTGAAGGTGGCGTCGAGACTGAAGGCTGCGGCCAGGGAGTTACTTTCTCGGCATGGGTGGCAACATAGACTCCGGATAGACCTACCAGCACCTTAGGCGGGTCTACAATTTCTCATTTTGATATGTAATTCGTCTTTTATTTTTTTGCTTATAGACTTGTGTGATGATGAACGGGTGGCTGTGTGTATCTTAACTATGCAGAGGCCGGGTGTAATGGTTAATCCTTTAAATAATAAAAGCACTTTATTTATAAAAAAATTGAAAGAAATCCGCGAAGTAGATTCCCTAATCTGAGGGTACAAGTGTATTTTACATAGATCACACGTACTTTGGCCTAAATCAACTAATTAATGGAGCCCTAGGATAGCCTCATCAACCCAAGATCACATCAATGAGAGGATTGGACGCATACTTGATCAGCTTTGTCACCGTCGTTCTGTCATCGGCGCTCCACGGGGGACATTCTGCTGGCTGCCCGGCGACCATCTCCCAATCCCAGAGTCCATGGTATCGCACATGGCCGTCCCTGAGCAGAACCAGGCGATGCAGACATTTCCACATGCTCAGAGCATCCTTCACGAACCATCGATGTCGCGGTGTCAGTCGGCGTGCGAGCTCCTTCATGTGCCTGTTCCGCCGCTTCACATGTCCAACCAGAATATCTCCTCTCCTGTGTGGGGACCCCGGATTAACTATCTGAGATACCCATTATGTTTCCTGCAACAATCCCATGATCAGTCTGTTGTTGCACATAACTCGAATTGGTATCACAGAACACCCATAATTAACCGAATAAAATGACTTACTTGATCAAAGCCATAACTTCATCAGGTACTCGCAGCGGAAATCACCAAATCAATGTGGAGCCCAAGTCATTTGCCCTAACCCTACAGGCAGCTGACTGGGAAGCGCCCTAGTTCGCATTGACGTCATTAACCACTTCTTCATCGAACTGCTCCTCTTCAGAATCTGGCTAAGACAATAGCCAGGGACGAAACCAATATGAGTACATTTGAATGTACTCGCAAACTACCCCCGAAATGAGCATGCACTACTCTTTTTATTGTTTAAATAAAACTTTCTTTACTTTGAAAACTCTATATCCTTGTTTTAAAAGGGAAGGATATACTTTTGTTTTAATAAAACTTTGTTCTGAAATCTCTATATCTTTATTTAGAAAGGAAGAAGGTTTTAGAACTTTTCCCATAAATCTGTTTTTGTAAGAAGTCTCGTTTTAAAACTCCTTTCCGAAATACATCTCTGTTGAACTAGGTAAGAAGTCTCTTTTATAAACATTTTCCCGGAAAATCACCATTTGGTTTATTTCTCAAAAACTCCTCCTTTTTCGACCATAACCCTTCATGGTCATTCAATCCCACAACCTCATGCCGGCCCGTTGGCATAGTTGCATAAAACATTATCACCTTTCAAATCATAAAACTCTTCACTTCTTGACCATAGCCCGTCATGGTCAAATCATTCTCCAGCAACCTCATACCAGCCCGTCGGTAGAGTTGCTGAGACAACACATCTCCATTTTATTTTCAAATCACAAAACTTTGCAAAACTTGCACATGGTCAGAGGACAGCCTCCCAACTGTCCATATCCGAGGACTCGGCTATTCAAATAGTTTTACCCTCTGCAGAGGTAGCACGCTTTTCCCACACCCATCCGGTAACTCATCGTGTCAGCCACGTCCCGCCATACAAGGTGTATGCGAAGTTGAGTCACCGACCGTAGCCTGTCCTTTGCTCATGCTAGTATAGGACCCTACCGCTATGAATTTATCATCCTTTCCATCAACACCCAGTCCAGATTCCCCGTCGGGAAACCTAAGTGTGAGGACTCGTAGTTCTGCCTGGTGAGCGAACCCTTCAATCCTCCCACCATCGTGTTAGGACCCAGGTCAGGGGTAGGTCACCAAACCATCCCCTCATGGAACGAGGTCATCCTCGTTGTTGAGGCATCCCATACTAATATGAGCAAACTATATGACTACGCCCTTTTCCCATATGTGGGTAAATGTGGTCGCACAGATTATTGGCTAGTCGTCATAGTACAAAGACACAATGTACATTTTTCATAAACATCTCCATTCACCATTTCTCCATTTCCACACCGACATCTCGGTATTCCCCAACTCATCAAAGTACTTTCAAAGGAGTTTTGAATAAACAATGTTTTTCCCATCCTATAGTTTGAAAAAGAATTTCCATCTAATATCTCCATATATGGTGTCAAAATAATATACTTGTATTTTGAAAACAAAAGGGATTTTCAAACTCATAGCTTTAGTGGCAACCACCACATAAATAACATATGCTCTTTATAAGTAAAACATGTAAACCAAAATAGATGTATATAGATGCAAGCTCAGAGGATAGCTTGCCTTGCTCGGCAAAGTGAACTTGGTCTTGATCTTCAGGTTCAACGAATTCCCCTTCCTCAATAACTCCGTTCCAAAGACCACTCCGGTAATGTTTATATCTAGCGTCGCAAACAGGAGGATAACACAACAACCACTAAGCAAACCAAACCACAAGTGGTATACAGACAAGTAACAAACCGTAAGCTTCGAGCTAATCGTTCGGGCAACAGCTAGGATCTACACTTACGAGGGCATTATACTGGTCAGTAGTTTATCGCCTATACGCAAGCTAGGTACATCGATCACAAAACTATCTGAGGCGAAGGTTAACAACAAGCACCTCCCGTTGAACGGGAAATACTTCAGACAAAAGTTAGGTCACTATATATTTTCTGTGAGTCAAAATATTATACCAAGTTATGATATGATAAAGTGAGACACTAGAAACCTAGCAAAATTGGATTTGCTCAAAAAAATTATTACTGATTAATTTATAAAATCCTTTTTAAACCTGCCCTTTTGTTAATTTGTTTTAAACAACATTACAAAATAATTTTCCATGTTTGGAAACAAGGTGGAACATGAAGGTCATCTTTTTCTGAACATTTTAAGAGGTCAAACTTAATTTTTGGATCCTTATTTTTAAAGATATGAATTTTCCCAATTTGTTTTATATTCTGCCATTTTCTTTATTTCAATAAAACAACAATTATACTAATTTATTTGGATAGGTGAATTACACCAAAAGACAGGTATTATTTTTCTGAACATTTTGGTATCTTGTTTGTAATTTTTGGACAAGTATTTAAAAAGATATGGATTTTAGAAACTTAATCCATTTTCTATCTTTTCTTTTATTTTCCAGAAATTCCAGCGGATTCGTTTTTCACCGGGCCCGTGGCTAGCCCGCGTCACTGACTTGTGGGGCCCGTGGCCACGCTGGCAGCCACGCAAGCGCGCGCGGCCCACCGATGTTTGACCACGGCGATGCGCGGACGGGCGCGCTCGGTGCGGTGACCACCGGCGGCGAGCGCACGGCGCCGATGATCTGAGGCACGCGGGGAAGCTCCACTGGAAGCGTTCGATGCGTACGCGAACGGCGAGCCTAACTATGGCGGCGCCGCTACCTATTCTTCACCGGATCGACGCGTACGGCGGCGACCTGTGGCTACCGACGGCGAGCTATTTCGAGCTAGGGCTACAGGACGCGCACGAGCGAGCGGAGAGCACGGGGAGAAACGCCAGCTCACCCTTGATGCGTGCACGTGCTCGGAGAGGACGGAGGAGGTCGAGGGAGGCGGCAATCGCTCGGCGAAGCTTCTGCCGGAGTTGAAGGCGACGAAGCAGAACTCGCAAAATCCGGTGCCCCGGCTTGATTCCTTCGACGAGGATGCAGAGGAGATCATGGCGGAGCTGGCGGTGGTCGTCGCTTGGCTCGGGGTGGCTCCAATCGCCGGCGATGTGCAACGGCGTCCTCGGCAACCTGCGGCTAGGGTTTGTCTTCGTGGGGAGAAAAGAGAGAGGAGAGGGAGCAGCGAGGGAGCAGAGGAGCACGGGGTGGTCTTCTTATCCTCCTCGCAGGGGACAGGAGAGGAGGGGGGGTCCGGCGAGGAGCGCTGCAGCAAGGGGGGTCCGGGCGGGCGACGCACGGGAGGATGACAACGGCGACACGCACGGGCTGCTACAGAGAAGAAACGTTGTTTTTCCAGAAAACCCCCTAGCAACGTTTTCCCATCACAACTAGATCCTTTTCTATTCCTTTTATTTTTCTTTTAAAACCAGTAGGGTTTTAGGGAATTATTTGGGGTACTAAAACATTTTTAAAAATTTTTAAAATATTTGGGTAGGCTCCCCTTGTCAAGTAGAGCCTCCACAAAAATTGGTTTTTCAAAATAAAATGTTTTGGACATAATTTGTTCATAGAGTTTAAATAAATGATTTTTGGTAAAACTAAATTAACATTTCTTCAATATTTTAAAACAAGTGATAAAATATTGTTTTGAACTTTTGGAACTTTCTTGACAAATATGGTAACTTCAATTAAGTTATATTTTCATGGAGAAAATATTGGTTTGAAAGAAACAGAGAAATAGGGAGGAATAATTTATTAAGATCATTTATTTATCATGATCTTAATTTCCTTTTGTGAAATACTTTGAGAGTTTTGTTTCAAATTGAAAAGTATGTTTACTTGAGGAGGGAGTGAGATGGGGTTGAAATGATTATTATTTCATCTCATTCCTAGAATAAGGAAATATAATTGTTTTCATAAAATAGAGGAATAGGGATAGAGGGAAATTAAATAAGATCATTTCCCTTAATTTAGGATTTCAATTAGGTGTGAATATTTCTAGAGGGTTTGTTTTTATTCAAGTCACATACCAAATTTGTTGTCAAGTGTGTCTTATTCTAGTATTAAGCACAACTGAGGAATTACCCTCACAAGCAACAAACACAACAAGATCAACAGTGGCATACACAAAAGATCAACAACACAATCAAGACCACACAATTCAAACCACAAGAATAAATCACACCACCATTTCCATAGTCAACAATACTACCTTATAAAAAAAATGATCACACTTAATTATGACAAGATGATGTTTAGAACTATCTTAACTCCACCTTGGTATTTTTGAAAAGGGTTTTGAGCAAGACAAATTATGTGGGGTAATATATTTCCCACCTGTGTTCTTTTTAAAATGTAATGATAATCAAAGCTTATAAAATGGGAGTTGCATACAGATGCCAAAATATCAAGTTTAAAAGATAGATAGGAGATAGCATATAGGAACACATAGTTTTTGGAAATACTTTTACTTTCTCAAATAATGGGTATTGATTTTGGTTGTTGACAAACCAAGTATCATTTGAAATGGAGTTGGCCAAAATAAGAATGGAAAAGATACATGGAATATTTTTCTTGTCATGACATGGTCACCAAGTTAATAATATTTTCATCTTGGTTGAGTTTCTGGTTAATATTTACTAGTCAAACAACTTAAACAACAAGTCACACAAGGTCACACATAGCAATGGGATGGAAAACACAATCATCAGTAAAATATTTCAAAAAGTTTTTGTTGGTTCTGAATTTTGGGTCTGGTAAAACTAAGTTTTTCTTAGTTTACAAATTTGGGATGTGACATCCTGGCTCCTCCTCCTCTTTTTTTTTGACTGAAATACAGTTGGAGCTGCTTTTCATTTATCAATAGAAGAAAGGCTGATAGCCAAATTGACTCGGTTTATAAGAAAAACCAGGCCAGAAAACCGTACAACAGCTAGCAAACTAGCATAGCAACAACACGCGCAGAAGCACGGCACAACAACACCACAACAACTACAACAGCACCACCAAACAGCTCACAGAACCCTCCCTGCTGAGCATCCAGCCATAAGGCGAGGAGGCAAAGCACAAAGTATCGATGACCGTGTCGCCGGCGTTGTAACATCCAGGACGCACCCACTATTCAGGACCGCTCCGGCAAGTTCACACCATATAGCCTAGGAGAGAAGGCAGGCCGAGAGAGGACCTAGCCTCGGCAAGCGGAGGGCGCCGGACCGGAACTGAGCTAAGGGGTTGTCGCTGCGATACCGTAATGCAGGTACATAGCGCTCTTCGATACTCCACGTCCTGGACGGAGACCAGCACCGTCCCAGCACTGCACACCATGGCTGAGGATAT
Organism: Poa pratensis; assembly: GCA_947311845.1. Taxonomy (NCBI): domain Eukaryota; kingdom Viridiplantae; phylum Streptophyta; class Magnoliopsida; order Poales; family Poaceae; genus Poa; species Poa pratensis. The sequence goes on along the minus strand of CAMZMU010000052.1, from coordinate 68,239,851 downwards.
CTGAGTACCAAAACAGCACCTTCAAGAAGGAGAGCGCCGACTAACGACGCTTGCTGCCTGGACAGCGATGGCCCTGGAGTTTCCTCTGGCACTTAGAAGGGGTGTGGTTCCCTCAACGCCCTCCAGGGAGGGATGACGACGCCCACAGGCGTAGCCGCGTCGATGCCTGCTCTGCCGGCAAGGATTTCTCCCGAACCCCATGCCTATCACCCCCAAATCCATAACCAGGAGTAGCAGATGGTGACGCGCCTGGACGGCCTCCACCGAGGAAGGAGGGCGCACGCTGGAGCAGAACGACGGAGAGCCCGTGGACGACCACCACCAAGATGCCAGGGAACCGGCGCCATGCTCCAGAGGACTTGCAGCTGCACGCAAGATCTGCAGCCCGCAAGCCTCGATGGACCCCGAAGGAACCTCATGGCCGCCGCCAAATCCGGCCCGCTCGGACCCAGATCCGGCATGCGCGTGGGGGGCGCCGCCGCCGCTCCACCACCGCACTCCAGCGCCACACCTCCACACCACCTCTCCAACAGCACCGGCGCACCACAGCGCCTCCACAGCACCGCAGCACCATCATCCCCAGAACACCGCGCACTCAAGAGCTTCGAACTCACGCTCGAAGACGCCCGCGTCCACCGCTGCTCTCCCGCGCCACCTTTGGAGGCAGGGGCCGCCGCCACCGCGGCGAGGCCGGCGGCAGCGGCGGCTGGGAGAAGGCTTGGAGGGGGTGGCTAGTGGCGGCGGCTAGGGTTTCCCTCGAGTCGCCCAGGAGGAGCGACGTGAGGGACGGGAAAGGTCTCCTCCTCCTCGTCGGAGTGATGAGCCACATGGATGTGCAGGACCTCGAGCGATCGCGCGAAGAAGAGGAGGATGCGCGGCCATGATACGTCCCAATTCGAAGGCAGGTCGGCGACGAGGAGCCTCTTGAGGCCGCGGAACGGCGTGGACAGGTGCCTTGGCAAGACCCATCTGCTCGGCCCGGTGAACCGGAGGACGAGACTGGTCATGGCTGCGGGGGGTTTCCGAAGGATTTCAAACGGTTTTTCAGTTTCCCAGAACGTGAGGTTTACGTGGGTGAGGCTCGGAACGGAGCCGAAGCTTAGCATCACGGTTCTGCCAACGCACGCCAGGCGGGCGAGCATTGGGAGCGCGGACAGCATGATCTTGGAAAATGCGCATTCCTCCACGAGGAGCTCCCTGATCGCTGAACCCGGAGCGTCGATCACCAGATGGTCAAGGTCCTCCGTGCAGCCGCAAGATTTGAGATGCAGCACCTGAATCCGTGTGCAGCCGGTGAACAGACTCTCGTACACGGCGACGGGCGTGGACGCGGCCACGTCTTGCAGTACGAGCATGGTGAGAGACTCGTAGGTGTGCAGCGGCGGGAGCGTGCAGTTTCCCAGCATCAGGTTGCACAGGCGCGACCTCCCGCCGTCGTCCAGGAGGTCGTGGGGGAAGCAGTAGCTGGGCACGTCGGCGTCACTGTCATTATGGTAGCATGATGCTGGCCTGGCGACAACCTCCAGATCATCCACCCCCCACGCGCCCACGACGGTGATGATCAGGCGATCGATGCAGTCGCCGTCGATCGTCGAGAAAAATTCGATCCGGAGGGTCTTGGCGCGCCGGCATGCGTCCTTGCCGCTGCTACCGTCCGCTGCCATGAGGCCAGCGATGCTGTCGGTGAACGCCCTTGTGCTGCGGACCTCCCAGTGCGCCATGAGACCGTCGAGGTTCCCGGCCAAGTCCGTGGCACGCTGCAAGCCGCGCTCGCGGAGGTCGACGGTCTGGTCGTACTCCGGCGGCAGTATGTCACTCACCTTCAAGTCCAGCACCGGAAGGTCACGCGGGATATGCGCCCAGCGCCGGGAGAGGACGGCGGTCGAGAGCGCGGTGCGGGTGTCCAGCCTGCTCACTATCAGGTGGAGCAGGTCGTCGCAGAGCTCGCTGAGGCAGTCCTCGCGGACGGTGCGCGGTCCTCGCACCAGGCGACGTAGCTTCGCCATGCCCGGCGGCGGAAGCTCACTCGGTGGCCGACGATTTGGTAGTACGAGATGGAGGGCTTCGAAGTGTGATCTGGGAGTATGAGATGTGGCTCGTACATATATAGGCAGCCAGGTAGAAGACCAGGAGCAGTTCGATACGGACCCGAACTGAGACTTGCAATCGGATTTGACTTTTTAAAAATAGAACCTGCAATCCGAATGGACCTGCGATTCTCTTCCGATCGAACCCTTTATCTCATTTTATTTCTTCCAGAACCTCGTTGTTTTTTTTAGCAAGGTTTTCAAGAACGTCGAAAGCCTTTTAATAGAACCGCCTTATAGGCCACAATTGCGCTGCGGGCTACATCCCGATAGCAAAGACAGGGCTTAGGCCGTGAAGCACACCCATGGTCTTCGACTCTTTTGCATTAGCCTGTCATGGCCCGTGCACTGCTCAATTAACACTTCGTTGTAAAAAAAACGGGCCAAACTTCGGAGCTCGATTCATTTTGAGACCTGTCGGAGAATGACTCCCACGAAACAGGGGTGGTCAAGCTCAAGAAGAGAGTTCGTGTAAGGGGCTGAACACGTTGGTCAAACAACACTCAACCTGCATGGCGACGATTCTCGTCGAGCAAGAGGAGGGACATCACGAGAGATGAACACCAGCCCGTACCCAGGTTCACAGCCCTCGTGTGGAGGTAACACCGCTACTCCTGCTTGTCTGTATTGCACTGCTCTGAAGGTTACAGTACAATGAGCTTGCTGAGGGCTCTCTTTTGTCAATGGTGTGCACAAGGAAGGACTAGCAATGGTCTTCTTCTTCCTTGCCGTAGGTAGCTAGGCTAAGCTGGAATGCGATCACTTGCTACGGTCGAGCATCGTCTCCTTTTATAGGCGCCCCGGGCCTCTTCCCTGCGCTTCCAGCAGCGGAAGGGCTACTACATGGCGACGAAAGGGGAAGCGCGGTGCACCGCAGCCCAGCTGTCCAGGGACACGGTCCACGGGCGTAAAGCTGATACCTGTGGCAGAGAGACCACCGTCCATGCAGGACGGCCAGCTGGGGCTGCAGAGGACCGTGGGGGTGCCCACGGTGACGTTGGCCATGGAGTGTAGCGCCGGCCGGTTCTTTTAATCACCAAAGAGGTAATCCTTGTAGTCCGGTGCGGATGGCGCAGCTTTATTGACTCCTTTAATCACCAAAACGGCAACTGCGGCGTCGTCGTCACCGCGCGCAGAGGCGCGCATCACTCTATGGCCGCTGCAGAGCCCATGTGCGCTCTGCAGAGGTTGCTTTGCAGCGAAGGAATCCACACGAGGGCTGGGATGCCCTGTGGTGATTCGGCATTGACCTCTCTCCAGGGGAGATCACCTTGAAGAGGGGGCAGCGGTGAGGAGAGCCTCTGCAGGCCTTTGCTGCCTCCTAAGTCCTCACGAGGCGATTTGCCTCGCGAGTCTTTCCAAGCCGTGGGCTTGGTCCTTAGCGGAGTTGGCCATCGAGTGTCGAGGGCCGTGGAGGACAGGCCCAGCACACCCTGGTTCTCACTGGGCCGACAGTAGCCCCCGGGCCCATGATGGGCACGATATAGTCTAGTGGACGCAGGCAAATCGTCATGGGCCCAAAGTGTCCGGCTGGCTTGAGACACGTGTAGGGCAGTTACGCTGCGACAACACGTTCTCTTCGGAGATGATGGGCGTAGTGGGGGGACCCACCACGTCTCGGTAACTGCCCTGAGGTGATATAAAGCCTGCAGCGCCGGTTCAGGCAGCAGTTACTGCATCATTTGCGTGCTTGTCTCCTTGCTCTTGACTTTTGCGTTTCTTCGTCCCCGGCGCTCTTCCTCCTTCACCGAGCTTCTCCGCCGATTTTTCTTCATCGACCATGAGTCCTAAGAAGGACAAGGCGGCGATGGTGAACAAGCCTGCTGGGGCGCAGCAGGAGGACGAGTTCGCACCGGCGCTGTTGGAGACCCGCATCCACACGGCGGAGGCGCTGGACAAAATCAGGCCGATGGCCGCGGGCAGGAACAACGAGCACGGCGCCAGCGTTCTCAAGGCGGCGCACTTCGGCAAGCTCACGGCGGGGCTGTACCCCATTTTCTTCCAGACCATATTTGCTGGTCTGGTGCCGCCATTTTCCCCTTTCCTGGAGGAGGTTCTTGCCTTCTACCAGATCGAGCTTCTGCATCTGCACCCCAACTCCATCTTGATCCTCGCCATTTTCGCATATCTTTGCGAGGAGTATTTGGGGGTGATGCCTTCCGTGGCCTTCTTCCGGAGCTTCTACGCGCTCCGCTCCACGGCGCCCGGTGAACGGTCCGGGTGCGTGTCCTTCCGCATCGCGGATGGGATAGGAGGCATCTACATCCCCATGTCCTGGGACGGCGACAAGCCCGTCACGCGGGTGATGAAAAAGGTGGACGACTTCCGTCAGCGGTGATTCATCGTGGACGCCAAGACGCAGAACTCCCTCTTCGACGTCCCTGAGGCGCCGCCGCTGAAGAACTCGAACTGGTCAAGCACGGTCTTCCAAAGCCCGAAGATTGCTGACTTGGTCGTGCGCATGAGGCTCATCCGCGAAGCTGGCCTCACGGGGCAGATGGTCGCTGAAGATTTCGTGAGGCGCCGCATCGCTCCTCTCCAGAAGCACACGAAGCCAGCGTGGATGTACTCAGGCCCGGCGGACCCGATGCGGCTACACTGTAGCTCTCACACCCCCGACGTTGTTGCCTCTATCATGGGCATCCTCTTCACCGCCCCGGATGTTCCTGTGCCGCGCAGTAAACTTGAGAGGCCTCTCCATCAGATTACTCCGAAGAAGCGCCTCGCGATCCTTGAGCTGATGCCGGAGTTCACCCCTCAAGGCTTGGCGGGGAAGGAGAAGAAGGAGGCCGCGGTGCCCGTGGTGGAAGAGGACTGGGCCACGGAGTCACCCGCCGCATCTGACGCCGATCTGGGCGTCACTTCTGAAGGGGCGAATCCCTTGGCAGGGGAAGCGAGCTCCTCGAAGCCTGCGCCTCCCGAGGAAGAAGTTTTGGAGATCTCGTCCAGCGGGGACGAGGATTTCCTGGTGGTCCCTTCGTGCCCTGCCGCGGAGGAGGAAGAAGGCAGCGACCATGAGGCCGCGGCGGGGCGCCGCGAGCCCCGCTCCAAGGCTAGCCATGACATGGCCGCCAGGAGTCCAGCGAACACTCCTCTCAAGAGGAAAGCCGAGACTGCTCCTGAGGGGTCCAGTGCCGGTGCCACGCCGTCGAGGCCATGGCGATCGTCAAACACGGTGTGGGTTGACTCCCGCGCCAAGACATCTGGGTAAGGGTTGACTCCCTTGTCTGTTTTCTCTTCTTATGAAAATACCCTTGTTCTCCTCTTGAAGGCCTTCATTGCTTGCTTGTCAGGGTTTGGTGACGACGAAGCGCCGTAGGCTCCGCAAGGCTTTGGAAGTGCGGGGCACCACCACGACGCCCGCTGAGGAGGAGGCCACAGGGCCTGCGATGGTTGTGCCTCTTGTCAAGGCAGCTGCTCCGTCTCCCACCGTGGAGGAGCGCCTCGAGGAGGAGACGGTGGTGAGGACGCCAACACCGCCACGCCCTACCACTCCACCGGAGCGGCATAAGGAGATCGCTGCGGAGGCGGTGAGGAGCGGCGCCCCGGCGAGGGAAGGCGCCGATGCCGAGATGGAGGAGAACGTTCCTCCGCCGCCCCCGCCAAGTGCAGAAACTGAGGGAGAGGCAGCTTCTTCTGAGGCCGCAGCGGGCATGGCGGTGGCGGACTTGACGATGGCTAGGCAGTCTTCCCCTGCCCCTGAAATCCGTGAGGAGGCGCCGCTAGAAGGCGAAGGCGCTGGTGCCCACGGCGCCAGCGGTGGAGAGGGCTCGCTCCAGAGCCTCCAGGCCAGAGTTGACCCTGGCCCAAGAACGGAGTTCCCCGTCCTTGGGTCTAGTGCAGATGTGGGAGCCTCCGTGCCTCGTGGGAGCTCACGGGCTTTGGTCCCGCGCGGCAGGAACTGGAGCGACGCTCGTCGCAGTTCTGCTTTCCGCCTGGCGAGGGATTCGCTGGACGGGCTGGAGGCCCCACTCGCTCTCGAGGAGGCTAAGCTCGCCAGGAAGTATTATGATCTCGAGAAGGCCCAGACCTGCTTCTTCGAGACCGTGGAGCGTTGCCGCCACAGCGACAAGGCCATGCAAGCGAAGCGTGAGGAGGCGCTGCGCTTCGCCAAGGAAGTCCATGAGAGTGCGGTGCGTGAGGTTCAAGAGACCCTGGAGCCACTCCAGGCAGAGCGCCAGGCAGCGGCCGAAGATCGTGAGGCGGCCATGGCGGAACACCAAGCAGCAGTCTTGGAGCACGTGGCCCTTGAGACCACGCTGGCTGATCAACGCCGGGAGCTCGCTGACCTCGAGGCAAAGATCGTCACGGATTATGAAGTCGTGCGGACGTCCCTGGACCAGCACCGCACGTCCTTGGATGCCCGTGAACAAGCATTGGCGGCGCGCGGGGCGGAGGTGCTCAAGCGCGAGGAACAGCAACTGCAGGTCGACGGGGAGCTGACCACGTAGCGCGCGGACCTCGAGGTATGGGAGGGCAATCTGGCCGAGGCCATTGGCAAGCACGGCGAGGAGGTGGCCAGGCACAAAAAGCTTGTAGAGAAGTTCAACCAAAAGCTTGCCGAGAGGAAAGAAGAGGCTGAGAAGGAGGCCGTCGCCAAGCAGAAGGAGTACCGTGCTGCCGTCGCCGAAGATTACGCCGAGAAATTTAAGAAGCAGGAGGATCGCTTGAAGAAGAAGCGCGCGGAAGACAACGCTCGCATCTTCCAACTGGAGCAACTGAATGCCAGCCTGAACTCCCAGGCGAGGCGCGCCAGGACGGTCGTCGCCGCACGGAGGAGGCTTGCGAACGTGCAGAGCACGACCTTGCCACCCTGATGGCTGACATGGAGGACATGAACGCGCAGGTGGGCCCTGCCGTGGAGCGTGATGAGGAGACTGAGCACAACGTGCAGGTGGCACGGGTCTTGACGCAGCAGCGGGAGCGTATGTTCAGGTCCTTGGTGACTTGGGGGAACGCTCTCGCAGCGAAGCTGGGTGCGGATGCCCCTGCAGTTCCCGCCCACGGGAACGTCGACGCCGCCGCGTATCTCGCCTACTTCGACCAGCTCTTCACTGCGCTCGAGGGCCCTGTGGTGGAGATAGGCGACGTTGTCGATGAAGAGTGCTGCGAACTCTTGACGGTGGAGATCGATCGCGTCTTCGCCAACCTTCAGCGTCTCCATCCCGGCTTCGACTTTGAGACCGTGACCGAGCCTGTCGAGGGGGACCAAGCCATGGACCTCTCCAACTTGGTTCATGAGGAGGTCAACGATTACGTTGGCCGCTTCAAGAGGGTCGAGGCAGAGCAGGCCGCAGAGGACGAGGCCGGCTCTGAAGAAGAAGCTGAAGAGGAGGCTGAGGGGATGGTGAGGACGATCCCCCTGCCTAGGCCGCTCCTGCAACAAGACGCGCTTGAGGCACAACTATCTTTGTTTTAAGACTTGTTTCATTTCATTCTGGTTTGTAAGACACTTTTAATGTGTGCTACTATGTGTGTGTCCCTTGAAGGGCCTCTTATCCCTGTTCCGTGTCTTTTTCGCCCTACGTCGTCAGGACCCATCTCTTTGCGCTATGACTCCGCCACTACGGTATGCCGGAGTTATAACTCAGCAAGGTCGGGATTGTTTAAGGCTTAGAGAGGTGAGGGCTCTCGAGTCGCTGTGCTCGAGGGCCCCCCTTTGACGCACAAGCAGTCCATGAAGCACGAGGGAGAAAAACCCGCTCGAGGGACGACAGGTACTCGTGAGAGAGAGGAAAAAACTCTGAGGCATGAGCGCTGGACTTAGCTTTGCGAGACTTTGGCCTCGTAGAGGGCGTTGGTTTCCCTGATGGTGCGCTTCCCTCTTGAGGCCGGAGCGTGGCTTCACGAGCTTGGGGGGACTCTTGTTCCCTGTATTGGTTAGAGAGGCAAACCCAAAGCAGTACATGGTAGAAAACTCATGCGCGCTTATAGGTTTCCTCATGAGTATCTCGCGAGGAGAGTAAGTACCAAGGTCCTTTGGTGAGGTGGCGTGTTTGGGAGCAAGCCCTTGGGCCAGAGCTCTTTGGTGAGGTAACAGGCGTGAGAGCGTGCTCACGTGTTAGAGCTCGGATCCTTTGGATTTTGCGGTGCTGTTGGGGTGCTCTCGAGGCACAGTCACCGTACTCAGCCCCCGCTCGCGAGGTGCGCATGGGGAAAATATGAGCGCGAAATGAACTAAAATGATGAAAAGTAAAACTCACCACCAAAATATTACACAGCGGCGCCTCAGCGCAATGTTTCATTGAGAAACGAATTGGTTCATTACACTTGGTTGCCAAGATAAAGTTTTCCATGTCGAGGCATGGGGACCACATTCAGTGGCTGAGACTCTTCACGGCCTGCGGCGGCACGTTATCAGGAGAGCTCGGAGGGGCTGGCCCTCGGGAGGAGAAGCTTTTGTGAAGCTTGGAGGTGAAGTTGTGTGCTTCCCTCTAGAGACAAAAAATGTCTGGCGTGACTATGATCACGGGTAGAACTTGCGTAGATGCGCGATGTTCCATGGATTCTTGACCGGGATGCCGTCCTCCGTTTCGAGGCGTACCGCGCCGGGCCTGGCGATGTGTGAGACCCTGTAGGGGCCTTCCCACATGGGCGAGAGCTTGTGGAGACCTTCCCTGGAGAGGATTCTCCTGAGGACGAGGTCGCCTGTCTCGAGAGTGCGTGGCGTATGTGGCGGCTGTGGTAGCGTCGCAGGTCTTGCTGGTACTTTGCTGCCCTGAGGGCGGCACGGCGGCGTAGCCCGTCAAGGAGCAGCAGGTCGTCGTTGTGGAGGTCTTCCTGATCGTCCTCGTTGAAGGCAAGGACCCGTGCGGATCCATGCTTGATCTCTGTGGGGAGGACTGCTTCAGCTCCATACACGAGGGCAAATGGCGTCTCACCAGTGGGCTTCGTGGGGTTCGTGCGGATGGACCAGAGCACGGACGGGAGTTCGTCTATCCAGCCCTTGCCGTAGCCCTTGAGGCGATTGAAGCTTCTTGTCTTGAGGCCCTTGAGGACCTCAGCATTTGCTCGCTCGGCTTGGCCGTTGCTCTGTGGGTGAGCCACCGAGGCGAAGCAGAGCTTGGTGCCGAGGCTCTCGCAGTAGGCCCTGAAGATGCCGCTGGTGAACTGTGAGCCATTGTCGGTGATGATGCGATTTGGCACACCAAAACGGCAGACCAGGCCTCTGATGAATTTTACTGCTGCTCTGGCCGGTATGCTGCGCACTGCTTCAACCTCTGACCACTTGGTGAACTTGTCGACGCCACGAAGAGGAAACGGTAGCCCCCTTGCGATCTCGGGAAGGGTCCCAAGATGTCTAGCCCCCAGACCGCGAAAGGCCAGGAGAGCGGGATGGTTTGGAGTCCCAGTGCAGGCTGATGGACTTGCTTGGCGTGGAACTGGCACGCATCGCAAGACTGGACGATGGTGGTAGCATCTTGAAGCACTTGGGGCCAGTAGAATCCGCTCCTGAAGACCTTGCCTGCCAGGGTGCGTGCAGAGGAATGGTGGCCACACTCTCCACTGTGAATGTCTCTGATCAGCATGCGGCCTTCCTCGGGGGGACGCACTTGAGTGCAATTCCATTTGGGCGCTTGCGGTACAGGTCTCCCTCGAGGATGTAGTATGACTTGGCTTGTCGAGCACTCGTTCTGCCTCCGCGTCTTCCTCGGGAGGACTCCCTTCAGCAGTAGTCTTTGAGTTCGTCGACCCAGCCTGTCTCTTGATGCACCATAGCCAGCAGCAGACGCTCCCCTGAGGATGGACCGCAGTTGGGTGCCCCACCTACAGGAGGTGGTGGGAGTACTTCGTCTGTGCTTGTGGCTGCTGCTTCTTGTGGCTGCTTTATGGACGCCTTGGAGAGTCTCTCTTCAAAGACGCCGGCCGGCTGGGCCTGCCTTCGTGATGCTCGCTTGGCGATGTCATCTGCCTCCTGGTTCTCCTTCGCGGGATGTGCATGAGCTCCATGCCTCTGAAGTGCTTCTCGAGCTTGCGGACCTCTTCAAGGTAGGCGGCCATGTGGTCGTCTTTAGGCGTGTAGCTCTTGTTGGAGAAGTTAACCAGGAGCTGGGAATCACCCTTTATGAGTAAGTGCTTGACGCCAAGGGCGATTGCGGCTCTGAGCCCGGCGAGGAGGCCTTCGTACTCGGCGATGTTGTTGGAGATCTTGTCTATTGTGAAGCACAACTGGATGGCGTAGTAGAGCTTGTCACCTTTTGGTGAGGTCAGGACAACGCCAGCCCCACCATTGCGGCAGGCGAAAGCTCCGTCGAAGTGCATGGTCCAGTGGCTTGGCATTGTATCTCCAGACGCGGTTTCTTCTTCACGAGGCTCTTCAGGAGTTGGGTCTGTCCACTCGGCGACGAAATCCGCCAGCGCTCTCCTTTTATGACTCTTGTGGTGTCGAAGCGCAAGTTGAATGGTTGCAGCTCGATGTTCCATCCTGCGACGCGATCAGTGGCGTTGGGGTTGCGCAGGATTTGCTCCAGGGGGAAGACGTGACCACCGTGATGGGGTGGCCCTGGAAGTAGTGGCGTAGCTTCCTGGAGGCGATGAGGAGCGCGAGGAGGAGCTTCTGCTGCACTGGGTAACGCTCGCGAGCATCTCGCAGTACAGTACTGACGAAGTAGACTGGATGCTCGACGAGGGTCGTCGATGGTGCTGCAGCGTCGGCTCCCTCGAGAGGCTCCTCAGGACCTTTGGCGAGGTTTTCCTGTGGAGGAGCCTCGGCAGGGGTGCTTGTAGTAGACTCGACTTGAGGCTGTGGGTCTGGCACTGGGTCTGGAGAGACTGTTCCTTGTCGGGAGGTTCTGGACTTGGTGTGGCAGTGCTTTTCTTGGGGAGGACTGGCTCTTCTCTTTCCACCACCAGGACGGCGCTTGCAGTTTGTGGAGTGGCTGCTAGGTACAGCTTCAGATGCTCGCCTGCCTGGGGGCTACCATGACTGGTGAGCTAGCCAAGTATTTCTTCAGTCCTCAAATGCTTTTCTGCCTCTGGAGTCCACTTGAAGGTGCCGGATTTCTTCATGATCTTGAAAAATGGCAAGCTCTCTCGCCGAACTTGGAGATGAAGCGGCCTAAGCTGGCCATGCATCCTGCTAGGCGCTGCATGTCCTTGAGGCGGCGAGGTGGCTGCATGTCTTCTATAGCCTTGATCTTGTCAGGGTTTGCTTCTATGCCACGGTGGGACACGAGGAACCCGAGGAGCTTGCCTGAAGGCACCCCGAAGACGCACTTGGCGGGGTTTAACTTGATGTTCACCTTGCGCAGGCTGGCGAAGGTTTCCTCGAGATCCTTCAAGAGAGTGTCTCCCTCGCGAGACTTGACCACGATGTCGTCGACATAAGCTTCTGCATTTCTTCCCATCTGAGCCCCCAAGGCGATCCTCATGAGCCTCTGGAAGGTGGCGCCGGCATTCTTCAGGCCAAAGGGCATGCAAGTGTAGCAATACACACCACAAGGGGTGAGAAATGCTGTTTTCTCCTCGTCTTCCTTGGCCATTTTGATCTGGTGGTAGCCTGAGAAGGCATCCAGGAAACAGAGGAGGTCCACAATCTGGTCTATCCTTGGCATGGGGTATGGATCCTTGGGGCAGGCCTTGTTTACGTCTGTGTAGTCGATGCAGAGCCGGCCTCCTCCATTGGGTTTTGGGACAACCACCGTTGGAGAGCCAAGTGGGGTGGGCAACTTCTCGAATGATGTCTGCTGCTTTCAGCTTCTCTACTTCTTTGATGATGAACGCTTGCTTCTCGGGGGCTTGTTTCCGCGCTTTCTGCTTTACAGGGCGTGCGTTGGACACACGGCTAAGTGGTGCTCGATCACCTCCCTTGGTACACCGGACATTTCTGACGGAGTCCATGCGAACATGTCAGAATTTGCCCGAAGGAAGGCGACGAGCGCGCTTTCCTATTTGGGAGGCAAGCCAGCGCCTATGGTGACGCTAGCCCCCGAGCCCTCAGCCCCCGAGCCACTGGTGCTCAGCGACACCTTCTTTGTAGATGCTTGCTCTTGAGAACACTGCTTCTTCTTCTTGGGCCTCTCGAGAGGCTCCATGTCCTCGTCAGCGGGAATGCCATGGCAGCGGCCTTGTAGGCGATCTCGACGGCGCGCGTGGCGTCCTGCACGTGACCATGGATAGTTATGGTGCCACTGCTGCCAGGGATCTTGACTATGTTGTAGGCGTGGTGCGTGACGGCCATGAACTTCGCGAGGGCGGGCCAAAGGTGACCGCGAGCCTCACTTGCCCCAGAGGCGAGATCGAGCCACTGGTAACCCCGGTGAAGGGCCTGGAGGGCATGAGCCACTCGTAGGGCACTTGAAGCGTCTCGAAGGTCTTGACAGAGATGACGTTCAGGCCTGCACCCCCATCAATGAGCGTCTCGCCGACAGCGATGTTGTTGATGGCGGGGGTGCACACCAACGGGAGGGTGCCAACAGTCTTGGTCGACTTGGGGTGATCTTTGGCGTCGAAGGCGATGGTGTATTGGGACCACTTGAGGGGCCGGGACGTCTCGACACTAGGAAGCGCCGCGTTGAGCTCGCGGGCGAACTGCTTGAACTGATTGTTGGACTTGGGCGCTTGGGATCCGCCGAGGATGCATGCCATAGCACCCTTAGGGGCCTGGTAACCTCCAGGCTCTTTGTCGAGGAGGTTGTTGTTTTTCTCGGCGGCATTTGCCTGAGTCCCATGTGGCCTCTGGTAGTTGCCTTTATGTCCGCCCTTGCGGTAACCACAGCCTCTGCCGCGGCTGCCGCTGCCTTCTTCTCGCTCGCGCTTCTTGCTCAGCTGCTCGAGGTCATAGCAGTTCTCCGTTGCATGGCCGCGTCTGTTGTGGTAGATGCAGAATGGGCGGTTGTCCACCTTTTTTCTCGCCAGCTTCGGGAGAGTCCTCGCGAACGTGCTTGGCGTCGGGCTCGGCCGCTAGAACAGCGGTGGGCTTGCGCTTTGCCTCGTCACGCCTCTTCTGGGTCTTGGATCCCTCGACAGGGTCGTCTGTTGAGCCCACTTTGACGAAGAGGAGGCCTTCTTCTGCCTTGGCGCACTTGTCTGCGATGTTGAAGAGCTTCACCACGGAGGAGAGGGTATCGTGGATGCCGAGCTTCTCGAGCATCCTGTGGTTGGTGACGCCCTCTCTGAAGGCAGCGATGACGTGGGAGTCCGGGATGTTCGGGATCTTGTTGCGGACTTGGCTGAAGCGCTAGATGTACCTGCGGAGGGTCTCGCCAGACTTCTGGCGCACATCACGCAAGTCATTGTAGGTGAGGGCGCGCTCGTACGTGCCCTTGAAGTTTGCAACGAACTGCTGGCAGAGCTCCTCCCACGAGTCAATGGAGTCCTCGGGAAGGTTCAGGAGCCACGACAAAGCAGAATCCTTGAGAGCGTGGGAGAACCAGTTGGCCATGACCTTGTCGTCTCCCCTGCAGCTTGGATGGAGGTGGTGTAGAGCTGCAGGAACTCGATGGGGTTGTTCGTGCCGTCGTAGCCCTCGGTAGGTCAGGCCTGAACTTCTGTGGCCAGACACCGCGACGCAGGCTGCGGGTGAAGGCCGCGCATTCTGTGGCATACGAGGCAACGCCGCCCTGAAGAGCTCGACGGTTCTGTCGCCCCGCTTGGCCGATATCCTCGACGATGCACTTCTGGAGGTCCTTCTGGCGCTCCATTTCCACCCGCGCGTCTGGAGGAGTCCGCTGCACGATTTGGCAATCGCGCGGCGAAGACGCATGGGAGGCGGCCTTGTGTGCCGCAGCCGGAGGTGGCCCGGGCGGAGGCGGCGGCGGAGGTGCGCCATGCGCGGCAGTCCCTGCGCGCACTGAGTTGTGGTGCACCAGAGAGCGCGACATCGCCGGAGCTGCGCGTGGCGCCGCCGCGATGTCAACGAGGTGCTGGAGGCATCCGAGCCAGTTGTCGTGTGCTTGCGGTGGGGCGGTAGCGGAAGAGCTCCGCGGCCATGAGCAGCGCGGTGTTCGGACAGGGTGCTGGACGCCCAAGAGTGGAGGCGCTGTGGCGCTGGGACGGGTGCGAGGACTCAGCGTCCTCGCCGTGCCCGTGGTCGACGTCTTCGTCGTAGCGGTCGTCTTGGTGGCCGTCATTGTCCTTGGGGTGCTCCCCACGTGGCTCAGCGGTGTCGCGCCCCGAAGTGCGGCTGGCACGAGGACGGCCGCGGGGGTTGGTGGCGTTGGCAGCAGGCTCCGTGGTTGCCCTGCCTGACGCCCGCCGGGTGGCGCGAGCTGCGCGAGTGTCTGCCATGGTGCAGAGGTCGATGAAGGTTGAAGACCCGCCTCAGCCGCCTACCTGGCGCGCCAATTGTCGGAGAATGACTCCCACGAAACAGGGGTGGTCAAGCTCACGAAGAGAGTTCGTGTAAGGGGCTGAACACGTTGGTCAAACAACCCTCAACCTGCACGGCGACGATGCTCGTCGAGCATGAGGAGGGACATCACGATAGAGATGAACACCAGCCCGTACCCAGGTTCACGGCCCTCGTATGGAGGTAACACCGCTACTCCTGCTTGTCTGTATTGCACTGCTCTGGAGGTTACAGTACAATGAGCTTGCCGAGGGCTCTCTTTTGGCAATGGTGTGCACAAGGAAGGACTAGCAATGGTCTTCTTCTTCCTTGCGCGTAGGTAGCTAGGCTAAGCTGGAATGCGATCCCTTGCTACGGTGGAGCACCGCCTCCTTTTATAGGCGCCCCGGGCCTCTTCCCTGCGCTTCCCGCAGTGGAAGGGCTACCACATGGCGACGAAAGGGGAGCGCGGTGCACCGCAGCCCAGCTCTCCATGGACACGGTCCACGGGCGTAAAGCTGATGCAGGACGGCCAGCTGGGACTACAGAGGACCGTGGGGGTGCCCACGGCGACGTTGGCCGTGGAGCGTAGCGCCGGCCGGTTCCTTTAATCACCAAAGAGGTAATCCTTGTAGTCCGGTGCGGATGGCGCAGCTTTGTTGACTCCTTTAATCACCAAAACGGCAACTGCGGCGTCGTCGTCACCGCGCGCAGAGGCGCACGTCACTCTACGGCCGCTGCAGAGCCCATGTGCGCTCTGCAGAGGTTGCTTTGCAGCGAAGAAATCCCCACGAGGGCTGGGATGCCCTGTGGTGGATTCGGCGTTGACCTCTCTCCAGGGGAGATCACCTTGAAGAGGGGGCAGCAGTGAGGAGAGCCTCCGCAGGCCTTTGCTACCTCCTAAGTCCTCACGAGGCGATTTGCCTCGTGAGTCTCTCCAAGCCGTGGGCTTGGTCCTTAGCGGAATTTGGCCATCGAGTGTCGAGGGCCGGGGAGCATAGGCCCAGCACACCCTGGTTCTCACTAGGCCGACAAGATCCGCTTTAATTTGTAGGGTATGAAAATCAAAGGAATAACACAACTCGCAAATTGTATGTGGAGTGACGAAGAGGGGAATAGGAAAATACATCTGGCTAATTGGCAGTCTATTTGTATGAAAAAATAATATGGAGGCCTGGGTGTACCCAACCTTAGTGATCTTAACCTTTGTTTGTTGGGATCCTGGGTTAAGAGATACATCAGAGGAGAGGGGAGTCTTTGGAAGAAAATTATTGATGCAAAATACAACACCAAGGACCCCAACATCCTCTGTTGTAAGGAACCGAACCCATCCATTTTCTGGAAAAGGGTTTTGGGTGCTACGGAAGCAGTGCGGTTAGGTTATAGATGGCGAGTAGGGAATGGTCGTTCCATTCGTCTCTGGGAAGATGTATGGTTCGGCAACTCAAATCTGGCGACTTAGTTTTGGGACCTGTATTTTATTTGCGATCAACAAACCTTGACCATAGCTGATCTATGGGATGGAAGGGAGCTTAAATGCACGTTTAGAAGAACTTCACTGAGTCGCTGATGATCCAGTGGAGAGAACTGCTTAGCATAGTAGATAGTATTTCCTTTTCGGAGGATGATGACCAACTCCTCTGGAAGTATGAGTCAAAAGGTGCATACTCCTCCAAATCACTATATGCTATAGTGAATTTTCGTGGGGTACAGCCTGTTTACCTTCCTGCGCTGTGGGATATTAAGATACCACCAAGGGTGCAAATTTTTATGTGGTTATTATCACAAAATAAAGTTATGACCACCGACAACCTTAGAAAAGAGGCATGCCCAAACCTCTGGAGTGCTGCCTATGTAAAGAGTTAGAGTCTGTTACACATTTGTTCTTTGACTGTATTGTTGCCGCCCAGATGTGGGCTACGGTGCTAGAAGTTTTTGAAGTAGAAATATTTGATTACTACTCCCTAGCTTCCAAATGGCTCTGTAGTAAAAACACTTACAGTTAAACGTTGTTTCTTCAGCTGTTTTATGGAGCCTGTGGATCAACAGAAACAATATTGTGTTTAACAGAAAATTTTGGTTGAATCTTAAGCAGGTCTGGCATTTGATATTGCTGCATCTGCGGAATTGGAAAATCCCCTTCAAGCACCTGGACTGGCCGCTGGTGGACAAATACATGAGCATGCTGTCAAGCAAGCTCTAGTCGCCCCTGGAGATCATGCCGGGCTGAACTGCAAGAGCTTTGGCTGGACTTCTTCTTGGGCATCAACTGCCACCACCGCCAAGCATGGAGGGAGGGCGACTCTGGCATACCTTGCTGCACACCTGAGGAAGCGGACAACATTCACGTGATCATCAATTGAGGCCGCTGGGAGCCGTGGAGCAAGGTGCAGAGCCGCAGAAAGACAGAAGGGCTGTAGGTGCAGATTTTTGTCGGTCTGTACTTGGTTTACTCTGTTTTGTTCTCTCTAGTTTAGTGTTTCTGGCTTGGGGTGTGATCTGTGTAACAGTACCCTGAGTTGCAGTTTTTAGTCTCGAGAGTTTGTGTTTTGAGGTTGTGCCCTCTCGTCCGTCTTAAAACTGCTTTGTTTTACTTTCTTGTACCGAACCTGTGGTTTCGTTTTCAATGAAAATGGAGCTGGGGGGGGGGAGCCCCTGTTATTCTAAAAAAAAATATCAAAGGAATAATTCTGAGAAAAGAAAAATCAAAGGAATAGGAAATCTGAAGGAACAAATGCCATGCCCAATCGGATACCTGGACATGTTTGATTGCAACGAAGAAAAAAAATCACAGGAACCTTCAATGGGGTCGGAGCTCCTTGCTTTTTTCCCCATCGAGTCAGCTACTCAGTTGCGGCCTGCGGACGACGAGACGAACCCGACTACCCGGGACTGGTTGCAAGTGCCAAAACATGCCACAACACCGAGATTATGGGACACTTCGCGGCTAATTAAGTGTGTTTACTGCGCGAGACGTGTGTGCACCGACAGACAAAAGGGGTCACTAGAGATAACTTGGCGAAGAGACAACATGTCGAGGATCTTTCAATGTTTTTTTTTGCTCCGAGGAGGAGTCCTGTAAACACTTGTTATTCGAGTGTGCAGTAGCGAGTGTGGTTTGGGACGTAGTGAGCAGGATAACAGGAAGAGATACCTATCCTGCCTCTTTCGAAAAGAATGCTAACTTATGGCTTAGTGAATCTAAAAACAAAGTGGTTAATGTCTTTCATGCTGCAATTGGAATTATGGAAGACTAGGAATAATTTGTATGGTTGGGTATGCAGGTGGTGTGGAAGAAGGTGATCTACGCACTTTCACAATGGCAGATACTTCTCTCACGAACTGCCAAGGACAAAATGGCCGGTTGGGTAGGGGAGTTGGAAGCTGTAGCTCGCAACCCTCCATGCTTGACTTGGCCAGATCCAGGGTGAGCGACCCGTCGCTGCATGATGCCTGGCCCTCTGTCAGACATGCGAAGGTGAGGTCCCTGTGCACGGATGAAGACTGGGAAACCACTACGTAAAAACTGGCACAAACTCTGGAGGCAGCTTCCTGGTGTTGATTGATGATGGTGGGAACTGGAAGGTGATCGAGAGGCCTCCTTCCTCCGCACAAGCTTGAAATTATCTGTGTTGCTAGGGTGTAGTCTGTAAAAAGAGTGTGCTTGTTGCTCGGTAGTTTGTCTGAGCAGTTTGTTTGGCTCTAGCTTACCGTTGGGAAACCTTTAGAGCATCTCCACCGGGGGCCTCCAAATGTGTGTCCGGCACTCTCCAATTGGGACTCCTTTGGGGGTGTCAGACATGTGTCCAGACAACATTTAGAGACCGTCCACAGTGGTACTTTCCAAAGGCCCACCCCCAAATGGCCCGAAATTAGAGCGAACTGTCGAACACCTTGCGGGCGCACGAACCGCCACCGGCTTGCCGCCACGACGCTCCGCATTACGACGCTTCGTGTGGATTGCAACCGCCGCCGCGTCGATTCGGGTTGCGTTCGCACCGCTTGGCTCCAATAAAACAATCCTCGCGGCCGCACATCGATCTCATTCTTTCCGCCCACAACTCGCTCACCATGTCGTCGCCTGAGAAGAAGGCGGTGCTGCCCGATCAGGAGGAGAAGAAGGAGGCAGTGCTGCCCGATCAGGAGGAGGAGAAGGAGGCGGTCGTGGTGGTCGATCAGGAGGAGGAGAGGGAGGCCGTGCTGGTCGACGATCAGCATGCCGTGGTCGCCGCCGAACAACAGCAGGAAGAGGATGCGGCGGAACAGGACGACGAGCCCGCAACTCCATCCCGGCACGCCCTGCTTTCTCTCCCTGGGAACCTTGGTCGCCGTGGCCGTCCCGTGCGGCAGGGGCATATGCAGGACCGGCCGTTCCCCAGGCCCCAGAACCGGAGTGGCAGCCGGGAACTCCTGACGCGGCGCCGGCGGACGACGTGCCTGGGACACCGCCGCCTAAGGCTGAGTCCGATGACGACGAGTAATCATATGTAATATAGTACGTGCATGAATTAATAAAGGTTGAAAATAATAGGTTCTAACTTGTACAACACAAGTTCATATTCGGTTACAAAGTTTAAATTCGAATTAAACTTTAAAACATATCACTCTGGCGCTGCCCCCGCCGGCTGATTCGCTTTGATAGCCCATGCGTGCGCCACGAGGTCATTGTGTAGTCGGTTATGCGTAGCTTCATCGCGAATTTCCCGAATTACGGCAACAAATTCACGATACGCCGTCGGCATGCCCGGCTGTGGATTAGCCATAGGCCCCTGGAAATCGAACTGCTCGCCGACCTGTTGTCTCCTTGTAGGACGCTCGTCCTCAATGATTATGTTGTGCATGATGATACAAGCATTCATGATAGCATCCATTTCGTCCGGCGACCATGAGAGACAAGGGTAGCGGACAACAGCCCACCTGGCCTGCAGCACACCAAAAGCCCGCTCCACATCTTTGCGAACAGGCTTTTGTCTCTTTCCAAAATGGCAATCTGCCTCGCCGACAGGTTTGCGGATTATCTTCACAAATGTAGCCCAACTGGGGTAGAAACCGTCAGCAAGATAGTATCCCTTGCTGTGCTCATGGCCGCCGATCACATAGTTGCATGGTGAAGCTAGGTCATCCACAACTTTCTTGAACACAGTGGAATTGTAGAGCACGTTGATGTCATTGGCGGCACCGGCGGTGCCGAAATAGGCATGCCATATCCAAAGTTCATGATCTGCCACGGCTTCAAGTATAACACTACACTCCCCGTGATGCCCTGACTTGTACATCCCTTGCCACTGATAGGGGCAGTTCTTCCAGTTCCAGTGCATGCAATCTATGCTTCCAAGCATCCCTGGAAATCCTCTCGCCTTGTGCCAAAATATGTGCTGTGCCTTCCTCATTTGGTGTTCTCAGATAGTGCTCGCCGAACACCTTCACAACTGCCCTACAGAATCTGTAGGTGGCTTCGACGGCTGTTGACTCCGACATACGGAGGTAGTCATTCAGAACATCCGCGGGTAGCTGATACGTCTCCAACGTATCCATAATTTCTGTTGCATCCAAAACTTGAGCCAAAACCCATGCCATTTGTGTCCACCATACCTACCTACTATGTGGTATTTCCTGCCATTCCAAGTAAATACTTCATGTGCTACCTTTAAACTATTCAAAACTTTATTACTCCTTATTTGTGTCAATGTTTTATAGCTCATGAGGAAGTCTGTGGTGTTTTATCTTTCAATCTTGTCATTTACTTCTGACAGACTTTCCACCAATGGACTAGTGGAATATACATCCGCTTATCCAATAATTTGCAAAAAGAGCTGGCAACAGGGTGCCCAGCCCCAATTAATTACAACTTTCACTAATAATTCTCTTCACATGTTTTGCCCTGATTTATCAGTAAGCAACTTAATTTGCAAATAGACACTCCTCCATGGTATGTGAATGTTGGAAGGCACCCGAGGATTCGGTTAGCCATGGCTTGTGTAAGCAAAAGGTTGGGAGGAGTGTCAACTATAAAGAAACTAAAATACATGTGTAAACAAAAGAGAAGAGGATGATCTACCTTGCTGGTAGAGATAACGTCCTTCATGGGAGCCGCTCTTGAAAGTCTGGTTGACAAGGGGGTTAGAGTACCCACTACCATTCGTTGACAACAACAAACACCTCTCAAATACTTATTTTGTGCTCTCTATATGCTTTCGAAAACTTAAAAAGCTCTAGCACATGATTTAATCCCTGCTTCCATCTGCGAAGGGCCTATCTTTTACTTTATGTTGAGTCAGTTTACCTACTCCTTTCTATCTTAGAATCAAACACTTGTGTCAACTTTGTGTGCATTGATTCTTACATGTTTACTTATTGCACTTGTTATATTGCTTTATGTTGATAACAATCCATGAGATATACATGTTACAAGTTGAAATCAATTGCTGAAACTTTATCATCCTTTGTGTTGCTTCAATGCCTTTTACTTTGAATCTATTGCTTTATTAGTTACCTCTTATGCAAAACTTTTTGATGCTTGTCTTGAAAGTACTATTCATGAAAAGTTTTTGCTTATATGATTCATTGTTTACTCTGTATCTATTTGTTAGCAAACTATAGACCATTGCTTTGAGTCACTTCATTCATGACATGAGCCTTGCAATATATTGATCAAGATTGTGTGAAAGCATGTCTCCTCAGAAATTATTTGTTGTTATCGTTTTACCTACTCGAGGACAAGTAGAACTAAGCTTGGGGATGCTTGATACGTCTCCAACGTATCCATAATTTCTGTTGTTCCATGCTTATATTATACCATTTGCTACATGTTTTATATACACTTCATATCACTTTTATGCATTTTCTGGGACTAACCTATTAACAAGATGCCATAGTGCCAGTTCCCTGTTTTCTGCTGTTTTTGGTTTCAGAAAGTTACTTCTGGAAATATTCTCGGAATTGCACGAAACAAAAGGCCAAGTCCCTATTTTTCCAACACGTACACGGAGTCCGAAGGAGAGACGAAGGGGGGCCACGAGGTGGCCAAACCACCTGGCGGCGCGGCCCCACCTTCTGCCGCGCCAGCTTATGGTTTGGGCCCCTCGGGGGTCCGCCGACATCGCCCCTTCGCCTATTTATTCCCCGAGACGTGAAAACCCTAAAACATTGAGCCTTTCATCCAGAACATATTCGCTGTCGCCGCCGTCGTCAACCCTAACTCGGGGGGTTCTGAAGCTCTTCCCGGCACCCTGCCGGAGAGGGGAATCATCACCGGAGGGCTCTACATCGCCATGCCCGCCTCCGGAGTGATGTGTGAGTAGTTCATCCTTAGACTATGGGTCCATAGCAGTAGCTAGATGGTTGTCTTCTCCACTTGTGCCATCATGTTTAGATCTTGTGAGCTGCCTATCATGATCAAGATCATCTTATTGTAATGCTACATGTTGTGTTTGCTGGGATCTGACTTATATTGATACCTATGTGGAGCTGAATATTATATTATCATGTCTATGTCATTTGTGATCTTGCATGCTCTCCGTTACTTGTTGAAGCCTTGGCCAAGTGAATACTTGTGACTCCAAGAGGGGGTATTTATGCATGATAGTTGGGTTCAACCTCTATTTAACCTGGGATAGTGACAGCAAGTTCTAAGATTGTAGATGTGTTGTTGCCACTAGGGTAAAACAGCAATGTTTTATTTAAGGATGAATGTATTGTTTACATTATGCACATTACTTAATGCAATTGTCTGTTGCTTGCAACTTAATACTGGAAGGGGTACGGATGTTAACCTGAAGGTGGACTATTTAGGCATAGATGCATGCTGGATAGCGGTCTATGTACTTTGTCGTAATGCCCAAATGAATCTCATAGTAGACACCACAACTCGCACATGCATGTTATATGCACTTATCAATTGTCAATTGCCCAGCTGTAATTTGTTTACCCAGCATGTTAGTTATCTTATTGGAGAGACACCACTAGTGAACTGTGGACCCGGTTCATTCTTTTACATCTGAAATACAATCTACTGCAATCATTGTTCTCTACTATTTTATGCAAACAAACATCATCTTCCATACGATACGTTTAACCCTTTATTTTCAGCAAGCCGGTGAGATTGACAACCTCACTGTTAAGTTGGGGTAAAGTAATTTGATTCTGTTGTGCAGGTTCCACGTTGGCACCGGAATCCCTGGTGTTGCGCCGCACTACACTCCTTCACCAACACCTTCGAAGCAACCTCGTTTTCCTACTGGTTCGATAAACCTTGGTTTCATACTGAGGGAAACTTGCTGCTGCACTCATCATACCTTCCTCTTAGGGTTCCCAACTGACGTGTGACGATACACGCATCAAGCATAGTTTCTGGCGCTGTTGCCGGGGAGATAGTATATTCCCTCGTCAACTTAGCGCTTATACTACCTCTGATCCGTTTTAACTGTCGTACAAAATGAACTATGTAGGTACAAGTTGACGTGTAACTGGGGACATTCTTTTTTTAACCGGAGGGGGTATAATTTAATGTTTTTGGACTATTTTTGTTTTTGCTTCAGTTTTTATGAGTTCGCCTTATAACTGAAAATCTTTTTATCCTCCGCCACTGCGTAGATCGCTGCAATTGGTGCGTCCTCGAGACTTCCCTAGTTTGGAGTCACGCTGCAGGACTGTAGCTATCAGCCTTTCACCGCTACCATTAATTGCATATAAGTATGGAAGGAGATTTTGTAGACTCTATATTAAATGGAACTGGGGAGAGCCCTATTTTTCTAAAAAAAAAGATTTTGTAGACTCGGGCACCAGTGATCCTGCCATATGGCAAGATGTGAGCCACTCGTTTTAGTTTTGAAACATGTGCCAAAGTCAGACTACATGCAATACAGAGTTCTCTAAAATAGAAATACAGCCTAGTATGTATGCCATAACAGTGCATATCGCAGGAGTTAGGTGAGCGAACAGTGTCAGGTGTGCCAACTCAATTCGCACTCTCCCTGACTTCAAACAGATTTTGCTACAGCTCTCGTTGTTAGCAGCAACTGATTGTTCTAGCATCAGGATCAACAAGGCCAGTTAAGTACTTAACGATGCACTAAATCTAAGATTCAGTTTTTCTCAATTAGGTAGCTGCAGGGTACCACGAAAACCAGTTTGATGCACTAGAAAACGTTTTAACTCATCAAACTGCGCAACGACAGCTGTTTGCAAATTTTATCCTATTCAGAAAGATCATCAAGAGAATGCCGCGCACTTACACACGGTGCTATGGGGGGTTTCTTGCTAGATCCAATTAAATATGGAGAAGATTCAGCACATGCTGTTGAATATATAAGCAATTTAGCAGTAGATTTAATCCACGAATACAGTAAACAAATCATGACTAGGATAATAGGAATTAAACTAATCATGCGTTCTACTAAAACCGTAGACAAACCGAACGAATCTAGAGCAACTACCACAAGCAGGAACTCTAGTAGCATATCGAACAAGAAGATCAAGATGACATACGTTGCAGCGGCTGTAGTAGCAGCTGTCCCGGTGTCGCCCATGTCGTTGATGAAGGTTGGCGATGTCGGGGAAGAAGTCGTCGTTGGGGAAGAACTCGAAGCCAGCAGTCGCGCGAGTGCGCTCCCCAAAAACCTGATCGCCCCTCCCCGTACAGGATCACAAGAGGCGGGGTTCCGGAGGCCTGCTGTCCCTTCAACCGGTGCACGCCGGAAGACGGGATGGAGAAGACTTGAAAGACGGCGGCGCAATATTCTGGAACTAGGGCGGCGAGCTACCATGTGTTGCGCGTATGGCGGCTAGGGTTCGCCCAAGCAATATATAGAGCGGTCGGGTAGGACGTGGGCTGCAGCCCACGATTGAGTCGGTAACGTCTCCACCAAACGGAAACGGCAAAACAATTAACGCGTCCGTTAATGATTAATCAATAACTCAATAAATTTCCCGGACTGCAAAAATATAAGCTCGGCTCGGCGAGATTCCCGCAACCCGCGGCGTGTCGTGACGAGACGGACGGACGGCGGAGGAGGAGGAGTGCGCACGAGAGAGCCTTCCTGTTCTCACATGCTTACCAAGTGCTAGCACAGCTCACTATATAAAGTGGTGCAGCACTCTCTTAGCTAGCAGTATGGGACTAAAGGTTGCTTTCACGTACACACAGCCAGCCAAATAAATGGGCCAAATGGGAATTTCGAATTTAGTAGTTGGGCTTTTCAGGCTGTGGCCCAAGTACAGCCCAACACCAAAATTCCAGCAATCCCCCACAAAGTCTCATTGGCACATCATACCACGTTTGTTCCAAAACATTGTTTTATATACCGGTGTTTAGTGGAGACTGTTAAGTTGAACACCACTTAGAACTAATGCTACGCTAGACCGCAACTTGAATAGTGGACTATGCCTTGAACTACAAGTTTGCTGCAAATCTAGTTTCACACAAGTCCTTTACCGATACTGGGCTACCGCAAGGCTTCCCCGCGGGTGGAGCGTATGCGTCATACTCCGAGACCTTTCATGAGTTTACTAAAGAGCACCCAACTCTCACGGACTGCGACGTTTAACAGTCAGCTCATATAGGTGTATTCCTCAAGAGATGTTCTGCAGGGCAACATCTCCGCTTATAAAAGTAAGCCGCTTGGAAACATTAAGATATATAAATATCAACCTGCCATGCAGATCAGGAGAGTATTGCATCTATACGGAGTGGGATGGTAAAATATAAGGATACCCTCCTCTCAGCTGTCCAACAGCTTGTCACCCACTTCTAATTCACGGGATCTCCGATCACATAGAGTGGTTTACCACTGTGGACAACTCATACCGTGGGTCTCAAACCCATCTCCTCGATGCACTATCTATCACATTACGTGATAAACCCTTTGTGAAGGGATCTGCCAAATTCTTAGACGTTTGGATATAATCCAACGCAATGACTCCGGAGTTCTTTAATTTTCGGACAGATTTCAATCTCCTCTTCACATGCCTTGATGACTTCATATTATCCTTAGAACTTTTAATCTTGTGAATCACAGTTTGATTATCACAGTTCATAAGGATAGCGGGTATTGGTTTTTCAACCACAGGTAAGTCCATCAAAAGCTCTCGAAGCCACTCTGCTTCAACAGTGGCTGTGTCTAATGCTGTGAGTTCTGCTTCCATAGTTGACCTCGTTAAGATGGTCTGCTTGCAAGACTTCCAGGAAACAGCTCCACCACCGAGTGTAAACACATAACCACTCGTGGCTTTAATCTCATCAGCATCAGATATCCAATTGGAATCACTATAACCCTCCAGTACTCTTGGATATCCGGAGTAGTGAATTCCATAGCTCGCAGTGCCTTTTAAATAACGCATAACTCTCTCGAGCGCATGCCAATGATCATCTCCCGGATTAGAAACAAACCGGCTCAACTTGCTTACAGCAAAAGAGATGTCAGGCCTCGTGGCACAAGCCAAATACATAAGCGAGCCAATAATTGAGAATATCTCAGTTGATCTCTAGCAGTCTGTTGGTTCTTTCGAAGCAACACACTAGGATCATATGGTGTCGGAGAGGGTTTACAGTCGTCATACCCGAAACGACTTAATACCTTTTCCACATAGTGGACTGAAGCAGTGTAATCCCACCATCACCATCTCGCAGCAGCTTGATGTTCAAGATAACATCAGCTACTCCTAGATCCTTCATCTCAAAACAACGAGATAAGAAATCCTTAACCTCCTTGATTAAATCAAGATTGGTTCCAAAGATCAGTATGTCATCGACATACAGACAGAGAATAACTCCCTCGCCCCCACCATAGCGATAGTACACACACTTGTCAGATTCGTTTACAATGAAACCTGCAGCAGTCAAAGTTCTCTCAAACTTTTCATGCCATTGCTTAGGAGCTTGTTTTAGGCCATATAAAGACTTCAACAACTTGCACACCTTTCCTTCCTGACCAGGTACTACAAAACCATCAGGCTGATCCATGTAAATTTCCTCGTCTAACTCTCCATTTAGGAAAGCTGTCTTCACGTCCATTTGATGAACGAGAAGCCCATGCGAGGCAGCCAATGAAAGTAGCACTCGAATCGTGGTCAGTCTAGCCACAGGTGAGTAAGTATCAAAAAAGTCTTCACCTTCTTTCTGGGTATAACCCTTGGCCACAAGTCGTGCCTTGTACTTCTCAATAGTACCATCAGGCCTAAGCTTTTTCTTGAACACCCACTTACATCCTACAGGTTTGCACCCATAAGGACGATCAGTGATTTCCCAGGTTCCGTTAGCTAAGATGGAATCCATCTCACTACGGACAGCTTCCTTCCAGTAGTCAGCATCAAGAGATGCATAGGCTTCTGAAATGGTACTGGGTGTGTCATCCACAAGGTACACAATGAAATCATCACCAAAGGATTTTGCAATCCTCTGTCTCTTGCTCCTAATAGGAACTTCATTGTCATCCTCCACAGATTATCAGTGTGTTCTATCGAATGGTGGATCAGGAATATCAACCAATTCCTGACTAGATGTATTAGGTATCTCCTGATTTGATGAGCTAGGCGTATCCTTCATCGGAAAGATTTCCTCAAAGAAAGTCGCATCTCTCGACTCTAAAATTGTACCAACGTGAACGTCGGGTACCTCAGATTTTACCACCAAAACTCTATAGCCAACGCTATGAAAAGCATAGCCCAGAAGAACACAATCCACAGTTTTTGGTCCAAGCTTGCGCTTCTTGGGAATTGGTATATTGACTTTCGCCAAACAACCCCAAGTTCGAAAGTAAGAGAGTCTCGTATTTTTCCTTTCCCATTCCTCAAAAGGAGAAACAGTTTTCGTTTTCATGGGAACTCGGTTTAGGACATGACAAGCTGTCAACAAGCCTCCCCCCACCATGCCTTGGAGAGACCCGAAGTGTCTAACATGGCGTTAACCAAATCAGTTAGAGTTCGGTTCTTTCTTTCGGCCACCCCATTTGACTGAGGCGAGTAGGGAGGCGTCCTCTCATGGATTATTCCGTGTTCCGCACAAAACAAATCAAACTCATTGGAAAAATACTCTCCACCACGGTCGGACCTCAATCGTTTAATTTTCCGATCAAGTTGGTTCTCTGCTTCAGCTTTATAGATTTTGAAGTAGTTAAAAGCCTCATCTTTTGATTTCAGAAGATACACATAACAGTATCTAGTGGAGTCATCAATAAGCGTCATGAAATATTTCTTTCCGCCTTTTGTCAACACACCATTCATCTCACAAAGATCAGAATGTATAAGTTCCAGTGGTGCCAAGTCTCTTGCCTCCGCAGTCATATGGGACTTGCGAGGTTGCTTAGCTTGCACACATACTTGACACTTGGAACCTTTGACAGTAGTGAATTTCGGAATTAAATCCAAACTAGCTAGCCGCGTCATGGCACCAAAGTTAATATGACAAAGTCGTGAATGCCAGATATTATGCTCAATTTCACGACAAATATTATTAATAACTTTAGTACAAAAGTCTGACAAGGAGAGGCGGAACAAGCCTCCGCACTCATAGCCTTTACCAACAAATTGTCCATACTTGGAAATTACAACTTTATTGGACTCGAAAACCAACTTATAACCATCTCGACACAGAAGTGATCCGCTGACGAGATTCTTATTGATGGAGGGCACATGATGAACGTTCTTCAGGCGCACGGTCTTCCCCGAAGTAAACTTCAGATCGACCGTACCAACACCACGAACAGAAGCATGTGAATTGTTCCCCATCAGCACGGGGGCAGTCCCTGTGATCTGGTAAGAAGAGAACATCGAGGCATCAGCACAAACATGTACATTAGCACCAGTGTCAATCAACCAGTCAGGAGAATGACAAACTGAAAGGATGGTGGGAAATATTCCGTACCCAATTCCTTCATATCGGTGTCACCAATAACAACATTGGCAGTCTTGCCTTTGTTCTCAGATCCGCGCAGCTCATGGCGGTTGGGACAACGAGGTGCCCAGTGCTCCGGATCACCACAACATGGCATGATCCTTTCCTCGGCTTGTTGTTGTTCTTCTTGAAGTTGGTAGGCTGTGACGGTTTGAACCGTCCATCAGACTTGCCTTTACCCCCAGATTTACCCTTGTTAAATTTGGACTTGTGGGGCGGCTGGTAGTTCTTCTTCTGTACCACATGGGCACTAGAACCAGCCTCGGCAACTCGAGCACGTGTATCCTTCGCTCTCGCCTTCTCTTCCACATCAAGCGACCCAATGAGATCCGAAACGGAAAACTCTTGTCTCTTGTGTTTCAGAGAAGTAGCAAAGTTGCTCCATGAAGATGGAAGCTTGGCGATAATGCCACCGGCGACAAACTTGTCCGGTAAGTTACACTTGAAGTGCTCAAGTTCCTTTGCGAGCGACTGTATCTCATGAGCCTGTTGTACAACAGAACGCTCATCAGTCATCTTGTAGTCATAGAATTGCTCCATGACGTACAACTCGCTGCCCGCGTCCGAGGCCCCAAATTTGGCCTCGAGCGCATCCCACATGCCCTTGCCAGTGTCAAAGGACATATACGAATCCACGATGGAATCGTCAAGGATACTCAGAAGGGCACTCTTAAACAGAGTATCGAGCTTCTCAAAAGCTTCCTGTTGTTCAGGATTAAGCTCGCCCTCAGGTTTGCCTTTGGTGGCAGCATAGCAGTTACTGTTCTGAAACCAGTAGACTGCTCTCATGCGCCACCGTTTGTACAGGACACCTTTGAAGGGAAACGGCTTCGTCGACGCGAGAAAGCCAGGCGATACAAATTGCCTATAATCAGGTTTTTGGATTGTTGAATATATAAGCAATTTAGCAGTAGATTTAATCCACGAATACAGTAAACAAATCATGACTAGGATAATCAAATTAAACTAATCATGCGTTCTACTAAAACCGTAGACAAACCGAACGAATCTAGAGCAACTACCACAAGCAGAAACTCTAGTAGCATATCGAACAAGAAGATCAAGATGACATACGTTGCAGCGGCTGTAGTAGCAGCTGTCCCGGTGTCGCCCATGTCGTTGATGAAGAGGTTGGCGATGTCGGGGAAGAAGTCGTCGTTGGGGAAGAACTCGAAGCCAGCAGTCGCGCGAGTGCGCTCCCCAAAAACCTGATCGCCCCTCTCCCGTACAGGATCACAAGAGGCGGGGTTCCGGAGGCCTGCTGTCCCTTCAACCGGTGCACGCCGGAAGACGGGATGGAGAAGACTTGAAGACGGCGGCGCAATATTCTGGAACTAGGGCGGCGAGCTACCATGTGTTGCGCGTATGGCGGCTTCGCCCAAGCAATATATAGAGCGGTCGGGTAGGACGTGGGCTGCAGCCACGATTGAGTCGGTAACGTCTCCACCAAACGGAAACGGCAAAACAATTAACGCGTCCGTTAATGATTAATCAATAACTCAATAAATTTCCCGGACTGCAAAAATATAAGCTCGGCTCGGCGAGATTCCCGCAACCCGCGGCGTGTCGTGACGAGACGGACGGACGGCGGAGGAGGAGGAGTGCGCACGAGAGAGCCTTCCTGTTCTCACATGCTTACCAAGTGCTAGCACAGCTCACTATATAAAGTGGTGCAGCACTCTCTTAGCTAGCAGTATGGGACTAAATGTTGCTTTCACGTACACACAGCCAGCCAAATAAATGGGCCAAATGGGAATTTCGAATTTAGTAGTTGGTCTTTTCAGGCTGTGGCCCAAATACAGCCCAACACCAAAATTCCAGCACATGCATGGTGGATGAATATCGAAGATGATCTATAAGAACAAAGATTGGAGGATGAATGACAGCCGGCAAAGATGGGAACAAAGATTGGAGCACGGAGGAGTGAGCTTCAATGGCTGAAATAACAAGTCAAATGTAATAAAATAACCAATGTCAGGGTGCCAGTATTTCCAAATCAGAAAGGATACAGAGACAGGGGTGTGCGAAAACAACTGGAACGATCTTATTTCATGATAGAACATTTGGTTACAAATGGAACTGCTAATCACTGCAACCCGGAAACTAAACACTGACGGACTGACCCTGACGGATAACCTACACATTTGGTTATACATGGCACTGCTAAGCACTGCAACCCGAAACTAAACAGTGTTGGGGAGACACGCACTGATTTAGAACACAAGGGCTAGTACACTTCATCTTGCCGCCTCCGCTATTATCATCCACCACTTCAGTTTATGGCCATCAGGATAAGCGCAATGGCGAACAGATTGACCCAGTATATGATTAAGATCTTTATCTAAAAAAGGATATGATTAAGATGATAATGAGCAAAGCCTGGTTGGTAGAGCCAACATTAGTGCGAAGTTGCTGCGTGGGAAGACGAGGAAGTGAAGAACAGCAGCGACGCCTGGCGTACTGCGCTCGTGCCACTCCCAGAATTTGCAAGCCTGCCACAAAGTTCAGTCAAATCTTGGCGTGGGTATTAAAATTTGAATGATCAAGTTTAGAAAACTTACCGCGTTAGGGCAGTTGTAGAAACAACGCTCCTGGTTAACATCATCGTGATGAACCCCATAAGTACGGACTACGGACAAGAGCTTGCCCACAAAATGGGCAACGAATCAGATGGAGAGGAGGAAAGTTTGGTTGAATGAGGACGACGATGCATCCGACACTGCATCGAGCAAGATTGGAGGGTGTTCAATGGACTAGGCAAAGAAGCGAGCAGATGAGGCCATCTCCAGCCGTGTTGCCCCCCAGGGTCTAAAACTTCGCCTTTTCTGGGGCGCCGCGGCGCCAAACGGCGCGAAACTGAACCCTGTGGGGGTGCGTTCACCAACCGTGTCCAGACCCAACAAAAATCCAAAAAATGGCGCAAACAGTTAAAAAGATGGCGAGTTCATCATATTGGCGCAAACTCGCCGAGATACATTGGCAGAAACTAAAACTAAAAATTAAAAACACTTTTATTCGGCCCGGGGCGACTAGTTCAGGCCCAGGCTCGCACGGATCGCGGCGCTGTAGTCGCCGTCGTCGTCGGAGCCGTCATCGCCGCCGGGAGGTCTGCTTGGGCCTACTCCGGCAGCCTTTGACCGGCGGAAGCATTGGCCGCTGGCCACGCCAATAACTCCGGCAGTCTTTTGACCGACGCGGAGCCGAGAAAATGAGGACGCGCCGCTTCACGGGCGTTCTGTTTCGCGCCATTTTCCTCGCGTCGCTGACAGAGCTGGCCCACGTCGCCTTTCGCGCCATTTCGCCCCCCCAGGCCGAACCCAGTGGGCTGGGTTTCGCCTGGGTGCGCCGGCGCTTTTTTCCGCCGAAACGGCGCTAACTGGGCTTCTGGGGGCGAGTGATAGAAAAACGGCGTTTTTTCAGCCGGCGCGGCGCAAAAAAGGCCTCCTGGGGCTCTGGGGAGACGGCTGGAGATGGCCTGAGGAAGCTGATGAGGAGACGGTGAGCGCGTGGCGGATTTATGGAGAAGAACCGCACTGTGCAACGGCTACACTCGGCTGCCGTATTGACGAAGGGAGACGCAACAGTAAAAAAGCAGCCAGTGTCCGACAGCGCAACAGCCCAGAGACGCGGTGGCACAGATGCTCCTCCATGCACTGGCGTCGCAATAAATGAAAGCTGCATGCTATACTGCTGTACACCGAGCAATACAGAGAACCATACGATTATATACTTAGCTACGGAGGAACAGTACAAGTACGTAGACATGGAGGATAAACTAATATAAATGAGGGGTGAAGGATGACTCCACCCGGCGTGAGCACTGGTGCCCGAGTGCCAAACATGTTTTCCGCATTTTCTTCTTATTCTGATATAATACCACTGACTGACATATACAGTGACCACAGCATCACAATCTTCTTTTTGACGAAAACAGCAGGAATCACATCATCTAGAACTTCCTACTCTGTCATTTTTCTTCGATCAGCTTAGAACTTTCTAAGATGTCAAACGTGAGGACTAGCACGAGACAACAAAGCTACATGTGCCTCACAGTCTACATCCAAGTCCATACGTACTAACGCTGAAATAAGATATTCGAGCCAAGAACTCAGAACTGTTCGATCGTACAGGCAAATATCTCAAACGTCAGAATAAGCCCTGCATGGTGAATTAGATTTAGGCTATTGCTATCCCCTAAACATTAGGGTTTTCTATGACAACTAGTTCGGAAGCGTTTGCCTTCCTGCGACAACATTGCCCGTAGGAAGGGTCCCTCAAATGGCCTTTGCGCTTTGTGCGGTTAGTTTGAGGACACCAACCACATCTTTTTTGGATGCGCTTAGAGAACTGTTGCACTGTACTTGTAACCCATCATGTTTCCCCGGGATGTTTAGACTTCTCCAGGGTAATAAGGGTCAGTACCGTAGGGTGTTATGGATATGCTGCCCATCTCTTTATGGACTATGTGGAACATGAGGAATAAGTTAGCGATTGAAGGGATTCTTTCTTCTCGGCCGGCTGACTGCCTGTTCAAACTCTCTATGTATATGCAGGTGTGAAAGCCAGTGGCAAGAAGATAGGACCATGGTGTCGTGGGGCTAGCGATTCGCCGCATTCGCGAGCTTCACAACACTGTTCAGGACCGCCATGTCTGATTATATCTTTTCCTTAGTGGGTGTCGCCTGTCTCTTATGTGTGCCCTCCTGCGTGAGTGGCCTCCGATGTAGCCTTCGTGCTGCCCGGAATTATCATTTGTCCTTCGTGACCTTTGTTCGCTTTTCGTCTATGTTGTATGAACCTAGCCGGATGGCTTTATTAATTTAACCTGGGCTCTGCTCGAGCCTTCTGTCTATAATTATGTGCCTAGGCTTTTATTTAAATTAAAAGGAGGAAGAATCTGAGGAATATATGGAGCATGCCACGTGAAGAGAACGGATGGATAAGGAGATGATCAGCAACAGCATGGCAAATTGCCAACTTGGCTTGAGATGGGATCTGTCAACATAATAGAATTGTCGACTTTGTAGTATTTGGTTTTAGAGGTTTGTTCTCCATAGATATACAGATAATCTGGTGCAAGAGAAAGGCACGTCTCGAGGAGCATGGACTGTGCCTATGTTCAAACTAGAGAATTCTTCCTCTGGTCGCGTGGAAACTGTTGTTGGGCCTCTAGATCACTGTGCTTCGACAGA
The DNA here is from genome assembly GCA_947311845.1 of Poa pratensis. NCBI lineage: Eukaryota > Viridiplantae > Streptophyta > Magnoliopsida > Poales > Poaceae > Poa > Poa pratensis. The sequence goes on along the minus strand of CAMZMU010000052.1, from coordinate 68,206,416 downwards.
TGGGAGTGAGCTAAAGCTCCAAAGTGACCAGTGAGGCAGTGACACCCCGATAGGCAATAGCGTGAAATCTTACCTAATTTAACTTTTGATCAGAAGATGAACCTTTGTCCAGGGCACGGTCCACTGCGCCATTGAACGGGCGTCGTGCAGTTTAGCATGAAAAAGCGTCAGATGGTGAATTTTTAAATTTGTGTTCATTTATGTTCGAAATTCAAATTACGGTCAAATTCGTCAAATTTCACAGCCCCCAAGTATATTCAAAGGGTGCATATATGGCCTCACCCTGTGTGGCAAGAGATGTACTTGCAGTTTTCACACAACATAAGAGTTTTACGGTCCTCACAAAACGCAAATAATGAATCGGGGATATTAATAACTAAATTTTGGAAAAAAAAATGAAAACTGTTATTGGGACCCCTACAAGTATAAACTGAAAAATAGAGGTGGACTAGAATAGAGGGTAAATAGTCCACTATAATTTCTACATTTTAAACAATTAAGAATAACAAAAATATAGATTCTCTAGACAAGCAACTAGATAAGGTCAATTTGTATGACAAGACTAACTCACAAGAGCAACACCACTTATGTATTGGTAGAACTGATAGTTTATGTACAAGTCCAAAAATGGATGAACACCACACCATAAATTCAACACGAATGAGCTCACCTAGGGAGGTAACTGGTGAAAGCCACGAGTCTGCATCTTAACATAAACGAGCCCCGGTCTAAACCGTGTAAACCAAGGAGGACACCGAAGACCAAGAGTTACCGAAGACGCTAGTGTTGCGGTGCTTCCAAAGCCGATGAAATGCACTCACACAACACGGGGGGGGGGGGGGGGGGGGGGGGGGGGGGGGGGGGGGGGGGGGGGGGGGGGGGGGACCTGGAAGCGGGTCGAATTGAGGAAAACATATCGTACCAGATCGTCCACAAGAAAAGGGCATCCGTAATGTCTCGATGAAGCTACTGAGACAGTGGGAATGTGAGGATAGGAAAGATAAACGAGAAAAACGATATCCTGAGGAAACAAATAAGGTCAAAGGTAATTGTAGGATGTCTTGAGGCGATACATAAATTTTTGCGCGCATACATGCATAAGCGTGAATTTTCACGTGTGCGTAGCATTATGCAATTTCGTTTGATCTATATTATAGTTTTATCAACTTTAAATCTCTATTTTGTCATTGTTTCTTAATGAAAAGTATAAACTAGAAAGACATGGTAAATTATATGACTGGATGTTGCCTACTTACATTTTTTTCTTTTGGCAAACAAATGGTTAGTAGTGGAACACTGCTCTATACAATGTACTATCAAGGTTTTTTATTTCCGTGGATATGAACGGACCAACCAGGTACCCACATGGCCCAAGCGTGTTGGCCGAGTGAGCATAGCATTTAGTATGGTTTCACCATCAAGGGGCAGACAAGCCAAATGGCCTTCATTTCTTCCTTTTGTTTTCCCAGTCAGATTTGCTACGTCAAGGACTAAGAGGAAAACAAGAAACGACCGCAGGTATTAACAATCTTGTTGTTCAATCATCTTTCTTAATCAGCCGGCTCCTCTCCGGTGAAAAGAGGAGATAAAAACGTCGCATTTCTGGACATACATAGTTTTCTCCCCCATCAAAAAAGGACTACTCCTACATCAATTTTCTTTTCCGTGAGCGGTCGTTTTCACCCGTGGGATTGAGCATGATTTGGCGGAAACCAAACAGGCTTTCTCGGCAAATCGGCCTCTGCCTTTTCTAAAAACAAAAAGGACTGGCCTGCCTTTTCTACGAGGATTCCAGCTGATTAAATTACACCAAATTATTGCCGAATACTTTAACAATGGATCAAGTGAGGCTATTTTGACGGTGTCGCCATGATTAAGCTGTATTTTATCCTCGCCGGACTAACCGACGACAGCATCTAGGATCCTCCCAAGTCCCTATCTACTCTACTCTAATCTAATCGCCGTAGCTGGATCCAGGTTAATGTAAAAACCTCAAGTTTATCCTTCATCCGATCCATCTACTCTACTCTAATCTAATCGCCATGGTTATTAGCTTAGCCTCATCCCATCATCTCCATCTCCCTCTGCCCACACACACCATGTGTGCCCACGTTTCCCTAAATAGCTCGCGCTCTCCTGCGGCAATCCTCTCCTGCTCCTCACTGCCGCCCGTCCACTCCTCTTCCTAGCACGCCGACGAACCACCACGAGCTCTTGTCCCGGCGGCCGGCGAAAGGTGGAAGCTTTCTTTGCAGCGGCAGCGGTCCGGGAAGCTAGGATGATGGGCGCCAAGGCCGACGCCGACTGCGGGGAGTACGCGGAGGTCGACCCCACCGGCCGGTACGGAAGGGTACGGTACCGCCACCAACCCCTCCCTCCTCCTCCGCCGCCGTCTCTCGATTCATTTCCGCGCCGCCCAGATCGCTGATCCGTTTGCTCCTCCATGTCTCCTCGCAGTACAGCGACGTCCTCGGCAGGGGCGCGTCCAAGACCGTGTAAGATCCGCCGCTCTTGCTGCTACTGTTTTCTTTTGTTCATCCGCCGCCGCCGGCCTGAGCAGCTGAGCTGACGAACGCGAGGTTGGTTCTTGCTTGCAGTTACCGGGCGTTCGACGAGTACCAGGGGATGGAGGTGGCCTGGAACCAGGTGAAGCTGCACGACTTCCTGCAGAGCCCCGAGGACCTGGAGCGCCTCTACTGCGAGATCCATCTCCTCAAGACGCTCAAGCACAAGAACATCATGAAGTTCTACACCTCCTGGGTCGACATCTCCGGACGCAACATCAACTTCATCACCGAGATGTTCACCTCCGGCACCCTCCGCCAGTAAGATAACCAATCTCGTCTCACCGCATCCCTCTTCAGTTAACTGATTAATTAAATGCTTCATCAAACTTGTAGTGGTATCCTTGTACGCTGAATCTAGAAAAAAATCTCGTTTCTCCTGCCCAATTGTATTGTAGAAAAGAAGGATCTTTAATTCTCTACTGGTGCCTAATTGATTGCTCGTGATTTGTGTCGATTAGGTACAGGCAGAGGCATAGGAAGGTGAACTTATGGGCAGTGAAGCACTGGTGCCGGCAGATACTCAGCGGCCTGCTCTACCTACACAGCCACGATCCGCCAATCATCCACCGGGACCTCAAGTGCGACAACATCTTCGTGAACGGTAACCAGGGTGAGGTCAAGATAGGCGACCTCGGCCTCGCCGCCATCCTCCGCAAGTCTCACGCTGTTCACTGTGTGGGTAAGCTTTTGGCTGATTAGCTACTCCCTACTAGCATGGAAGGAGGTTTTTTGATCCCAAATGGTGATGGTTATATGGAAATTTGATGAGGTGGAGGTGTTGAATTGTTTCGGTAGGTACGCCTGAGTTCATGGCGCCGGAGGTGTACGAGGAGGAGTACAACGAGCTGTGGACATATACTCGTTCGGGATGTGCGTGCTTGAGATGGTCACCTTTGAGTACCCTTACAGCGAATGCACACACCCGGTGCAAATCTACAAGAGAGTGATCTCTGTACGAACTAAGTGCCTCTTGGATCCTTTTAGCCATCTGCTGCACTGTGATTCTGTTGTGCGGCTAGTTCAAGAATGTTTTACTGATTTCATCTAGTGGTTTGGTTGGTAGGGTACTAAGCCAGAAGCATTGTACAAGGTGAAAGATCCGACGGTGAGGCAATTTGTCGAGAAATGCCTGACCACTGCAGCCCGGAGGCTCCCTGCGAGAGAGCTGCTCAATGATCCTTTCCTATGCACCGATGATATGGCTCTATGTTCTGGGGATGGTGATTACGGCCAGTTGAACAATTATCTGCGGCAGCCTTATTTAGGGCATGCTTATAGTAATGGTTCCATGATAAGCAATGGGCTCTCAGAAAGCATCGACGAAGATACACCAACGGAAGACAGATGGGATTGCGAAGATGATGACACTAAAGCTGATGGCATGGACTTGTTCAACGGGCACGAAGATGAGCCTCTTGGCACCGTGGACATCACAATCAAGGGAAGAAAAAGTGAGGATGGAGGAATCTTTCTCAGACTACGAATAACAGATGATGATGGTACACGCAATCTCTAAGGCCTAATTTTTTTGGTTGAATCCAGTATATGGAAATGTTAGCTCAGATATTTTGTGAAAACTAATTTCTCATACTGCAGGACGGGTACGCAACATCTATTTTCCATTTGACATTGAGGCTGATACCGCATTGAGTGTGGCAACTGAAATGGTAGGCGAGCTGGATATAACTGATCATGAGGTTACTCGAATAGCTGAGATGATCGATGGTGAGGTTAGTGCATTGGTGCCAGATTGGATGGCTGGTCCAGGCATAGAGGAAGCTCCAGACACTACATACTGCCATAACTGTGGATCCAACGTGTCATCTTGTGGTTCACTTTTTGACTACATGTCGTCGGCTACTCGTGGTTGCCGATGTGCAGAGCTACATGGGAGGTTTGAGGAGATCACCTTCCAGGCTGCTGATGAAGACCAATCTGGTTTGCATGATTCAGGAGGCAGCTCTGATGATATAAGTGGTCAAAAGGAGCAACATGTCAAAGACAAGGAACCCACACACATCAATGGGTTCCCAAAGATGGGTAGAATAGGTCTTTCTGATCGGCTTCGCTTCAGTTCTTTCCAAGAGCATCCTGCTCAGCTAATAATTATGAGAGTGATGGCGATCAGGCGAAAGGGTTCGACATAAAGCATGAAGTGAAGATGGCCAAGTACAAAGCACGGAAAATGGCACAGTTGAGGGAGCTATTCATCCATCGCTGGACTTCGACAACTCAAATAGAACCGGTAGGACGAAACCTACACTGAACAAGCTACAGTCTTTCCATATCGGTAAGCACCACAATTTCCGTGTACCAACCTGCCAACGGAGCTCTGGCACAGGAAGCACAGATCAGCACTCGGTCATGAATAATCAAGCGAGACCACCTGAATCTCCAGGATCCCATAGGGCACTGCGCCCACCGAGCAGCCCGGATTGTATGTTCACAGCCAGAAACTACTATACTGGAGCTCAGCTGCCACCAAACTTGCCGAGAACAAAATCTGTGCCCCTCAGCGCCGTTGATGCCTGAAATGGTTTTATCACCATGTAAATTCTATAGAGAATTGTACATTCTTTTCGTTCTTTGTGTACGCGATATGAAAGATAGTATGTAGGCAGAGTCTGAAATGTGGCTGTGGATTATGCCTGAGCTGTAAACTTTCTTCTGCCTTGTGAATCTAGTAGAAGAGATCATTCTTGTAGCTTCACTGGTTATGCCTGGTTTGGTAGCAGTACCACTTCAATGTCTGTTCTCATTGATATTATTGTCTTGGGAGATTCAGTTGTTGAGAGAGCTATGATCTGTCGCTGTGCCATGGATTTCTTTTCCATATCTTCATTAATGGCAGTGTCCTCTCTCTAGAAAAAAGCAGTGTCCTTGCTGTTGGTTAATTATTATGCAGAAAGCAAGATGGCAAAGCAAAGTGCCTAATAAGCTATGAATCAGATCACGAGAATTAGTTAGGAGCTGGAAGAACTCACATCCTATGCTACGCAGCAGCAAGGTACCACACTGACACCTATAAAACGGACACCGACCATACATCTCTCCCTACTTGCAGAAGAATAAAACACTATGATGAGAGCTGTATCGAAGGTGCCGACATGCTGCCTGATAATTCAGCTGCTTAAGATGCCAGCTCGATCGGCTTGCGGGATCAGGACAAGGGTAGGTCCATCTCCATCACTCCACCAGTGCAGAGACTTATGGAGAAGACCTGTGCGATCTCACTTAGGGATCCAGGACCAGGAGATGTTTCTTTCCAGTGGGCTCTATCAGAGAGATGGAGAATTTTATGGTCATGGAAAGCGGTGGTTAAAAGGATGAATCCGGATAAAGTGACAAACTAATGAGCATAGCCTAACAACTCTGTAAAGGCAGGATGCTTGTATCTTTCAGTTTCAGATAGGCATGCTTTTTGAAAGAAAAATCAGATAGGGGATGAAAAGTGCAGTGGCATATGATTCCCATTGAATAATCGAGCTCAGGGTCCCAAAGCTCACTCATGAGAAATTAGCAAAGGAAGCTCCTCGCTTGCCCTGGCTGCCTGATTATAGGACTTTCCGGCAGTAACCAGCAGCAAGTTCACTACATGTCGCAATCGGTTTATCAGCACAAGAACGGTAACACATTTGAGATGGACTGGATCAACATGCCTTTTTGATTTAGGAAATGCATTGCACACCCACCCTAACTTTCTTCTTTTGTAGCACGACCAATCATCTTCCGGTGGCAATAGCATGTATGGTAAGTAGGCCATGAAAAGGCTATGTGAAGTTATCCAGAAGCGTAGATAAGGAAATTGCTTCTCTGGGGAAGAACCAAAGAGGTGCAAGTAAAGAGCCTATTGTCTCCTATGCCTAGAATTGCATTGTTCCCAGCACCACAGGTCTTTCTTTTTGGACGGAAAGGGGAGTTGCAGCTCAACAGAGACGGGAGAGGATAGGCAGCAAGATAAGAGGATAAGACAGGTAGGACTGCCCTAGGTCGATGCAACACATCTGTACGGCTGGTTGTACCAGCCAGCGATATCGGACCAACTACTACAGAAGATATGAAATCCCAGGAAATCCTTAATAGAAACATGCCCGTACAACCGTCGCATGGATCTTCACAGATACCATTCAATGCCAGTATTCTGTATATCTTTTCATTTTGTTATTGAAGGAAACATATGGATAAACTTATAGATTGTGTGATTCAAGGCATGGTAGCTGCGATCTTCTATTGTTCTTATCACGATAAAATTGAAGGGAATTTTACGAGTACAAAAACGTATGCAATGGCACAATTAGAGCACGCGTTTCTGCTCGCTGGAATCGCGTGTTGGTCATGCATATGAACAAAGCTACTTTCTGAAAAGATGCCTCGTCACTCATCACCGAAAATGATCATTCTAGAAAGCAGCTTGAATGCTGACGCAGATTGCCCGTACACTTTGGACCTCTCCATCTAGCTATCGCTGTTTCGATGGCCATGCCTCGCTTAATTTGGAGTCCTGATCAGTGTGCCTGTGGGTTTCATTGGTTTTGTATAGGCAGCAATAGTTTAACAAAAAAACATTCTACCTGGCTCATCATCTAGCGAAGAGGTCCGATAAATATGAGACAAGTTCTTAATAATTTGGCCTGAACTTTTGCATGTTTTTCTCAGAGGATTATGTACACTGTTGTTTCCAACAACTGATACCCGTTAGAAGAAAAAAAAAATCAACTTTAACGTTTTCGAACTGTCCGTTCTACATTGCTAGATGTTTCCATAATTCGTACACCTTTCCGAGCCTTTGGATAAGATAACCAACAACGTCTATACGTTACTCCACTTGGTCGAGAAGGAGTTTAGATTAAAAAAGTTGCACTGTATTTTGCACACTTCTTAGTGCTATTGAGAACTTGTCGTCGACCAGTTCGTAATACCACCGAGTGCGAGCTTAGCTAGATATTGTTTGAGCTTCTGGTCTCCATGGTGCTCACGGTTGCTTCTTCTTTAAATTAAGAGAGACTAGTCCTTGTTGGTCTCATCAATTTCTTACATTTGATATTTAGGTTTCATAAATAAGAGATTGTTTTTCCCGAAAAAGAAGCTCATGCCTACCGGCCTCTACACCCTGGATCCATGCAACCATAATTGTTTCAATAAGATGCATCTCACAAGATGTGGCCAAAAACACACACAACTACTAATAGAGCGGCGAGCAAGGTTTGCCCTACGGAAGCTCAGCCATTGTCCCCGGGCCTTGAACTGTCAGGCATGTCACCCCCTCGCCATCGTCGTGAACTGTGATGCCACCCACTGACATCTAGGGGATAGTGCGAGAGTGGGGCTACTTGGATGAGCGACGAACACAGAGGCGGCGAGAATTGGACGGTGGGTAGGGTTTAGGTGAGGATGAGTGGCTATATAATATTAGTAAACCCCCAACACCCCCTTCCCTTTCACTAGTTCACCCTTATTGTTCAAAATGAAAACATTATAATTTTGAGGTGACTTTTGTAGGTGAAAATCCTAGAGAACAAATAAGCGGTAAAGTTATTTCCAGTCTTGCAAGCATTTTGTTGTTCTTAGAGCATTATGTAATTACGCGCGATTCGGTATTTAGGTTAGCCTTGACAACCTTTTCTTTTTCGAGCGAAAGTTGCCCTCGACAACTTTTTATTTCAGGGATGCCCTCGACAACTAAACCGGACTTAGTTTTTTTTTGTTGACAAAGTTGCTTCTCTTCTTGGTCCAAGCTTTCAGACGTGAGATGTACTCAAAGAGCGGGATTTTGGATCCTATTTTGTAGTGGGCTTTATTAAGCCGCTTAAATATGTGCAGGGGTAAGCATCATGGGCCAGGCCCAGTTTGCAATACGTACCAATATAAGCGCCATTCTGCCAGCCGAGGTTCCGCCACAATTTCGCTAGGTTTCCCTCTCCGCCGCCGCAGCAGCACATTCTAGCCACCACCCTCGCCGCCGCTGCCGCCGCCGCCGCCGCCCTCCGCTCGCCACCATGGGTCGCATGCACAGCAACGGTAAGGGCATGTCGTCCTCGGTGCTCCCCTACAAGCGGGAGGCCCCGGCCTGGGTCAAGACCTCCGCGCCGGACGTCGAGGAGCTCATCCTGCGCGCCGCCAAGAAGGGCCAGATGCCGTCGCAGATCGGCGCGCTGCTCCGCGACGTCCACGGCATCCCGCTGGCCAAGGCCGTTACAGGCGCCAAGGTCGTGCGCCTGCTCAAGGCGCGCGGGCTGGCCCCGGAGCTGCCCGAGGACCTCTACTTCCTCATCAAGAAGGCCGTCGCGATCAGGAAGCACCTGGAGAAGAACAGGTCGGACGTCGACGCCAAGTTCCGCCTCATCCTCGTCGAGAGCAGGGTCCACCGCCTCGCCCGCTACTACCGCGTCAACAAGAAGATCCCCACCGCCTTCAAGTACGACTCCACCACCGCGAGCACCCTCGTTGCCTGATTCGGTTCCGTGACTTCATTCGCTACAGCTTTGGTGTTCAGTTTTTTGTCTTAAGTAGTAAGCAATGCTTTTAGCTATGTAGTATGATGAAACACCTAGAACCTGTCTCTCATGCACCTGGAGAGAAGTATTTTGAGGGTTTACTGAGACTGGATCAGGTTTGGTCCTTGGAAACTGAGACTATTCACAATGTGTTAGTGTTTGGTAACTTTGAGTAGGTTGGCGATGCTTTCCAGTGATGTTTTGCAATCACAGACCCTGCAATGAAACTTTGCAATGCGCTCTTGATGTTTTATCCTGTTTGTTGATGTGATCTCAGTACTTATCTCACCATTGATGCAAACTAGATCTACCATGTAACTTTGTTATCACCGAATTAAGGAGAGATGTCTTGATTTGTGAGTGCTGTCGTTCTTGTTTACACTATGAAATGAGCTTTCCAGCTCTATCATGATCTGGTATAAAGGGTCTTGCCTGTGCTTGTGCATAGTTCAGATTGTAGACATTAGGTAGTATAACCCTATAAGAGTCCACAAGCATTTACAAGTAAACAACTTGAACGATTGGAATTTATCGCGTAATGATGCAGATGATGCAATATGCAAAATACATCATGCTAGAAGTAATACTTGTGTTAGGAGGGATATTGTACTTAACATTTCAGAACTACTAGCATTGGGTGAGGTATGTACATGGACAAGGGTCTGTTTATACTAGCTACCATGATCTGGTATAAAGGGTCCATATTTTGATCTATTGCATTTGCGGGGGCAGGGTCCTTTATCATACCATGTAGCATGTATTGTACTTGGTTATGTGATGTTTGTGTCTATCATCAAATCAAGCATCCTCCATGTAGAAGTCTTCATTTGGGAATGTTGTTTTCCCTTTTTAGACTCTGAAGCTCTATCTGTGTGCTTGTGGATATTTCATATTGTAGACATTAGGTAGTATAAACCAATAAGAGTCAACAAGCATTTACTGGTAAACAACTTGAACAATGAAAATTTTCACCGGGTAATCGATCTGCAAAATATATCTTGCTATGAATAATACTAGTACTGGGAGGGATATTGTACTTAACATTTTTGTGTTTGAGATACCATGCCGTGGAACCAAGGTCTTGACCTATTGCATTTCCGGGTATCAAGGTCTTGACCTATTCCATTTCTGGGATATCAAGGTCTTGACCTATTGCATTTCCTGGACAGTTTTGTTGTAAATCGATTGTTCATACGTAGGGATACCTACACCATCTCAGAAGAAAAGCTCCAAGCACATGGACATTTATTCTCACTATTAGCCCAAAAGGTTATTTCTGTGGAAAACCTTGATCGTGTCTCGTGTTCTCTGATGTTAGTTAAGAAGCTTTGTAGCTGTATCCTTTTTGTTGTCTATGCTTTTAATCTGTGGTCTTGGAGCTCTATAATCTATTCTGGCAGTGAACTTGAATGATGTTACTTCCATTTCAGAGTCATATGCAATGTGTTATAGGCATTCACATTTTTTATTGTAGAACTAGAGACTTTGTTGGACACTTGTTTGTTCAGCTGACCCATGCTAGCATCCAAGGGGTTGAACTTTTTTGTTTGTGACAACCATTTCTTGTTCTTGATTATGTGTTTACTTGGTAAATGATACAGTGAAACATGCCGTGCGACTGTGTCATTTGTCAGTTGGATCCCGAAATATGCCTTCTGACAATGCAAAGCGGTTTTGGTGGGTAACAGTTCATTTTTTAATTCTTTGGCCTGTAACGACTCTTAAGAACTGTAACCAACCAAAGCTTAGACTGACTCCGGATGCAACAGTGCTTTGAAGATCTTCAAATCTGATACCTTGTCCGTTTAGCAGTTTGATCAGATGGTCGCTCGCAGTGTGCAGTCAGGCATGTTGTAACATAAAGGCTAAACCCTTTCATCCTTTACAATGATTGATTGATCAAGTGAAGCAGGTACCTGCGCCGCTGGCGTGAATAATGGTGCAAGCTGCAAGCATGATCCCAATCAATTTGGATGCTTGATCTGAATAGATCAAGTTGGATGCTTGATATGAATAGATTGCGGATATCGTACGCACTTGCCCTATGGATTTGTTTGTTAGTTACATTTTAATGAATCGGCAAATGCTGCTCCTCAACTTGCATACAGTTCCAAGTGCTGTGTTTTAGGAGGCTTGACCTTGACTGGTCCTAGCTGCTTGTTTAAACTGATTGCTAAGGGCAACATAGGGGTTATTAGTGTGGAATGATGCGATCCAAACCAAGATGCATGTCGGTATGCCAGGATTGGTGGTTTTAATCAAGACGGGCAACTTGGTTCCACTATGCTGTGCGCCTGTGCCGCTGATATCGTGATCTGTGTGCACATTTGTTTACGGGAGATGCTGTTGTTCTGTTCATGTTGTTAATCTAGGCTGTGTTGGACCACTTAGCCACTGGGTTACTGATATAGTGATGCCAACATGCTTATTCTATAAGCTGGTGCTTAACTGCTTTGGATTCAACGATTTTTTGCTCACAAAGTAAGCACCTTTGCAACATACCCTCAGGATGTTTTACTTCTTACTGCAATCGTTTCCTCGGATGTAATACTCCTACGTCTCATTAGTTCCTGCCTTTCTGGCCGTTAAAAAGTTTGATAGTTTCCAACGCTAAGTACCGGCCAGTTCAAGTACTTAGTTGCCACTAGGCGCCTACACAAGTCTAAAACTAGTAATCGATGTGACTTTACAAATGTACTCTTAAATTTATCCAGTCAGAGCCAGATGGGATCACGTTCTGGACAGTCAAAGGCGGGCAAGCATTCCCCTGATGGCGCCGGATGCACGATAAAACAAGGACGTTCCGGTACACTTGCCATCCAGCACCATGCCATTGTATCTTAAAAAAGATCCCGCCCAATAAACAACCCATCTTTCCACGGCGCCGTTCAAGATCGGACAGTTCATTGCTGTGCCGGGCATTACATATCTCTGGATCTCATCTAACAGATCGACCACAAGCACACATTGATCGTGTCTCGTCTCGACACTTCGCTACCCACTACCGTACGTGCGTCCTCTTCTCCGATTGCTCCCTGCGTTGATTCCCATGGCCAGCCTCGTGCACCAGGCGGCGCCTACGATGCCGGCCGCGGCGGCCGCGATGGCGTGCAGCGACGACGACTTCATGCCGCAGAGCTTCGGCTGCTTTGGGCGGTCGCTGTCGAGGGCGTCGTCCAGCAAGCGGCTGGAGTACAGATCGCTGAGCGGCGAGGGGGCCGAGGAGATGAGGCGCATCGCGCAGGAGCGTTCGGCGAGGGCGAAGCTGCGGTGGAAGGCGGTGGCGCAGGAGATCATGGCGAGGAGGAGGGGCGGCGGCGGCGGAGGAACGGGAGCGCGGAGGAGGAAGGCGGGGCAGCCACAGGCGTTCAGCTACGACTCCAAGAGCTACGCGCTCAACTTCGACCAAGGCGCCGCCGAGTAGAGACCGAGCGAGCGAGATCGCTGGCGATTGCAGCTAGCGCCTGGACAGCGCGCGACGGCGGCGAAGTGCCGCGGTCAGCCGGCCGGCGACCGATGCCGGCGTATGAATCAAGAATGGAGCGCCCTGGCTTGGGCGTTGTGTACGTAGAGGTCAGGTTTTGGGGTCGGATCTTGCTCCCGTCGTGGGTTCATTCTTTGGTTGATTACTGTTGACTGTAAAATAAGATGAGCTGCATGCGATGGCTGTTTCAAAGTATTCACTGCATTTTCTGCGCTTGCAATGGTGTTTCAACCGCAAAAGGATGATTTCCGCGCAACCGCAAGAGGAATTAAGGATGCCATGCCCATGCATGCTATGTTGTTTTAGAGTAGAGAAATCTATGTTGACCAGTTCACCGCATTTCCGACAAATTCATCACAATTCCGACAAATTCATCCCATAATTCGACAACTAACACGAGCCGTAGCAATGGCCAACTTCTTGCGTTCATACACAGCCACCCTCTTCCCAGGGTCTATTCCGACAAAATCATACCTTGGTCACGCTGCACTTCGTGAGGGGTCTTACACACCTAAACGGAGGGACTAGTATTCAGGAGGAGTCTCTGGTATGATCATACGGGACCACTTGGAAAGAATGTTGCGGGGCCAAGCTATTTGGTACGGGTATGCAGCAAATGCTATGACCATGGAGGCAATGGCGATCAGAGACGGAGTGAAGGTCACGTCATCTATGGGACTTCCCAAGGTTCTCGTTGAGACTGATGCAAAGGAAGTGGTGGATCTCTGGGATAATCGGCTCCAAGGTCGATCTGAAATCTCAGCGATTTTACAGGAGATTGAAGACCTGAGCGAGTGAGCGCTAATCTGGAACAATTTTAAATATTGTTCAGAGGAAGAGAGATGCATATGGGTCAATTTCGTACCCAGTTTTTTTAGCTCAATGCCTGCGTATCGATTTGTAATTCTGATGAGTGGAAGTTGTAAAACGCAAAAAAAAGAAGCCCTCACGTGGTTCACCGCGACAATAAATTATGTGCCAAAGACCCGGCACATATCTCGAGTGTATTATTTAGCACAGTACTCCCGTGGGTTTGCAGCATCATCACTGTTGGTTCATCACCTCACCACTCACCGCCAAAGTAGTACCATAGCTCATCAGAAAATTCAGAATTAATTCAACTCACCGCTAAAAAAAACAGTTCTTCGTCAGAATTGCACACTAAAAATAGGTTTCAACTAGGGCTGGACTAACGAGCTGCTCGGCTCGTTAAGGCTCGGCTCGTTAAGACTCGTGATCATTAAGGCTCAAATCGTTAAGCTCGTTAAGGCTAACGATCTAAATATAAAGCTCGGCTCGGTTTGTTAAGTGTTCACGAGCGCTCGCGAGCAGCTCGTTAAGAAAATAAATCTGAATGTAGAGATGACGAGGTAATTGACGATTAACAGGAAGTAAAAGAGATTCGATGTTTCCTACATTGGTTGACCATAGATCTCGGTTGTGATATGGCTTGCTAAAAAAAGTTGAGTCGTCACTTGTTAGGTTGCTAATTAGAAGAGATCTACCCTTAAAAAGACATGTGATCCAAATTAACGAGCTTAACGATCTGCTCACGAGCCTTGTTAGCTCGCTCGTTTAGCTCATGAGCAATAACGAGCCAAAATCATTGCTCGGCTCTGTTCGTTAGCATAACGAGCCGAGCTAAACGAGTCGACCAAACGAGTGCTCGTTGAGCTTGTCGAGCATCGAGCTTTATGTCCAGCCCTAGTTTCAACGCCAGAAATAGCGAGTGGAATCGCACTAGCGATGCAAAAGCATCTGCCCGTAAAAAACAGCAAAGCCCCGGCGTGAGCGTGACCATCACTCTTCTTCAGCGATGGAGGCAGCGGCACGAGCACCTCGCCCGCATGCTGCCACTGCCTGCCTCCCCGCCTCCACCGCACGCCCGCAACAGCAGCGCGCGTGCCCCCACGAACCGCGTTCCTCTTCGACCGATGGGGATCTAGGGTTGCTCCGGCCCCGCGCCCCGCGCCTCCGCCTCTCCGCGGCGAGGATAGCCGGACCGCCGGTCAGAGTCCGGGGCTCCCGCGTCGAATGTGCCGGCGGCCGGTCGAGCGCGGACCACATCAGCCTAGGCACGTGTCTTCCTACTACCCCCTCTGTTTGTTCAATGCGCTAGCTGATTCGTGATCGGGGAGGGTGGCCGCGTGAAATTTCAGTCGCATTCTGACGGGAAATTCTAGATCGGCCGGGGCGTGGCTTTGTTTAGGGGCGGTTTCCGCGCCCAGAAATGTTTAACTTACATGATTAGAAACCAGGCGGGGTGGTTTTCGTCGTCGTATCTGGTGGAATTGTTTTCTATATTAAATGTTGACCGGGCTCAGAATTGCTGGCTGTCTGCCGACCTCCCTGGTTCTTAAGAAAGAACTCCTACTAGTACTTGACAGTTGACAATGATTTTTTATCGTTAACATTCATTATAGATGCCTTTTGTCTGTAAGGAAATTTATATGTTCATGGTGCCTAACCATACTGTCTGACTGTAATCGTGTAGTCAGCGAGGACAGAGCTTTGGAGATGTCGTCCACTGTGCCCAAGTCAGCAAATATCTTCTGGCATGACTGCCCAGTGGGCAAGACTGATCGGCAAAATTTACTCAAGCAGAAAGGGTGTGTTGTCTGGATTACAGGTCTCAGCGGTTCAGGTAATTGAAACATTTGTTTATCTGAAACAGGTGTGTTGTGTGCATAGTGAAATGCTGGTATGTTTGTTGATTTACCCAATTATGGGTAACTTAACTGTACAAAATTTTGGTCTACAGACTGGTAGTATTTGTTTACTTTAGATAAGCCGTTTTAGTTCTTTTTTTTTTTGAGAATTAAGCCGTTTTAGTTCTACACAGTTAATTAAGGACAAGGGTGTGGATTTCTGTGACTTCTCATAGTTAAGGTGTTGAAATAGTTATCTTCTGATTGTTCACCTCATCTTCCTAGTATGGAATTTATCAGAAGTTCATTTTCAGATAATGACTTATGAGAGGGAAAATCTGTTTAAATTTCCAAGAGCATTATAAGCGAATATTATGCTATCTATGTGTCTGATGTTCATCGTTTCCCTGTGTTTCGTCCACTCTTTACACAATGTCCAATAATTTAGTAATTCACAATCTGTTTTCTGTAATTGACAGGACAAGGTCCAAATGAAATATATTCAATAGTTTAGCATTTATTCTCATTATAAACTTCTCTTGTCTTACTGATGCCTTACTAGTGCCTTTTATCTTACTTCGCCTTGCCAAGGTAAAAGTACCTTGGCTTGCACCTTAGGTCGAGAACTTCATACGAGAGGGAAGCTTGCTTATGTTCTTGATGGGGATAACTTAAGACATGGTCTGAACAAGGATCTTGGATTCGCAGCTGAAGACCGCGCTGAAAATATACGCAGAGTTGGTAAGTTTTTCCTGAACAGAGAAGTTCTTTGTGCATACGTGACAATGCTTCTGTGAAGGATGTAAACAGCAAAGCCTTATCTTATATTTTCCACCCATTTGCACTTACATTATTCAACTATTTTGAGCAGGTGAAGTAGCAAAGCTATTTGCAGATGCAGGTCTAGTGTGCATTGCTAGTTTTATATCTCCGTATAGGAGAGACCGAGAGTCTTCTCGTGCATTATTGTCAGACGGAAGTTTTATTGAGGTGAGGGATTGTACTTAGTTTACTCGTGTCTCTAATAAACTTAGCTTCCTCACTGGTCTTTGTTATGTCTGCTTAACAAACTCCCATGAACTTTTTGCAGGTTTTCTTGAACATGTCCTTGGAATTGTGTGAAGCAAGGGACCCAAAGGGTCTTTATAAGCTTGCTCGTGCAGGGAAAATAAAGGGTGAGATTCATATAATCCTTATGTCCGAGTTGAAAAGAAGATTATCATATAATTGTTGATGTCCAAGCTGAAAATAATTAAGAGCTTACCCTTTCACAACCAAATTGAATTACATTATGCGTGCTTAAGGAAAGTTACCATCTCGGTCATTCTCAAGGTCTTAAAACTGTCAATTCCACGAGGGTCATGACTTGTAATTGCAAGCCTTTAGCCATGCTAAAATTTGTTGATGCACACACTGCGATGCTTAATATATCGTTTCTCATGGTGTAATTATGTTATGTCTAGTGAATGTGGGATCATTGTTAACAAAATTATTGAGTATTCCACTCCATGAAACGCAGGATCATCATTTCTAGGCTAGGTTGTGTCACTAGATCATTACTGTAACATGGTGAGAGAATGTACACAGAATGACAGAAAGGCATTGTGCACTCAGTGGTTGACATAGTAGAAGCACCCACTCCTGTATAAGGGGTGGTTCAGGCTGGCTTTTGCCTGCTGTAGTTACCCTCAGA
Organism: Poa pratensis; assembly: GCA_947311845.1. Lineage (NCBI taxonomy): Eukaryota > Viridiplantae > Streptophyta > Magnoliopsida > Poales > Poaceae > Poa > Poa pratensis. Next base: position 68,189,530 of record CAMZMU010000052.1, on the reverse strand, counting down.
AACTAGCTCAGTATGCTTTGACTGCACAATTAGCCATCACAACATCAAAATTGCCTCAAATTATATTTGGTTTCCTTGTAGCTTAATTGGTTTTTTGGTGTTGTGAATTAACTGGAGCTTTATCACTGTCAAGTTGTTTCTCGAATTCTAAAAAAACAGAGCTAATATTTTGAGTTTAAACATCATTTTCGGGTGTCGGTGTATGCACAGTTAAGTTGAGGTTAAAGAGTAATCGAGGTGAGAATTGAAAAAGTGAGGAAAAACTGGAACAAACCTGGAAGCCCCTTTACCCATACTCTTGTGTAACTCCAAGCATCTTACAAAGGAAACACTTTGGCTAAAATAATTTCTGATATGGGTAGACTTATCTTCGCCCATTTGCTCCAGTTGACCATTGTTTGCATAAATCTTGCAATGGTTTTTCAGCCTGTCTTGCTAAACAATGTATATAGTTTTGCTCATGCTTCAAGCCTTCATGCTCTTATCACGTGTGTCTGCAGGTTTTACTGGTATTGATGACCCTTATGAACTACCGTTAAATTGTGAGGTACACCATCATATTATACTTGCTAATTGCTACTCCTATGTATAAAAGGCTATATAGTCTTGTCTTAAGTTAAAGCTATTTAAGTATGACCACTTTTATAGAAAAAATATCAACATTTGCAGTACCAAATCAATATCACTAAATCTATCATGTAATATGTTAATATATTCATTGGGTATTGTAAATGTTGATATATTTTCGATAAATTTGGTCAAACTTAAATTGCTTGAATTAAGAGAAGACGATGTGCCCTTGTATACATAGGAGGGACTATCACTTTCACACGGTCAAGTGTACATTGATGTTAACATGATTGTTCCTTCTACCTATATTTGAACAGCTGGCTCACTGAAATTGTGTATTAAAGTTTATGATTAGATTAGGAAAACATAGCATGATACATCATTTTCACTTATTATAACATAATTAATCATGTAGGATCAGAAGTATCTTTAAAAAATCCTTAAGAAAAAGAAGTATCTTTAATATTTAAGGAGGATGGTATATATGCTCGGTAGCTGAGAGGAACAATAGTCTAAGCAAGAGGCGGGACGGGGCAGTTCGCATCCAACCGCTGACGCTCAACCCCTCCGCCCTCGTTTCCCTCCTCCACGCTCTTCCTCCGCCAATCCACCTTGCCGGCTCCCATCCATCCTCCTCCCCAACGTACCTTGCATCTGAGGCCTCCTCCCATTGTTCGCCCCTCGCCGCTCAACTGCCATATCTGCTGCTGTTGACTTCCCTATATCCGCCTCTTGCTGACATCCACTGCTGTGGTGCCCCGGTAAGGTCTGTTCGCCCCTCGCCGCTCAGTTGACATATCTGCTGCTGTTGACGTCCCTACATCCGCCTCTTGCTGACATCCACTGCTGTGGTGCCCCTGTAAGGCCTGGGGGCACCCGTAGTACCTGCCGAGCCTGGTGAACCCTTGGAGGTGTCACCGTCACCGGTCAGTTCCTCCGCCCTCCCTCCAGCTCCTGATCAGATGGCGAGCGACCGTTTGCCCTGTAACTCCAGGGATGACTTAAGAATGTTCATGGATTAGATTAGTGATACACTACACAATAATGAAACCTGAGACTTCATTCTTAAGTATTAAATTTAGAGTTAAATGCATGGGAAGTCACCAAGTTGCCACGGATGAGCGTTTTGGTCACGAACTGGGAAAATGTGAAGTTCTGGTCACCAAATTGCATGGATGAGCGAATTGGTCACTCCGTCAAAACAGACGTTAAGTTGGTGACGTGGCAGTTTGTTATTTTACAAAAAACACCCTATAATTTTTCTTCTTCTAATTTTTTAGTCCTTTTGGATTTCCTTTTCTTTTTCCTTCCTTTTTTCTCTTCTTTTCTTTTCTCTTTTCTTTTCTTTCTCCGTTCTGTCTCTCGCAGGAACCGGCCAGGGTGCCGACGGGGGCAGCCGGCGTGCGGGGCGAAGGAGGAGAGCGCGCCGGGCGTAGCCGGCGCGGCGGCGTGGGAAGGAGCAGCCGGGGGGCGCCGCACACGGGTGTACGCGGGCGCGGGCGTCGAGCGGAGGAGCAGCGACGAGGCGGGGAGAGGTCGAGGCCGAGGCGGGCGCCGGCTGGGCCCACGGGCGAGGCGCGGCCAAGGCGGGGAGAGGTCGAGGCCGAGGCGGGCTCCGGCTGGGCCCACGGGCACGGATGCGTCGGAACGGAGGAGAGGAGGACGGGCGCGGATGCGTCGGACGCACGAGCGGGCAAAGGAGCTGCGGGGGAGCTCGGGCTGAGCAGGGGAGGCCGGGCGCCGCCGAGCCTCCGGGATTCTCCGCCGGGCGCCGCTGGGTGCACGCGTTCCAGGCCGGCGGCGGCGTCTGCGCCACGTGCCTGCGGGACCGCCTCCTCGTGCTCGCCGCCACGCAGAACGACGCGTCCTCGCCGCCGGCGCCTCATCATCCATCCGCGACCCCTCCTCCCGCGGCGGAGCCGGCCCCGGCGTTCCCGAGGTCCATGTCGCCGTACATGTCCCGCAGGAAGTCCGACTCCTCGGGCGGCGCGCTCAGGAACCACCCGACCCTGCTCTTCTTCCGGACGCCGCAGGCCCGCGCCGCCGCAAGAAGCAGGCAGAGGCGTTGCCCCCGTCCCCGCCGCCCAGGCGCTCCTGCCGCCGCGTGGTCAGCAACCAGGGGCTGTCGCCGGAGAGGGGCAGTCAAGAAGGCAGTGGCGACGAGAGCAGCTCGCCCGCCGACCCCCCGTGGCGGCCGTCCCCTTCGCTGATGCGGAAGACCCCATGCCGGCGCCGCCAGAGCCAGACCAATGGCATGGCGTCAGGGCTGGCCTTCTGCCTCAGCCCGCTGGTGCGGCCCATCCCCGGGAGTGGCCACAGGGGGGTTTCTGCAAGAAAAAAATGCCACCGTGTCAAGTATGTGGGCCCAAACGGCGACACTTCAGTACGTTAACGGACAAACTGCCGGAATGACTAACGTGGCTCTACCACACAACTTGGTGACCAGAACTTCACATTTTCCCAGTTCGTGACCAAAACGCTCGTCCGTGGCAACTTGGTGACTTCCCATGCGTTTAACTCTTAAATTTATAGCCGTGGGAGAAATTGATCATTCTTGGTACTAGTTGTTATATATCACCATGATTTCGTATACTTTTTCTTATCATGCCGTGAAGTTGCCACTGTATTTTCTTATGCTTGTAGATTGAGATCAAGGAAGTGGATGGCGTATGCCCTTCACCTTCTGACATGGCGCAGCAAGTGGTGACTTATCTGGAGGAGAAAGGCTTTCTGCACGAGTAGACCAGAGATGGCACCCATGACGCTGTTGTCGTGTTGGAGAGTATTTCTCATCCGCTTTCAAAAAAAAAAAAAGTATTTCTCCTCCTAGATTAGTGGCAGAATAAGTCAAGCGCCAGTAGGTTATTCTGTACTTGTTTCGAGTGATTGCGTGCGTTGATCTGGCTACCCATATCTATATATAGTTTCGCTCCTATTTTTCCTTTTTCTTTCGTTGGTGCACATATGAAAATGCCCTGAGCGCTGTGGTCGGCTCCCTCGAGCTGCCCGACGCCCTGCAGCGAAGTCAACGTGGGCGCCTCAGATGGGATCGCGTTCGCGTCACCGCTACCGTCATCTTCGCCCCTTCGCCGGCCGTCGCCGACGCGCTCCTGCGACGCCCGTGGCTTGTACCCGCTCGGCGCTCCGTCTCCCGCTCTGACGCCTTGCTCGGGCCGGCCAGCGTGCCGCTACAACCCTACCTCTCAAGGACGTCGCGCGACCTCCAGCTCGTCATCCTCGTCGCGGGGCCGCCCTCAGCTCCGCTCCGTCGTCGTTGTGCCCGGGGAAGAGGGATGGCTCACCGTTCCTCCGCCGCGCCGCCCGACATGACGTCGGCGACGTCAGGCCCGGATGCTCGCTTGTCGGTGAGGCCGCCCTGCGCTTCCAAAGGCGCACGGGGGGGCTGTGTGCTCGCTCCCATTCGCCATCACCGCTCCTCCGCCTGCAGTGATCCGATTCGTTGCCTCTCGTGCAAGCTTTCCGGTCACAAGGAGCGAGACTGCCCGCTCCGACGCGCCGCCAAGTCCGTTCGCCTTGGGCCTGCTCGCCATCCTCCTCGACAACCTGCTTCCTCTCCCCTAGCGTCGGGAGCCCTTTCGTGGGCTGATGTCACCGCTGCCCCGCCCGTCGTCCCCGAGCTTTCTTTGTCAAGGTCTGCCACGCCTCCCCCGCCGCCGCCACCCTTGGAGCACGTCTGCTGCGTGGCGCTTCATCAGCCTCAGCCCGTCCGCCCGTGCACTTGCCTCCACGCCGACGAGATGCGCAGCATCCTTTCCGACATGGCGGCATCTCTCCGGGACGAGCTAAAGGAGTTCGTGGCCGACGCCATCGCTCCCTTCCTCGCTGCTTCTTCGGCCGCGTGCGACAGGATTGAGCGCGCTCGCGGCATCACCTCTCAGGTGGAGGTGCTCAGCGACGTCCTGCTGCCTATCCATGGGGCGAGCTTCCCGGCCCCCTCGCCTTCTATGTGCGGCGATGAGGCTGTACATGTTGACGAAGCGGTGCGCTTGCTGCCGGAGATGAAGTTGAATGGTGGGCTCGAGTCCTGCCACGAGATCACTTCACATTGTCCATCGCAGGCAGGCAACTCTGAGCTGGATGCTATTGACACCACTCCAAGTCATGTTGGGCTGCGGCAAGCCTTGAGCTTCGGGGTGGCGCCGACGTAGCTTTTCGCTGAGGACGTCGTCGCCATCGAGCTCACTATCGTCAATGAAGACTCGGAGCCGTCGCAGGATGCTGGGGTGCAGGAGTTGGTTTCCTCGGCCCCAACCTTCATCGAATCCATCACCGCTCGCATCACCGCTCCTGTGCTGTATGCGGCTCCACCAACGCTGGCAACACCGGTCAGGCGCCGCCCTAGAAATCCTGCCCCGATGCCCACTCGCCAGTCCAGCGATCGGCGGGCTGTCACCTCCATGGCGGGGTTGAGCACGGTTAAGAAGGCGCGTCGTGTCCTACGCAAGAAATGGGGGCTACCGGCGGAAGACGAAGCGACATGGGAGGAGGTGCAGCAGCGTTTCATGGCCCTCTTCAAGGATCCAAAGACGGCACTGGAGACAGAGGCGGTGAGGGCTCTGTTCGGCAGAGTTTGGCCTTCAAGATCCGTGATTTCCAAAACGGCCGGGAGCCGGGCTACTACGACTGCGGCCCGGGCTGCCCGCGCAGTTGAAGATCTGGAGTTGCGCATTCTCGCGAGTAGTTGTTAGAGGTTGGCAGCCTTCGCTGTCATTATTGTTGTTGCTGTTGTTGTTTTCTCTCTGTGTTTCGCTAGATCCTTTCTAGCGTGTAACTGAACTACCTTCTATCTTCTTAATTGATTTGGCAAAACACCTGCCCGTTATCCTTAAAAAAAATGGTATTCTGAACAGAGTATTATGTATGCTCCTAGTTTATTGGCTCTATGACTCGACATGTTGTCGTCCTGATAGACGCTTGTGGTGGTTCTGATGAGGTGCAGCAGCTTCCAAGTTTATTGAGTAACCCCTGACTTGGCTGTATGCCATTTCGATTTCTTATTACCGAGAGTCGTCTACGTACCTTGCCGGTTACGGCACATACATACAGAAATAAACAATGACTATGTATGTGCTTTGCATTATCCGAATCTAACGCACACTTGCAAAAGAATAAGCGACATGTAGCGCACATCTTGCCAGGCAGGTTTGCCTGGTCAACGTTGAACTTGAGGGAACCGTCGGTCGGTATCATCAGGCCAAGCAGGATGCAGGAATGCGACGGCTGACTGCATGGGTTGCGTGGACCTAGACACATGCATGGCTTTCACCCGAGAACAGCAGTAGAAGGGTCCAATTTTGGGATGCTGCCTGCGACGGTAGTCGAGAGCGGACTAGTACACCGTGTGGCTTCCGACGGGGCCGATCCATCTCCATCGGCGATACCAAATCACCGAAGAGGCTTCAAAGGGGTTACGGCACCTCGACCGTCCGGCGGCAGCAGCGAGCGAACCAGTCAGAACCCGCGCGGAAAAACCAACGAAAACTCCGACCAAGACGGAGTTGGCCGTCGATCGTCTTCCCCGCCCGACCGACGTATAAAAGTAGTACTCCCTACACGCGTAGCTCGCCCGACGCTCGCGGCGCCTCGCTTTCCCGCAACACCACGCCACCATTTAGCTTCAACCGGTTTCTCTCCTCCCGAACAAAAGCCCGCGCGCCGCCCACAAACCAAGGCGTGCAAGCAGCCGACCACGGTTATCTCGCGCGCGCGCGATCGGATGGTGTTCAGCACCGCGTGGCTGGCGCCGGCGGAGCTGTGCCAGGGCCCGCCGCGGCCGGGGCAGCGGCCACGGCGGCGGCTGCGGGCCGACGAGGTCCTGCGCGCGCTGTTCGCGCCGCCCGCGCACGAGCTGGAGCGCCTCGCCGACTGCCTCTACGTCTTCTTCTGCATGCCCCTGCCGGAGCCGGACCAGTACTACTACCTGCCGCGGCGGCCCGGCGTGCTGTACAGCTACCGGAGGTCCCTTTCGGTCTCCTCCTCGTCATCGTCGTCGTCGTCGTGGACAGACGAGGAGGGGCTGTATTACTCCGACGGCTAGGCCGGAGATCCGGCCGCGATCGATGATGTGCATAGCAAGGATCGTGTCGTGCCTGAATTAGCTGTGGACGTGTGGTGTTGTTTTGTCTCTTCCATTCTTTGTACGTAGCACTTGTGTACATATTGGTTTCAGCGACAAATCAAGACGAATTTTCTCGTTGAATCTTTTCACCTCTTTTCTAGCTGAATCATTTCAATTCTTTGTGACACCTGTACATAACACAAAGAGCTTATGCCCATACACTAAATTTTGCACTGTTCAAGATATCTTCCGATATTCCGATAAATCGATCGATTTATCGCTTTTCAGTGTCTGAATGATAAGATAAATTGGCCGATATGCTGATAAATCAGCCGATATGCCGATAAACCGGCCGACTTACCCCTTATCTTGGGTCAACCGATAAGTTTCCGATAAGCGATATCCTCAACATTGATTTTGTGAAGAAAACGAAGAAAATACTCATATTTGTCTTGTAGCTTCACGTGTCATCAACCGTATTAATTTGGGACACTTCAATGCGAAGAAAATATAATTCAGCTTCTGTAGAGAGACGGGTTACTGTTGCTAGGGGTGGAAACAGATCGGATAGTGCTCTTCCCACATTCGTTTTAATATTTTCAAAACATACGAATACAAATACGGATGTTGTCGGATATGAATGCGGAGCGGATGTTACTTGAATACAGATGTGGATCGGATGTTTTTTCAATTCGGAACAGAAACGAATATAACGAAATAATAGACTGGTGTCTTATAACGAGTCAACTATATAATGGTACGGCGAGAGATATAGCTATATAATCCACAATAGTTTAAATTTCAATCATAGAAAAATAGATTTGAGTACTTTCTTACTCTTTTAGGTTGATCAATTGACATATCAGGTTAGAATTGTCAAAATTGTCTAACATAATTTTATTCGAATACGGATATATCCATTTCCATATCCATATTTGTTTCAAACTTTAATACCACATTTGTTTCGTATTTGTAAAAAACGAATCCGGATATTTACCACTTCCATTTCTATTACGCTCGGATTCGGATATTTACCACTTCCATTTTAAATTTGTCGAATATGAATGTCGGATAATTCGGATTATCCGCTACAAGTTCCCACCCCTAACCGTTGCCAAGAGCATCCGCTACTTGCAGTCGTGTTTGGTTGGAAAGAATTATAACCATAGAGAATAGAAAATGAGAAGTATTGTACGAGGAAAATATTCTTGTATGATTTGGGGGAATTGGAGTTGAGAAGGGAGTTGAGCAGGTAATTCACGGAGGGAATTAGAAATCAGAAAAAACTCCCATTTCTTTTCCCTCATGTTGCGAAGCACGATGTTAAGGCCCACTTGGTTCGATGTTTAGGCTCTAAAACTAGCATATTTTTCACTCCCGTTGAAAACTATAGAAAAGGCACGAAATGGTGATTGGTTGGCCTTTTATCTATTTTCCGCCCTTTTTTTAGAAAGAAATGTCTAGGAATTTTAAAAAGTTATTGAGCTACCGATTAAAATTCGGTCTGAAGCCATGAGCCAGAACTTAGCAGGACGCGCCGCCGATCCCGTGTGCTCCCTATTGTCACCGTTGAACCCGTTGTCAAGACCGATGGTCGTTGCCATCTTGATCTCGCGAAGAGGAGGAAGGAGAGCTCGAACGCTCAGATCTAGGCAGGAACATCAAGTAGAACAAGGAAACCAATTCAGACAAAACTTAGGGTTCATATTATGTGAGTCTAGTGCCTTCTGAAAGTGCATGTTGCCCCATGCATGGTTTTGGTAATTAATGACAATCCTTATGGACTAATGTTTGCATTGAGATATCTTTATAGATCTTATCCATGAAAAAGATTGGAGTTCATGTGTTGGATTCTAAATGATTATATGATGACCAATGTTCTATCCAATGGGTTTATATGAATAATGGTCATATAGAGTTGAGCTTATTGCAATCATGGCTTGGAAAAGAAGATTGAGTGAACATTCATGTTTATCTCCAAACCATCATCTATATCAAGAGAAGAAGATGAAGTGCAAGTGGATACACGAAGACGGAGCTAAGCGAGGCTCTCCCATAATGGTGTATGGAGGGGTATTTAGAGAAGTCTTCGTCAAGCATGTGCTAGCAAGCAAAATCAAGCAAGGTGTTCCAACTTGAGAGAGTCAAGATCGGCATCATCTAGCTCAAGTGGAATGCGCAAGGCAAATGTATGATGTTGATAGGGTTTCTATTTTACCGGTCTCATGGTGTTAGTGGGATACCGGGTTATATGATAGACGGCGTACTATCAAGAGGGGCTCTCAATTGAGTAACTTGATCATATCTTTGTGGAGAGCTCAAACATTTGCATACTTGGCATATCATCTTTCTTGGTTCTTATTTGGCTTTTATCCATGTGAGGATTTAGAGCTTGCGTTCATCTTCATACCAAGCTCTATTTCATCAAAAACGGATTTTATATGAATATCTTGTTGTGTTTTTGATGTTGGAGATTTTACCGGTTTGCGTTTTTAAGAGAGGTCAAACTCTCTCCTTGTGGCTTCCTTCTCACATGATGGACTATGATGTTTCTCTGCATAATCTTGAAGACCTCTTCCTTACGATTCCAACAAGCTCAAGATTATCGAAATCGTAGTCCGGATGAAAAAGTTCTTGTCATTTTCGTTTTGCTATTTCTGCAGTTTTCTGGGGGCAGAAATTCCGGTTTTTAGTCCGGAAATTTCCGGCCCTCCGGAAATTTCCGGCACTATTTCCGGTCAGCCTTCCGGCAAGAGTCAGTACTGAAATCTTAAGTAACTTAGTCGTTGTACTTACCCTGGAAATTTCCAGTCTCTGTTTTCTGCCAACGGTTCTTTTTCGTGGGGACCTATAAAAGGCCCCCTTCTTCCCCAATGGTTTTCTAACCACTAGAGCATGTTTTCCCCCTCTCCCTCCTCCATTGTTGACCTTGGAAAAGCTTGTCTTTCTTTCAATCTCTCCCATGATTCTTGCATATCTTTGAGGGAAAGTGAGAGGAGATCTAGATCTACATTTTCATCAATCCATCTCTCCTCTAAGTGAGGGGAACCCTTTGGATCTAGATCTTGGAGTTCCATTTGTTGAGTTCTTCTTGAAAGGTAATCGTAGGAAGAAAACAAAAAAATCCTAGCGACGATAACCATAACCTAGCCAAGATCTATTACTATGCAGATATACCGTAACGGAGGGGATCGATATACGTACCCTCGTAGACCGAAAGCGGGATTACGTTCCCGCACAAACGTTGTCGATGAAGCCGACGAAGCCGACCTCAAGGTCGTGTAGAGGAAGTAGACGTACTCCCAGCGCCACCCGTGTAGCGCCTCGTAGTTCCACACACATACGGTGTAGATGACGACCTCTGGGCTCCAGATCCAGCAGAGCAGCGGAAGCGAAAGATTGGATCTAGTACCACGGCGGTGTGCGCATAGTGGAGAGACTTCCCTCCTCGTACGCAGCTCCAGAAACGGAACCACGCTCAAGGTAGGAGAGAAGAAGGAGAGGAATTGGGTGAATTTCCAAAGCATAGGGCACCTCCTTATATAGGTGGAGGAGGGCTGCCTGCCTTGGTGGCTTGGCGGTGTGGGACTATTCCCACACCAGCCGCACCACCAAGGGGTGCGCCGGCCCTAGGTGGGCCCCATGTGGCCCACCTAGGCCGGCCGGCCTCCTTCCCCCATTTCCCAAATGGGGTTTTCCCTAATGGGCCTCTAAGGCCCATTTAGGTTTAATGACTTATTAAATTCGAATTTAATTAATTAAAAAAATATTTAATCATTAATAACACTTATTAATATTAAATACATATTATTTAATTCTTTCGAGCCCCGAAACTTATTCCGTTGCCCTCCGATCAACATCGGACATGTCCCGAAACGCTTCCGGAGTCTCCGGTTTCTTTCTCTCTTATATCCAATCTAATCGTCATCTACCCTTAAGTGTGTTATCCTACGGTTCAGGATCACACATACATGAACGAGACACGTTCTTCGATCAATGACTAACAGCGGGATCTAGATACCCATGATAGCCCCTGTGCATCCACGGAAGTCTTTTATCGTTCGAACTTTTAGACGTCCAGTCTCAACCTTTTGCCTGGCGATACTTAGATTGTCCGAGCATCGTTTTTCGGTATCACGATTACCGAGCATGATCTCGTTATTGACAAATCTATCTTTAACTCGTATGTGATATTACATCCCCGTGACCTAGTCACATGCTTGCAAGCTCATTAATGTAATCTCACCGAGTGGGCCCAGAGTATCTATCCTGCTATGTGGATTGGCAAATCCCGCTCTTGATCACTCGCCTTCACTGCTTCCTTCGGATACCCGAAAGTGTCACATTTATTGTCACGCTATATAAGACATGTCGTTTGATGCAATCAAAGCACCTTCCAGAAGCAGCGATTTGATATGATCTCACAGTTGAAGGTATGTGCACCACGTTTCTATATCTTTTGGGTATGTCCACCACGTCATTCACCCAATGACATGACTCCGTTGTCAACCGACGTAATTATCCATGATTAGGAAACCTTGATCATCTGTTGCCCAACGACTAGTTAAATAGAGGCTATTAGGGACCTGGTTGTTTACATACCACACGTGTATTAATGTTTCCGCGTAATACAATTATAGCATGGTACAAAAGTTATTACGAACAATTGAGATATGACAAATAAAATATCTTTATTAATTGCCTCTAGGGTATATCTCTTTTAGTCTCCCACTTGCACTAGAGTATAATTTAATCCAGTTTACAACTTGGTAAAGGCTTAACACCTATAGCAATATGATGCATGCTTGTCTCGTGGAAGAGGAATTCAGTCAACAAATCTCCCACATTGAGATCTGTATGTGTTTTGCAACACTTCTATGTCACCTAGTTTGACATCATCCCGTATCTTATGATAACGGTGAAATATATATTTGTCGATGGAGTGAGTCTCGAAACTTCGCGTAGCATGGGTCTTAAAAGTCTAATAGATCTGTTAAGGGAAACCACATATGCTTAGGAAAACCGCTCAGTCCAATCACACTTGCTACTTCTGAAGTAGACATATATTCCTATACCTATGTAGATTATGCGACAGTGCATTCATATGCAACTTCGCAAGCTAACCCTTTTACGACAGTGCATTCATATGCAACTTCGCAGGCTAACCCTTTCTTCAAAACAAAGGACTTCTCCTGTATGAGATTTCTAGTCGTATGGGTTAGTGTCATAACTTGCATCATCGTAACCCTTTTACGGCAAGTTGCCTCTTCACTCTTACCAATACAACAAACATATCTTCAGTTCTCTGTAGACACTGAAAGACATACTTAACATTTGTTCATTGATCCATCTAGGGATCACCCTAGAACCTGTTCTTCAACCAAGAACTTGGGTCACACCAAGTCGAGCTTTCAGTATGATAGAATCTATGGATGAGGCATAGAGGATGCCAGACATCTTTTTCTTTCAATAACTATCACTGAAACGCTAAGATTATCATAATATTTTACCTAGTCATACAAGTAAGAACCTTTTCTTCGCTTGTTCTATTCTGAAACATTTCAGAATCTTAACCTAGGAAAATATTCCGATCTAATGTTATTAAGCCCCTTTTGATCTATACAAATTATAAATCTAAAGCCTAATACTTTTTAACTTCATTTATAGAAAATTTAATCACTTAAATAATCATTTATACTTTACTAGAGGATCTGTATCATTCTTAATATGTCATTACATATAAAATCAGGAATGACACCTAGCTCCCACTTAAATACGCCATCCGTATATAAGACCAAGGAATTTCTTTTAGCTCCCACTCAAATATGTCATTCACATATAAGATCAAGAAAAGCTACTTAGCTCCCACTCAGTTCTTTGTAAATGCAGGTTTCTTCAACTATTTTGGACGATTCCAAAATCCTTTGATCATATTATCAAAGTGAAGATTCCAGCTCCGATATGCTTGCTTCAGCCCATGAATGGAAAGCTGAAGTTTGCATACATGTCTAGCATCCTTAGGATCAACAAAACCTACTTGTTATACCAATTACAACTCTTCCTTAATGTTGCCATTAGGGAACACAGTTTCTTTATCCATTTATCAATTTATCAATTGAAAATAATCGCTAGAACAATCCTAAATAGACTTAGGCATCGCCACTTGAGACAAAATCTCGTTGTGGTTAACTTTTGAATTTGTCGAAACTGTTTTATGACAAATCAATCCTTATAGACGGTTGCCTTTCCGTCAGTGTCTATTTTGTCATAAAATTCCATTTGCTCTCAACGGCCTGGAGCCCATCAAGAAGATTTACCCAACTCTTTACTTGGTAATCGTGCATGGATTTTATCTCGGATTATATATGACTCATAGCCATTTCTCGGACTTAGGTTCACCATCACTTCTTTTTAGTTCGTAGGTTTTTCATGTTCCATTAACATGACCTTCATAACAAGATTGTCGTACCACGCAGTGCGGATCACATTCTCATATGCCTACGACCTTAGTATGAGCTCAGAGCATCATGATAATTATCATCAGCTTCCTTCCAGTTGTGGAGGACGGTACCGGAACGGTTTCCATTATGCCACTCTGATGTTTGGAGAGAAAGTTCATTAACTTCGTCTTGCTCTACTTTCTTTCCCACTTATACCCTTGGACAAGAAATTATTTCTTGAGTAAGGTATATTCCAGCAACAATTTTGCCTTTATTGTGAGACATGTACCCAACTAATTCTTTAGGTATACTCAAGGTTTCAAAAAGTGCTAGGCGGTAAGCGGGCGGTGACCCTCCGCCTAGAGCCTAGTCTACTTAGGCGTAGCCTAGGCGCGCCTAGGCGTTTTGTTCCATGGCTGGTCCGGAGGACAACTTCATGATTTTATAATGAAGATGTTATGTCCTTTTATAATGGAGATATATAATATTCAAGGACATATGATATTTAGATACCTCATGTGGCATCAAATTAGGAGATTTAGCAATATATATTTTTTAAACTAATACAATAATAGTTGATGGCATAACTATTAACACACATCCCAAGCGTCAAATCATTTTGGGTAGATGACAGAACGGCGCCTTTAAACTTCAGCTGCATCTTCCTCGTCTATCTCTCAGCTCTATGGCTTTGAACTTTTTTCTATCTAATATATAGGCTTAACCACTTAAGTACGATTCCTCTAGCAGATGAATATAACTAGAAGGAAAATGCGCGCGTTGCTGCGCCCGTTGATTATTTTTTGAGATATTTGGTTTCTAAATACCATATGACATTTTTTTCATCGATGTGGGACAACCAAAGAATAAAATACTAACCCTTTTCTTCTATGCTTTCGATTCTGCTCTTCTCAACCAATGCATGATCCCGGATTAAGACATTCTCACCTACAAACCTAGCATTTGCCTTTCGTTTGTTTATTCTATAAGTGTTGTCATTTCCAATTAATTTCTGCAGCGCATAAACTGAAGATATCACCATGGGGAACATACTTAAACTATCAGCTGCAACCAGAAGAAAACAAAAAGGTCAAACAAAATGGATTGAAAGTAGCCATCCTATAAGAAATAACCTATGGATCCTCTAGGTCCAAACCAATGATTTGCAAATGGGTAAACCTTCCCTAAAATCACATTATTCGTGTGGACCTATTTTCTATTTGCATTCAGAATGATCAGAAACATAAGCCCACTCGCACATCCATACAACGACCACGTAGTAGTCGTTGTAACAACACAAACCCGTCAAGATTGTGACTTATATTTGACACACGAAAATGAAGAAAAAATCATAAAGGTCGCATTTAGCCACTTAAGAAGAAAAGCTTAGAAATCAAGAAAAGACAATATTGACAACCAGGGTTCATCATTGTTTTTGTCGTATATTATCTAAAGTTTGGAGCTGCATTTGTTTTAGTTGTCAACACAATGTTCACCTCACATAAAGCTACAGTTATGAACGCAATGCGAGAAACAATATTGGAATAATCCGAATATCAACATTCCAAACCAGGTTCCTAATTCTCCACCCATAAACATGAGAGCCCATCTCCACTCCCACCAATCATTAACTGATTAACTAAACCGATCCATAGAAGAATTGAACACTTGGCTTTGTAGCCAATGAATTTGACACATGAATGTTAAAGGTTTGATGAAAGTAGCATACAAACATCACAAACAGAAGCTCTATATCTCTTTAGCAACAGAAGTTTTGTCAGGTGAAGTTGACAAAAAAAATCAGTAGAACCAAAGTCTAAGTATACGCATGGAGGATAGAAGCATGTACACATGATACCCAAGTTACAGTTGAAATACTATCAATCTCATTGATACCAAGTACTGATATAGTAAGTAATAGTAAATGAAAAACCATCCAAAAAACCATATGAGAATATTGTCCATTGAATATTAACAAAGAAGGCAAGCCAAAGTAAAACAAGGAGTTATGTATATGTATTGCCAGTTTACCACACAATGGAAAAATCTATTGCTTACAAAATAATAATCCCCTGGCATTCGTCCTAAGTTAAACAACTACATGCTCCTTGTATTCTAAGGGTTCAGCAAAATAAAATCATAGTATATTAGAGGCAAGCATTATTTGAAGCAAGAGACTTCAATTGTATGATTGTCGTATGCTTCTTGATAGAGCTTGATCTTGCCGAGAAAATCCGATAAGATTGCATCTATACTTAGTAATTACATATCTAATCTTCTTCTTAACATATTTAATTCTGAATTTTCTTGTCACCCATCTGCAAACCATAATTTCAGCACCAATTTTGACTATAACATGGTAATTTAGGGGGTGTGAGCTGGTAGATCGTAATTACATATCTAATCTTCTTCTTAACATATTTAATTCTGAATTTTGTTATCACCCATCTGCAACCCATAATTTGAGCACCAATTTTGACTATAACATGGTAATTTAGGGGATGTGAGCTGGTAGATCACTAAGTAGCCATGGCTGCAATAAGCTCCGGTCTCCATATATGCATGTGCTAGTGGCCGTGGATTAGGCAGAGCCTATTTCGTAGACGGCGGAGAAGCGGCAACAAAGCGATCTAAATTGACGTAACGATACAGTTGAATAGATTGGAGAAGGTCTGATAAGATTGCATCTATACTTAGTAATTACATATCTAATCTTCTTCTAAACATATTTAATTCTGAATTTTACTTTTAGTCATCTCCAAACCATAATTTGAACTCCAACTTTGACCATAACATGGCGATTTAAGGAGGTGTGAGCTGGTAGATCACTAAGTTGCCATGGCATGGAATAAGCTCCGGACTCCATATAAACATGTGCTAGTGGTCGTGGATTTGCAGAGCCTATTTCATAGACGACGGAGAAGCGGCAGAGGTCGACGCTGCCACTACCACCGGTGAAGTCTCTCTGCGGTGAGCCGGTGGAGGTGCTTGCTTCTGCTTCCTTTCATCGGCGGGTGGCGCGGTGACGCGGAAGCCGCTTACCATACAGGTTTCTCTCTACACAGTTCTTTTCAGGACAGGTAGAGTGCCTTCTCCCATGCTTTTCGCTATAAATCAATGCCCTTCAGTCGGAAGTGTACAAGGGAACACCATGCAAATATTTCAACAACTGGAGCAGAAAACAAAAAATATAATTGAATATCAGAGTAACTCGAGATAACATATCTTGTGGGTACATCAGAACTATCTGGTCTCGGAGCATCTGCATGTAAGAATATAACAGAAGGCAATTTTATCCAAAAAGTAGAAAAATATGTGAAGCATCCCACCAAGACGTAAGTATGCTCCAGTTCCAGTTGTCATTTAGCAAGTAATTATGGCCTCTCAAACTAAGATTGACCAAATATGTGAGCCTCAGGATACTTGTGGAACAATTGCAGCAATGCGCCATAAGACCACAACTTCTCTACAGTAGCCTAATGTCGCACTTCAAGCCCGATTATAAGTACTCCCTCCGATCCATATTAGTGGGCACAACTTTGTCTAGATACACATGTATCTAGTCTAAATACTTAACTAGATACATATGAATTTAGACAAAGCTATGCCCACTAATATGGATCGGAGGGAGTACCAAAATGATACACACACACAATGCAAATGATGTACCCTAAGGGTTCAAAGCACCCCACACTCACGGAAGAATCGAATCAAAGCACTTCAGGCTTTAAGCAGCATATCACATGAACTATAATACTACAATTAAAGCGAGTTGCACCAAAACCAAGCCCTCATTCCTAAGCACATAAGTTTAAAACGGAAGATATTAGCAAAGTAGTATAAGGGAAGGAACTTAAGAAGTTTACTTACTTTTACCTGAATCACCTCCGTCACCAATGGGTCATGAATCAAATCTCTGCACTTACAGCTTTTGTCATCCTAGTGGAACATCTTGTCACAAAATATGTCGCTTGGTGTATCTAGGAGTGCAAATGTTTGATATCCTGAAATCAAAAAGCATGAGCAAACACGTAAAGACTGGAGGCAAGCACACCATGTATATGAAAAAGAACAAAAGAGACACTAATATAATTAATTCCCATTCGCCTGAAAGGACCTTGGACCTTATCTCTTCCCCGCTACAGTAGAGGAGAGACGAATTTCTGAGAGCACTCGTTCGAGCCACCTCGCCGGCGGTGATCCGCGGGATTCCTCCCCCTCCGCCGGCCGCTTCGGCGGCGGGAGGGTGGGGAATCGCCGGATCCAGCCGTGTACATAGTGTAGGTTCGAGTGGGTTCGCTGCCGGCGGCGTCTTGGAGAGGATGGCGCGGTCGGGCTGGCGTTTTGGTGAGGCGGAGATCCTCTCTGGTGGTGGTGCTCTGCGGGGCGCGGCTACGGATCTGCCTCCTTCCCCGCGCTCGCGATTCGGTGGAGTCGTGCTGCGCGGTCTTCCCGAGCCGGTGGCCGTGGAGCGGCGGCGCCGGGTGGTGAAGCTTTTGAAGGTGAAGGTTACAAGAACCAGCTCGTCGGCGACGATGGCGAGGCAAGGTGGAGGCTCCTCGGAGCTAAGGTCCGTCGACTTCCCGTCCACCATGGGACTTATCCTGATCCACGGCTGCAGGGGAGGAGCGGTGGCGGCGCGCCAGCGGCACATCTTCTTCACCGGCGGCGGCGGCGTTGACCTGCAGGACTGCGTTGTAATTTCTATCTTTCTTGGGGACTGTTCTGTATGGTTTCTGGTTTGATGTAACTGGATCTTTCTCCGCAAAAAAAAAATCCCATTCGCCTGATCTTTTCTGCTTGAGGCCACATACGACGGTGGAGAATGGACGGGGACAGGGCTCGTGATGAGAATGTCCAGATCATCCCTAGCTGGGAGTGGGGTGGAGGCAACAGAGCAATCCCAGTCCAGAAAGGCAAGCAACAACTCCATACAAAAAATTGGTGGTTTTCTTATTCGTCTCGTGTGAGACGCATACCCGTAAGAAAAGACCTTTCGCGAGGGCGCGTCACACGGAAGAATAGGGGAACGGCGCTGCTTTTCTTTGCATCGAGTCTCACACCCTCGCCTCTCCCGAGGCTGGCCGCCCTCTTCCCTCTCTTCATCTGCTCTTCGTCCTCTCCTAAAACCAACAGTAAATCACTATCAATCTGGATGCTACAATAACTGCGCACATGCATATCATGGAAAGAAGACACAATCAAAGTATACCTTGAAGCCAACAGATTAATCGAGCTTCCAGTCCACTCATCATATCAATAAGTATATGTTGACCTGGTGATGACGGAAGTGCAGACCTTCAATGGGGCAAATCTGGCAAGCAAGATAGAATTGAAGCTGATTGCTCCCTTGTGCATTTTGATATACAATATCATCTCAATCCCCACAACCAACCGCATCTTGCTTAAGAAAAACCCCAATAAATCACATTTACCTGCATGATTTGACCAATGATATGTCAATTTTAAGTTCCTAAAATAATTTTATTTCATAAACACGGTCACAGCTAGCCAGATTTACATCAGTGCCAAACAAGAATCAACAAATTCCCAGTGCAGCCTTGCCTCTGCCGAATCCTTAGGCTATGCAAAACATACCAGAGAGGAGGATGGCCTGGACGTTCTTCTCCTCATTTCTCGCAAGAAAAGGCGGGCATGGAGGTGGAGGCAGAACAAAGGAGGCGAGGGTGGAGGTGGCGGGACTTCTGCACGCCCTAATCCTCATCTCCGATGCCCCATCCTCCAAGATGAGGGAGGCGGCGCTGGCGGCGACAGCACGCTCCTCCGGGCGGAGCAGCGGCGTGAGCGGGGCCCTGCACTTCTGCAAATCGATGGACACATCACGAACTCTATAGGGGCAGGCGGTGACGGCGGCAGCATGCGAGACGACACGAAGGACGGCGGCGATGTCGCCGCGGACGAGGAGGCCTCGCAGAGGAGGGGAGGTGGCCATCGTGTGGGGGCGGTGCGAGTAGTTTGACCCTGAACCGACTATATCTAAACCGACTACAACGAACGAATGAGATAGATCCATTTTTAATCCGCCACTGAACTGTGGGCCCATGTCGTGGTTCAACCAGAGCTCGCTATTTCCTGTGGGATTAGATGTTGTAGAGATACTAGGAAAAATTGCGCGGCGACACGCCGCGCCCGTGTGGTAAAATTCAAATTTGGAAATGTCCTTATTTTAAAGATGTGCAAATTCGAAAAGTATTGAAATCCAAAGAGAGCTTACGTTCAAAAATTGTTTAGTTTTAGGAAAATGTTCAAATTGGGAAGTTTTCGAGATTGCAATTGGTGGATTTTTTTTTGTGAATATAATTTGTTTTTTTTGTTACATAATGTATTTTTTGAATATAAATGGTTATATTAGAGAAATTCAAGTTCAATTTGAACATTTATTGAATTGAACTTAATATATTTTGTGAATAGAATTTGTGAATATGTTGTATTAGCGTCTATTTAATTAACCCATTTTTAGAGGGAATGAATTTGTGTTTTCTACAATATGCATCTAGTCAAACATTATTTAAATTTGTCTACATAGTTAGGGAGAAGTAAGTTCAATGTAAGCGTTTATTAAATCGAATTGTATATTTGGGAAGAGTTCAGTTATATTGTCAAGTGTTAACCTATTTGAATTGATATATTTTGTTCGTATTTTTTTATTAGATGTTTAATAAATCGAATAATTAGAGCAAATACATTTTGTGAGAATTTATTAGATGTATTTTAAATTCAATCCATAATTAGAGGTTATGGATTTGTTTTTTTTTTTGGAAATAATGTTTAGAGGAAGTGCATTTGGATTTTTTTCTTGAAATATTTGCCAATTTGGAATTTTAAAACATGCTTGTTAGTTGGCATAAATAGCATTTGTTGTTAGTAGCATGATTGTTTTTTTGTCCTAAGTACCTAGTATTTATTTTTGCGATCATTTGCATATGTTATTTATAATTTTCGAATTCAATCCATAATTAGAGGATATGAATTTGTATTATTTTTTTGCAAACAATGCTTAGAGGAAGTGCATTTGAATTTTCTTGAAACGTTGACCAAATTGGAATTTCAAAACATGTTTGTTTTTTATGATTGTTCGGATGCATTATGCATATTTATTTTTCTGGTGGACAGATTCACAAATATTGCTTTTTTCGAACACTTTTTATTTTATGGTCAGAATGGTCCTAACTGTTAGGAATCTAACATTATTTAAATTTGTCTACATAGTTGGAGAGAAGTAAGTTCAATGTAAGCGTTTATTAAATCGAATTGCATATTTGGGGAGAGTTCAGTTATATTGTCTCTAAATGTTAACCTATTTGAATTGATATATTTTGTTTGTATTTTTTTATTAGGTGTTTAATAAATCAAATAATTAGAGCAAATACATTGTGTGAGAACTGATTAATTGTGTTTTAAATTCAGTCCATAATTAGTGGTTATGGGTATTATTTTTTTTGGAAATAATGTTTAGAGGAAGTGCATTTAGATTTTTTCTTGAAATATTTGCCAAATTGGAATTTTAAAACATGCTTGTTGGTTGGCATAAATAGCATTTGTTATTAATAGCACGATTGTTTTTTGTCATAAGTATGTAGTATTTATTTTTGTGATCATTTGCATATGTTATTTATATTTTTCAAATTCAATCCGTAATTAGAGGATATGAATTTGTATTTTTTTGCAAACAATGTTTAGAAGAAATGCATTTGGATTTTCTTGAAATGTTGACCAAATTGGAATTTCAAAACATGTTTGTTTTTTCTGATCGTTCGGATGCGTTATGCATATTTTTTTTTCCCGATGGACAGATTCACAAATATTTTTTTTTAACACTTTTTATTTTACGGTCAGAGTGGTCCTAACTGTTAGGAATCTAACATTTTTGTAAAAATATTTTTTAAAGAGAATAACATTCACGTTAATTTGGGCACCGCCGCGCCCGTTTAACATAGATTTCATTTGAAAATAATCTGACGCATGAGAAAGGGAAAAAACAAAATTATCTTTTAAAGAATGTTGGTATGTTGCCATGTTTGTTGTTTGGTTTAAGCAGAAATTCAAGTAGGGTAATTAAGCGTGGAAATGTAATAGTCGTGAAGTTTTTTTTGTGTGTAAATTTCGATATTATTTTGGCTTTTTTTTCTGAATTGCAGACAGAAAGTGGCATTTTTTTAAAATTGCATTCAGAACGTTATGAATTTTACATAAAGCGGCATATTATGTATTTGAATTTGAGATTGCATACAAAAAATGGCCTTTTTTTGAATTTGACACAAAAAGTTATGATTTTTACAAAAAGTGGCATATTATATATTTGAATTTGAATGGCGGACTGTAAAGTTTTGAATTTTAAACATTTAAATGAAGATGAAGTCCATATCATGGAATTGGATGTTTTAAACCTTTTTTTTAAGTAAACATGCACGAATTGGTAATAATAGGTAGAATGCATTTTTTTTCTGAACATTTTAGTATGCTGATTCGGTGCGGCATGCTGCCGCATACTTGATGAGAAATGTTGATGGTGGTTCGAATAAAAAAAATGTTCGTGCTGTAAAAAATTTGTTCATATTTAAATTATTCGAAATGGAGGCAAAATTTATGTGTTGAAATAATTTTGGAGGGTCAATAAGTTATGGATTGGAACAAATATTAAATTGGAACAAATTGTAGAGTGGGAAATTTTTCAAAATTGGGACAATTTTTGGGCTGAAACAATTTTTGAATCGGAGAAAATTTTGTATTTGAAGTTTTGTTCATATTTAAATTTTTCGAAATGGAGGAAAAATTTATGTGTTGAAATAATTTTGGAAGGTCAATAAATTATAGAGTGGAACAAATATTGAATTGGAACAAATTGTATAGTGGGATTTTTTTTAAAATTGGGACAAATTTTGGATTGAAACAATTTTGAATTGGAGAAAATTTTGTATTTGAAGTTTTGGAATATCTTGGAAAAGGTTCCATAATATTTGGAATGACTGTTTTGATATTTATAAATTGTTAGAAGTCAGTCTAAATTTATTCGGAGCTGTATTTCGAAAGTTGCAAAAGTTCTTTAAAAAAAGAAAAGCAGGGGAAAAAGAACAGGTGGGAAAAAATATAGTGGGCCGAGACAGCCGCACAGTAGCCAATCCGGCCCAGTTAGCAGCCCAGCGCACAGTGCAGGCCCACGGCGACGTCACCGTGACGTCACCGCCGGCGGAGCGGCCGCGGCGACGGACAGCGCGGCGGAGCAGCAACACCGCGAGCCGGGACGCGCGTGTGCGCGCGGTGGACGCGTCTGGACGCGGGACGCCCGCAGCTGGCGACGCCGCCTCCTTTAGGCCGCCGGAGCTGCGCCGGCGACGCGCGGACGCGGCGGCGACCCGCGGGCACGGCAGCGTCGATCCCGGCGCCGACGCGGCGTCCCAGCAGGCGGCGCTGGGCGAGGATGCAGAGGGCGCGGCGGCGGAGGCCTCCGTAGTCGTGGATCTAGGCGGGGTGGTGCGGAGCGGTGGCGGCAGGCGTCGGCGGCGCCGGCGAGCGCGGCCGCGCGCGGGAGGAGAGAGGGGAGGAGGATTCTGCGGGCGTTGTGCAGAAAAGTCCGTGCCTTTTTTTGAAATCGCAGTTAGGTCCTCCGCAGCGCTAGAAATTGGATCGTGCGTTAATTTCTCGCGTTGCGTGTATCTTTCTGCAAAAGCGCCGCGGGGAGGCGGTGTGGACCGTCGATTACGCGATCGACGGCGTGGAGGCGTTCGTGCGCTGTAGATTCGCATGAACAGTGCGCCCAGCGGCGAGGGCTAATCTGGACTGTCCGTTTCACCGATCGGACGGCCCAGGAAAACGGGTGACGTGGCCAATTAGCTAGGGTGCTGAAGCAATTGGGCATTATATATTGACTAGGTAACCTGGCGCGGCGTGTCGCCGCGCCCTTCAAGATAATTTATTTGCTGAAAATATCAAATAGCAAACATTAGTGACCTATTAATAAATAGACAATAAGAAATGGTTAATTTCATTAAAAATATGATGATTTGGAGAAATCTTTCTGAGCATATTTTGGTACATTATTAATATGTGTAGAGCGTTACTTCATATTGCTGGTGGAATGCTAAGAACTTGTAAGCATCATGGTAAGACAATTTTTGTTAGGATTGGGAGGGTAACACAGAGAAACAATAAAGTATAGAGTTGAGTTCTTTGGCCGAACTTTCCATACATTTGCAGGAAACTATCCTAAAGCACACTTGCACTGTTTTCTCAATATGCAGTATTAAAAGTTGTTCATCGAAAAGGATGCTAACAAATTCGTCCTAAGGAAAACTCTTCTATTTGAATTGAAGTCTTGGCAAGTTATTAATTCATCAAATATTAAGAGGATACCGGTAAGGATTGGACCCGAGATCAAAACGGTTTAGTTAGATGGACTGATCAGTAGGGTAGCGTCAGGTTGATCCCGTCATCGTCATAGTCATTGATGGAGATGCCAAGGTCTGGCCTCCGGCAGTGCACATGTATGGTGTTTGTCTTGCCAGGTATCTTTTCCTATTCCGTTGCCGCCTACCTGGTTCGCCATACCACCAAGGACTGCATTTTATTCCTCCTCTCTTTCGTCCACTCTCTTAGGAAATTGTTATCCACACTCAACATGAGGAACTGGGGCTGGCAAGGAGATGTAAGAGGGTCTCAGACCAAGATAAAATAGGGCTGCGGTAAGGTGATGGAGAAGAGAGCCGACACGGGAAAAGCAGCCATGGAATCTACAAAATACTATGATGCTTAGATTTACATGAAAGACCGGTACTTCTACAATTTCTAGGAGACTTCATATTAAACACAAACATTCACGGATATAAGTTTTTCAGATTGTAAAGCCTACAACCGCTTAGCCTCTTCTATCAATGAAAATGATATGTTCCATGGCCTATTCTTGAAAAAATATGCACGCATAATCTGAGCGTTTTAATTATTCACAAATCTAAGTTTTTTCAGAAAGGACACAAATGCTTTCTAGAAATATTAACTTTATCTGCGGTGGAACAAAACGTTACCAAAACAAATGGCAAATCGTTGTAGAGCAGTGGCATGTAGCACAAAAAACAGGATGTGTTAGCTTCTGTATGACATTTAATTAACTGGTGCACAACTGAAGATAGACACAACTGGAGCTCTAAGATCGTCTTTTTTTGTTACTTTAGCTACAACATGGTGGATTTAGAATAGCAAAAACAGAACATACTTGTTTTGTTCCTCTAGTTGACGCCTTGAACTGAAATGGACTTCTCCATCATCTTGATTCCACCTAAAAAAAGAAACCGAAAGATGAGGTGTTAGCTTATGTATGACAGTAAAAATATGGTGTACCAAATCTGAAAATTACTACACCTTGTAATGAGCCCTAAGATCATTTATCTTAGGCAGTGTAACTGAAGTGCCGTTTTTTGTCATCCAGATTCAACCTTAACAATGAAACTGAATACATTTTAACAAATCAATTACCTTTGTCAATACTTGATATTATTTATATTAAGTTAAACACAGTAAGAGCCTACATATGGAACGTCTTTAACTTAAGTATGTACATTAGCTCAAAATAAAATAGTAAATGCTCTTCTATTCCTATGTCAAGACAATCCCCTAAGACAACAGCTTGCTGCACTTCAACTTCAGAGTTCAAGACAAAGTACTTAATCTGGTTTTCTAGAAACTGTAAACCAAAGGATATAGGCATGCAATCAGTAGTAACATTCAGTATTTGTTGGACAATAGAGGGAGAGGAGTCCATAAAAAAACAAAGAAACCATACCTAATGATATTCAGATTCTTATATGCTTGTTAAACTTGAAGTGATAAGTTATAATATCAGGAACTGGAATTTCATAGAGAAGACACAACAATTAACAACAAAATTAGAGGAGTATGCTAGGTATGAACCATCAATTTTATGCTGCCTACATCACAGGAAGAAATTATTACTTGCGCTCATATGACCAGGACCATGAAGAGGCTACATAACCTTAGATATCGTAATTACGTTGCTATCAGCAAGAGCGTCATCTGCGACGGAGATAATGTGTATTAATCTACATATTTTTAACTACCAAATCAACAGCAACCCAACTTCCCCAAATTCAATTACTGCATCCGGGAGAAGAAAAACTGGCATGGCATGACCGCATACGGCTGCCGCTCCTCCCAATCAAAACGAATCCAACTATGCAAGCACCGCATATTAGCATCTAGCATAAGCCACATTGGCACCACGGATCCAAAAGTTGAGCCCTGAGCAGAAACGACAGCTGATTCCCCAGCTCAACCACTACGACTGGAGAGTTTCAGTCGATCAGCACGAATGCACATTGCAGTACTTCCTCCCAACCAAAACAGCAACCCAAGTTTTCTGCAGTTGGCGGAACAATCAACATGAACGCACACTGTTGCCCGTCATAATCTTCCCAACTGCACGCGCCTCCATCAACGATCCGACCCTCGCAGCTCACAAATCCAACATCAGGAGCTGATCCCTAGCCCCTACACCACATCTGGTTGAAGCTTGCACGGACGGAACAGTTGCCGAGTTTGCCACGGCCGAATCGGGAAGCGGAGTAAGTTGCAGCGTAGGAGGCTCACCTTCTTCTCGTAGGGGAACGGGCGCTCGCCGGGGAGCTCGTCCACGGCGTCGGGCTGCGATGCCACAGCGGAAGCCTCGTGGTGGTGGCGGCGCACGAGGCAGAGGAGCGCGGCGGCCTCCGCGGCCGCCAGCGCCAGCAGGCCGAGGAGAACCCCACCAGGAAACCTGCAGCCATGTCTGGCGCCGAACTCGTCGGCGGCGGTGAGCCCGCTGGAAATTCGAGGAAGGAAGGGAGGGAGAGCCGGAGTGCGAAAAGGGAAAGGCGCGGGGGTTCTCCGAACCCGATGGTGTGGACGGCGAGCTCGGGGAGGTCAAACGGCGAGAGCGGCGGCCGGAGCGGACGAATACCGACTCAATCCGCTCGATTGTGAGCTTCCCAGGACGCGAAAATCGCGCAGGAGGTAGAGGAGGTGGAGGCGATCCTTGCTCTGGCCTTCGATCTGTTCGAAGTGGGCAGAGACGGCGACGCGGCGAGCAGACAGCAGAGCGGGCGGGGGTCGAGTGCGGAGCGGGAGAGGAACCGGGTGACCGGGAGGGGACGCGCGGGTGAACGGGAGACGTGGCGTTCAACGATTGGATAAAAATCGGTGGTGAACAGTTCCCAGCGGGGAACGGACGACGTGGACGTATCTGCGACGTTGATCACGCGAATCGGACGGCTCTGGTAATTCCGCGACGTGGATGCGCTGAGAAGCCCTGAATCCTTCCAACTTTTATATATAGTCGGGCTGCGTTGCCACAGCGGAAGCCTCGTGGTGGTGGCGGCGGAGGCGGCGCACGAGGCAGAGGAGCGCGGCGGCCTCCGCGGCCGCCAGCGCCAGCAGGCCGAGGAGAACCCCACCAGGAAACCTGCAGCCATGTCTGGCGCCGAACTCGTCGGCGGCGGTGAGCCCGCTGGAAATTCGAGGAAGGAAGGGAGGGAGAGCCGGAGTGCGAAAGGGGAAAGGCGCGGGGGTTCTCCGAACCCGATGGTGTTGACGGCGAGCTCGGGGAGGTCAAACGGCGAGAGCGGCGGCCGGAGCGGACGAATACCGACTCAATCCGCTCGATTGTGAGCTTCCCAGGACGCGAAAATCGCGCAGGAGGTAGAGGAGGTGGAGGCGATCCTTGCTCTGGCCTTCGATCTGTTCGAAGTGGGCAGAGACGGCGACGCGGCGAGCAGACAGCAGAGCGGGCGAGGGTCGAGTGCGGAGCGGGAGAGGAACCGGGTGACCGGGAGGGGACGCGCGGGTGAACGGGAGACGTGGCGTTCAACGATTGGATAAAAATCGGTGGTGAACAGTTCCCAGCGGGGAACGGACGACGTGGACGTATCTGTGACGTTGATCACGCGAA
The DNA here is from genome assembly GCA_947311845.1 of Poa pratensis. Classification (NCBI taxonomy): domain Eukaryota; kingdom Viridiplantae; phylum Streptophyta; class Magnoliopsida; order Poales; family Poaceae; genus Poa; species Poa pratensis. The sequence continues at coordinate 68,162,487 of CAMZMU010000052.1, read as the reverse complement.
TCGGACGGCTCTGGTAATTCCGCGACGTGGATGCGCTGAGAAGCCCTGAATCCTTCCAACTTTTATATATAGTCGGGCTGCGTTGCCACAGCGGAAGCCTCGTGGTGGTGGCGGCGGAGGCGGCGCACGAGGCAGAGGAGCGCGGCGGCCTCCGCGGCCGCCAGCGCCAGCAGGCCGAGGAGAACCCCACCAGGAAACCTGCAGCCATGTCTGGCGCCGAACTCGTCGGCGGCGGTGAGCCCACTGGAAATTCGAGGAAGGAAGGGAGGGAGAGCCGGAGTGCGAAAGGGGAAAGGCGCGGGGGTTCTCCGAACCCGATGGTGTGGACGGCGAGCTCGGGGAGGTCAAACGGCGAGAGCGGCGGCCGGAGCGGACGAATACCGACTCAATCCGCTCGATTGTGAGCTTCCCAGGACGCGAAAATCACGCAGGAGGTAGAGGAGGTGGAGGCGATCCTTGCTCTGGTCTTCGATCTGTTCGAAGTGGGCAGAGACGGCGACGCGGCGAGCAGACAGCAGAGCGGGCGGGGGTCGAGTGCGGAGCGGGAGAGGAACCGGGTGACCGGGAGGGGACGCGCGGGTGAACGGGAGACGTGGCGTTCAACGATTGGATAAAAATCGGTGGTGAACAGTTCCCAGCGGGGAACGGACGACGTGGACGTATCTGCGACGTTGATCACGCGAATCGGACGGCTCTGGTAATTCCGCGACGTGGATGCGCTGAGAAGCCCTGAATCCTTCCAACTTTTATATATAGTACCTATACCTATAGATATGCAGCTAGGTGCAGCCTGCAGAGCACACTACATATCGAGAGATGTATTCTCATCCAAGTAGCAATCCAGAACAGTAGCAGTTCACACTTATGCATGCTTATTTATTTCACTGAATTGTCTAGTTAAAACAATTCACACTGCTATGAGTGAACATGACACTAATAAGTCTACAGTCCCGTAAAATAAATAAGCATGCCATCACTCATATGATATTGCCTACACGGATTTAAATGGTTTCCCTATTATCTAACGTGAATGTTTTGTTTCTACCATATGTCTTCAATGATCACAATAATTTAATAAGAGATTTTATTCACCACACACTATTTAATAGAGTATGATTACGATGTCTTAACACACCATAACATTGTGGTGTTCCATGCGGCGTAATTTGTGGAACTCTTTTCACAATTCTTCCAATGATATGTCAAACTCATAACTCAAATCCTTGATCTGTATCGTAGGATTTGATTTTCTTGTTAAGTTTATTTTTTTTCTTCACTCTGAACTTGTTTGATCTTATCAAACTTTTCAGACCAGCATTTCATTAAGTGAATATCCATATACCTACTCAAATCATTGGTGAAGTTTACGAAATAATGATTTCCACTACACGTTAACGTACTTCATTGAACCACACACATCATTATGTATGATTATCAATAAGTTTTTTTTTTGCGAATAAAACCCCGATCTACTAACAAATCACAGCAGTACAAAAGACCCCGAAGGAACCAGAAATTACAACTAGGTCCTCGGAGACCCACAACTCTGCATGGACCGACGCGGAACGAAGACGCGCCGCCGCACCCTATTGGCGCCGACGAGAAACTTGGATCTTCAGGCAGTATCCATGCGCACGGGAAGTCGTCGCTCTCGGTCTCAGCGTACCTGCACGACGGTGAAGAAGAGGAGTGAAGCACCACCACGAATAGGTCGTCTCCTCCTTCGCAAACCTACAAGAGAGAAGGGGATCCGGATCCCTCCCAGCACACCTTATTAGCCCCACCCCGCCGATGGAGGAAACGGCGGAGCGTCGACAGCCGGGCCGAAGGACAAAGCCCCCACATCACGCGGACGCCGCCGTCGCCAAGACGACCACGCAGGGGAACTCCCACGAATCTTTCACCACTGCGAAGGACAGTGATGAGAAGGAGCACGGACCGAGGAGACCAGATCGCCGTAAGCGCCGCCGCCGCTCCCACACAAGCGACGCCGCCGGCCACACACACCAACGCCCTAACTACACCCCAAACGAACAGATCTGCGGTTCCCCCACCCTTCCGCCGCCGGAGCGGACGGGGAAGGGGGAGGGAACCCACGGCGGCGCTGGGGAACCGGGAGGGAGACGGGGGGATGGGGGAGGAGACGAGGAGTTAGTTATTTTGCAAGTGTCAAAATATCAAAATCTAAGGACTTGGAGGTTCATCTGAATGGAGCTTCTTAACGCATATAACATTGACATGACTTAAAACGTTAGTGCCACAATAATGTGGTGTCATTATTAAGTTTGTATCCTTTGGCATTAATGTTATAAATGTGGGAGCTACTACCATCTGGATTCATATAAGAACACTTCATTCATAATCGGTGTATGATCATTAAAGATATCACTCATAAATGTAGGGCAACAATTTTGTCATTGACAAATATGAATAATTGTCTCACTAGAGGCAAGACACACTTATAATGATCATGCTAACAAGCGATCAAACTGAATTTGTTCAGATCCAAATTAATCCAAAATGGTAGATGCAGAGAGTGTCTATGGCCATTACAACATATCGCCTGCCATCATCAACACACATTGTCTCCTCATCCTTCCAAGCTACTCAAGCAGAAAATCTCGTTTTCATAAAACATGACTAGTATCAAAACTTAGTCACTGCTGCAAGTACTTGTTTAGGCAAAAACATTCATAACTCGTATATCATATATACACTGTCATCATTGATGACTTCCAGGTGATTCATTTCATCTCCATGCTTTTTCCAACACAACCAAGAATTTATGAAGGTGAACGATTCCCCTTGCATGACATAGTCTATGACAAAACATTTGCATCTGGCAACGTTGTCTGTCATCCAGTGATCGAGCTGAGCGAGGCGTCTCAATGTCATCAAGTATGACCAATGTCATCAAGTATGACTAATGTCATCAAGTATGGCTGCCACGTGCTCATTTAATGCGAGTGTTCTCTTCCATCTTGGTTGAGAAGAAAACCTGATTTACGGTGCATACAGATCATCAATCTCGGCGACCATTTCAAATGTTCGCGATCTGTCAACATGCACCCACAGTTCATTCTCTATAGGAGAGATCATAGCATACACTGGACTATGATGGAATTATCCGCACAAAACTTGATAATCCAATTATCCTTTTGTTTAGCGGAATCTCCGGGTCTATCTCCTATCGGGTTTTGTATCAAATAGAGCTAATGGTTTAAACAAGGAGTATCCTCAAGCTACGGTATAAATATGAAGTTTGGACCCAACCTTTTAAGTTTCTCAATCGCAGGAAAGCACCTAAGTTTAAAAGGTCTATCAAACAGGTTATTATCTACAAAGGTTTTGCAAAACATAAAGACTTTGTTCATAATAAAATATGAGTTCAAGTTTTAATAAAATAAAACTACTAGAACTCCCACTCAAAGCGAATATCCTTCGCTTCGTTTTAGTGATTACACGATCCTCATCCATCATACTACCCCCGATCGTCATGGCCGATAGCACAACTTTGAAGGTAGACATCGCTATGTCAATCACAACAACTCTGTGGCTCGTGCTTAACCTTTCGGTCACTGTGCTCTGAGGCTATGTCTGTACATGCTAGGCTCGCCATTATAACCTATAGTGTATTGCTTGTGCAACGTGGCTTACACCCACGTTATGTGAACGCATATACGTCTGACACCCGATCATCACGGCCTGCCTCGTAACGGAGAACTTTCCGTGGTGCACGCTATAGGAGAACACTACATGGTTTTAGGAGGGATCATCTTATATTTCTACCGCCGTGTAACTAATATATAAAACTATATATATACACAATATAAGATACACTCAATCTACATAACATCTAAAATGAAATGTAATGCGACATGATATGGTCTTGCGCCGATGGTCTTCTTCGCGCCCACAGTTTATAAACAATTTAACAAACCTATCTTGACCATATCATATTGCCCCTACAAAATAAAGTTAGACGCTTTCTACTTTTATCTTTTGCATGTTTTACGTGGCTGCTAGGGCTTTCACACAAGAACTGTTTCTTACCTACGAATACAACCACAACAACGATAAGACAATTGTCTCTATTACACCCCTTTCGGGCCCTCCATTGCAAATGCTAAATCAACTATCGTAGGAGAGACAGACACCCGCCAGCCACAAATACGGTACAAGCCGCATGTCAAGTGTGGAACCAGTCTCGCGTAAGAGTACGCGTAAAGTCGGTCTGGGCCGCTTCATCGAACAATGCCGCGATATGAACAAGTACACGCGAGAGGGTAACAAATATAGAATCGATGCCCACTTTCAACATGTGTTCTAACCGTACAGCTATATCTACGCATAGACCGGCTCTGATACCACTGAAAGGGAATCGTAGGGAGAAAACCAAAAAATTCCTAGCGACGATAACCATAACCTAGCCAAGATCTATTACTATGCAGATATACCGTAACGGAGGGGATCTGTGAGGACCCCGGATTAGCTATCCGAGATACTCGTTTTGTTTCCTGCAAGAATCCCATGATCAGTCTGTTGTTGCACATAACTCGAATTGGCATCACAGGACATCCATAAATACCGAATAAATATACTTACGTGATTGAAGTCGTAAGCTTCAACAGGTACTTGCAGCGAAAATCACCAAACAACGTGGAGACCAAGTCATTCCCCTTAACCCTACAGGCAGCTGACTGGGAAGCGCCCTAGTTCGCAAAGACGCCAGTGAAACCTTCTTCTTGGACTGCTCTTCTTCTAAAATCTGGCTAAGACAATAGCCAGGGACGAAACCAATATGAGTACATTTGATTGTACTCGCAAACTACCCCAACTTGAGCATGCACTAGTTTTGATAATCTTTCATAAAACCTTTATTTAAAAAAAACATCTCTATACCTTTATTGAAAAGGGAAGAGTAGATCCTTTAATCTTGTTGAAGACAAAACATTTTGGAAAGTAGTTTCTCAATATCTGGGTTGGAAACAACCCTTTTGAAAGTAGTCTTCTCACTAGTTTTGGTTGAAAAAGGTAAGAAGTCTTTTTAAACCTTTTTCTCGAAAATATACCCTTTATTTAAAAAGGTAAGAAATCTCTTTTAAAACTTTTTCCTCGAAAATCACCGTCTTGTCCATAGCCCCATCCTGGTCACTTATTTTCCAGCAACCTCCTACCACCCCTCGGTATAGTTGCATAAAACATCTCCATTTTCTTTTCAAATCTTTAACTTTGTAAAACTTGCACATGGCCTTAGGACAGCCTCCCAACTGTCCATATCCGAGGACTCGGCTATTCGAATAGTTTTACACTCTGCAGAGGTAGCACGCCTTTCCCACACCCATCCGGTCACTCATCGTGTCAGCCACGTCCCGCCATACCAGAGGTATGCGAAGTTGAGTTCCCGGCCATAGCATGTCCTTTGCTCATGCTAGTATAGGACCCTGCCTCTACGACACTTAAATCCTCAGAAACTAAGTGTGAGGACTCGTAGTTCTGCCCGGCGGACCCAAGGGAGCCCTTCAATCCTCTTTCTCTAATACGCTTATACCGGCTTCCGGTAGACTTCACTTAAGAGGACCCAGGTCAGGGGGTAGGTCCTCAGACCATCCCCTCATGGAACGAGGTTATCCTCGTTATTGAGGCATCCAGTGCTAACACGAGCAAATTATATGACTACGCCCTGCCCCATATGGGGGTAAATGTGGTCGCACAGGGTATTGGTTGGTCGTCATAGTACTAGGACACAATGTGCATTTTTCAAAAACATCACCATACTCCACTTCTCCATTTCATCACCGACATCTCGGCATACCATAATTCATCCAAGGATTTTCAAAGGAGTTTTGAATAAACAATGTTTTTCCCATCCTATAGTTTTATATAAACAAACTGATATTTCTACATAGAGTGGCAAAATAGTTTTTCATAAACTTTTAAAAAGGTTTTCACAATCATTTCCCATTTCCATAGCAAAATACTTTTGACCAAAACTTGGGTGGATCGTAATCTCACCAAAAGATTTTTAATAAAAGGCTTTTGAGTAAAAACAATTACATTTAGAAATTGCACATTACTAACACCTCTATATCGGGTGTCTCAATAATGTACTTGTATTTTGTAAAAGGGTTTTCAAAATCATAGCTTTAGTGGCAAACACCACATAAATCACTTATGCTCAAAAATGTGAATCAAAATAGATGTATATAGATGCAAGCTCAGTGAAGTAGCTTGCCTTGCTCCACAAAGTGGTACTGGTCCTGATCTTCTGGTTCAACAAATTTCCCCTCCTCGATAACTCCGACAACGTTCTCGTCTAAACGTTAAACAAACAATACAAACAATCACTACACTAACTCAATCAACATCACAACATTACAATCGTAAGTTCTACAACCAGCCACTGCATATATCAAGCAACACCCCTTTGTTTCATTTTAATTGAATTCACCAGTCTTTAGTTACTTCCTAAATTTGGCAGAACTGGTTGTACATTGTTTAATTCACCATTTATTCTAGGTTGGTCACAAAAATCCAAACTAAGCCTCTATGGATAGCTACTGATGTGTAGGAGACAACCCAATTGGATTGAGGTCATTTGGAGTTATCAAACTCCCTACACATTTGTTCTAAACCAGAAACTCACTAATAAAGTTTTAGCCACTAATTAATTTATGATGTTTAAAAAAAATTAAACCCTTTTAGGGGTAGCTAACCTTGGTTGAATGTGACCTAATAAAATTTGTTTCAGCTCAAATGGATCTACCATTAATTCACACTAATTGATTTAGTGCAGAAGGGTTTACTAAAGTTCAACCAAATGCTAAAGATTCTAAACTATTCCAACAATTCTACCAAAATTTGGGGAGCTAAAGGATCCTAATACAAAGCTACCAAAACTGGTTTCAAGTCATTTGGACTAATATAACTCCAGAATCAAATGGTTTGGTGTTTCAAACCTTCTGGAGCATTTTTAATAATACATTTTTATTATTTATTTAAATGAGATGAGACCACTTTGGTGAGTTAAAGATTTTCATAAGCTTTCCAGAACATTTGAGTTTGATTTATTTGGATTCCTAAATATCGAGATATTGAATTTATAAACTAGGTCCAGTACTGAAATTCCAGAGAAAAAGAATTAGGAAATTCTTCTCCTCTGGATAATGTTGAAAATCCTGACATGTGGGGCCTACTAGTCAGTGACTCAGTGGATAATTCCCACGTGTGGATAATGTTTAAACTTATGATAGGTGGGGCCAACCTTGTCAGCCTAACAGGAAATGAAATGGTATGTGGCCGTTGGATCTAGATCCAACGGCTCACAGAGCCCGCGATGATTAACACGTTACCCGCGGCGGCGCCGGAGCTCCGGCGACGGCGAGGGTGGCCAGGGGGTGTACCTGGGTGTCCTAGGGACGAGGCAGAGGATGGCGTTTGACAGCGGAGGGTACGGGAAGGCTCGGGGGCGAACTTGTGCGTGCTGGGGAAGGCTGCAACGGCGTCGGTGAAGTTCTCCTCCTCCGCGGCCGTGCGTCAACTCCGGCGGGTCCTCCTCGACTCGTGGTGATAATGGTGGTGAGGATGCAGGCCAGAGAGGAAAGAAAGAGGGAGTATCACGGCTGGGCTGTGATCGACCCCCACCTTCGGCTCCGGCGAAGCTCGAGGAAACTCAGAGGCAAATGGGGCTTCAAGGGAGGGGCTCCTCCCTCCTGGAGGTGCACGGGGTGTGTGGGTAGTGCGGGAGAGGGAAATGGTGGGGTGTGGAGGCACGGGTGCGGGGGTGGCTTTTTATTGCCGAACGTCGGCGTGCCGTGGACAGGGTGCACGAGAGGAGCTAGGGGGTGGGAGAGCACGTCATTTGCGGTGGTACTGTGCGGTTACGGAGTGGGGTTGCTCTGCTGGGGCTTAGAAGGAGAGAGTGGTCGCATGTGGCTCGGGAGTGAGCTCGGGACGCACGGCATACATGGCGGGTCAGCGGAGTGCGATGGATCGATGGCGTCACTGCAGGGCTCCAGAGGTGGTGGGGGCATTTCCGCGAAGTTGAGGGGTGACAGGAGCGCGTCGGTGATGAGTCACACGAGCTGGGGTGCCGTGGTGGTGAAGTTTGGCGTCGGCGTCCACGCGCGGCCAGAGCACGGTGAGCGGCGCACGGCTGCAGGGGTACGGCGCCACAGAGCGCATGGTTCGGTCTCCTCCTGCCTGATGAGTGTGGTGAGAGGTGAGGTGATGGAAGACGCAGAGAAGGGCCAGCTCGGCTGCTCTCCTCGACACGCATCCATCGCCGGCACGGTGCAGTGCGGTGGCGTGCTTCCTTCGACGGCCACGGGCCTAGTGACCAAGTGGCACGCCTCCTCCTTGCTCTGGTGACTGAGTGATGTGAGTGAGGGAGATTGGGTGAAATAATTCGATGAATTAAGCACTAAATTCCTCGATTTGATTTCGGTTTCGAAGAATTGGGGAAGATCTCGGCAGTGTCCACCATGTGTTCGTTGAAATGCTTCAACGAATTTTAAATTCAGTTTTCTACAATTTTATTTTATAATTGGTTTCCTGTATATTGTCCAAGATTTATGGTATGGTGGTGAAATTTATTTGATATGTGCAACATAGCACATTTTGTGATTTGAATTTACTAAAGAAAGAAATGAAATTTAAATTCAACATTTTTAGAAATATTTTTGGAGAGGGAAAAGAATGTAAGAGCAAAGTGGGAGTGATCCTTATGTCACCCCACTGAATTTGGTTGGAAAGATAAAATCAATTTCTCATTTGGAGAATTTTGTGACATTTGTCACACATGGTTTTATGTGTTGATGTTACTCATGATTTTATGTGTTAATCTTTTTATTTTGATTTTCTTTTCTTTCTTCAGGTCCTTGTTTAGCAGACAAACAACACAAGCAATCAATTGGGCAGGAATTAACAACCAACACTAGACAACCATGTATAAGTTTTCAACCAAGTTTTAATCACTCAGATAAGTGGTGGGGTGTGATCTAGTATCGTCCTGACAAGAATAAGGTGGAAAAGCTCAACTTCATAATTTGATATTTTTCCAAAAGGGTTGCTAAAATATATGGGCAATATACTTCCCACCTTTATTGTTTTTCAAAGAAATGAAAGTACGAGTTTAAAATAAGGGCTACCAATACAAGGGAATTATCAAGATATAGACCTCCATATTTTTGGAAACATATAATTTTGGAAAATACTTTTATTCTCTCAAGGAGTGGGTATTTTGGTTGTTGCTAAACAAAGCATCATTTGAGAATAAGTTGGTCCAAATAAGAGTGGAGGAGATATATGGAATATTTTGTTCTTGTCATGACATGATCACCAAGTTTAATATATGGTTATATTGGTTGGGTCTTGGATTTACTAGTCAAACAACTCAAACAACAAGTCACACTAGTTCAACCATAGCAATGGGAAGGAAAACACAATCCTCAGCAAAACATTTCAAAAAGTTTTTGTTGGTTCTGAATTTTGGGGTCTGGTAAAACTAAGTTTTTCTTGGTTCCAAAATTTGGGATGTTACAGATCCTTCCCCCCTTAAAAATAAATCTCGTCCTCGAGATTTGCCCGGGGGTATAGGGGAGTACGAGGGCACAGGTTTTGGGGAGATGCAGGGGTTCTTTTATACCAAAATAACCGTGCCACCAATAATTGGCTCGAGGACACAGTGGGGATTGGATTATCCAGAGGGATTTCTTTTGCAAAGGATACTGGGAAAACGAGGGATACGATTTAGAATTAAAGGATAGAAGAACACGGGGTTCAACCGCTTACTCACTGACGTGTGGGTCCGAGGTCCACCTGGCAGTCTCTCCTCCCTTTCTTCTTTTCTTCCTCCTCGCTCACCCTGGCTTCGCACTCGCCCAACTCTTAGTGCGCGAAGCACTCCCCTGCGGCACTGCTGCGCGTGCGGTCCGTCGATGCAGCGGCAGACACGGCTTTAGGACTCGACGCCTAGATGGTTTTCGCGCCATTAAGGCGAGTACTGCTCGGGATTCCTCTTCTTTCCCTCGCAAAGCGGTGTCGAGGAGCGGCATCCGAGCTCCGGCTATAAATCGGAAATTTCCGAGGCTTTTCTCCTCCTCATCTCCACCATGAGTTTTATTCACGCTTTTTTCAAAGCCTACTACGAGATGTTGGAGAGAGCGGGCTTCATCGAGCATGTCATCATTGTCGTGCTCTTTGGGATCTCGTTGTCGGTGGTGACCGCACTGCTGCTTGCGGCGGTGGTCGTCTTGATCCTTGGCTTCTGCAGTTGGTGGTCTGACGCGGGTGGTGATGCTGCGGCAGTGGTGCCAGCTGCGCCGGAGGAGCCAGTTGCGGTGGAGGGGCCAGCTGCAGTGGAGGAGCACGCGGCGGCGGTGGAGCAGGCTATGGTGGAGGAACCAGTTGCAGTGCCGGTGGATGCGGTGGCAGATCTTCCCGCTGGAGGTGAGCCGGCTGCTCGAGTCGTTTATCGCCGTCGCGCGACTCGCGACTCGGCTTCGGGTGAGCCAGGCTCCTTCTCCGGGGGCGTTCTGGATCTCGAGAGGGAGTAGGAATCTCTGGGGTGCCGTTGCATCCGTGCTGAGTACTGGCAGTGTTCTTCGTAGGAGTAGAATTTATATCCTCTGTTTTTTTCTGAAATTTCTCGCTTCTGTACTGAACTTAGTTGAGGTATCCACTTTGCCTCCTTGGATGAATTTTTAAATGAGACTCGTATCTCTGAATTTCCCTCAGTCATAATAGATCTGATCTTACAGCACAGATAGGATGCAGAGGTACTAGAATAATCTTGCTTTAGTGAGAAAATAGATTTTTTTTAATAACACTGCATTATATGGTCTCAACCATTTGCAGTGGTAGCATAACATTTCAACCATATAGGTTGAACACAACAACTAAAAACACCCTACAAGAAATCCTTCTGTGTTCCAGCGAGCATTGACACTCAGCAAGCATTTTAAGGCTTGTGAGGGTTACATCTCGTGGAGGGCTCGGGCCCTTTCTTTAACATGCAGAGTGCACAAGGTTCATATTGGGTGAGGAACCTTGTGACGGAGGCATGTAGGAGACCACACACAAAATAATTTGCATACTACAAAATAATCCCATTCAAAGTTTGCATTAATTCACAGGGGGGGGTATATGCGTCTGGGGTCACATATACGGTTCCTGGTTTAAGTGATCTGTTGTTTCTTTTTAAAACCTTTAACTGAAGAAAGAGCATGACATTCCATCAGGTGTCAACCAAGTGGTTAACAAGATGATAAGAACACCAAGTTTTTATTTCGGGCTGATTTGACATCAGCCGGGGAACAGACAACAACCTTGCATTACAAGAAACACGAGAAAAACAAACAACAAACAAACATCCTCCTGCTTCTCACCTACCAACATACAAACGTCACTCAGGCTAACTAAACAGGGGTTCTACTCCGCTTGACGGCCTCTGGTTGTTGGTGGAGCGTGGCCGAGACAAAGAGTGGTGTCCACATCTCCATCTTCCACGGGGTGGGGAACTACAGGCACGCCTTCGAGGATTACACCTTGCTCTTGGGGTTGCTGCTGAACTCGGGCTAGAACTTGCGCTACAGATGCATCAAGGCTGCGGTCCAGCAATTCATCTGGGAACGGTTGTCCTGTCTCCTGAGCTTGCCCACGATTGAAAGTGGGTAGGTTCCTTGCTTGACTCAGTTTCAGGTGGGCACGACCAAGGTGGCGCCTTGTGTTCATGAGTTCCGCCATCAGGGAATGGAGGAATCTTGTCATTGTGGCTCCATAGGTGACCAGGGTGATTACGGCAGGGTCGACTTCCCTTCCGATGGGAATCTGAGCAGGCTCCTCTCCATGCGGGGGAGTGACTGGAAGAAGGTGGAAAGCTCGACTCTGCGCCATTGCCGGTTCTGAGTACCGGAGACGGACAAGGCCTTCCCAGGCTGCTACCTGGAGGGCTTGATCCAGGGTCGGCATGCTCCTACCATGGATCAAGTAAGCCTGACTTGTGCCCAACGGACACGAGCCGATGTGCACGTCGACTTGAAATTCACTCCCGGCAAGCGAGAGGGAGTTCTCAAACACCACATATCGAGGGCGGGCAGGCCGACCAAGAATATGGCAGACGGCCTTCCAAAGCATCAGTGGAAATCCGCCATGCTCCTCGGCAGTGGTTTCCAGAATGACCCTGGGGTTTGCCATTGGGTTATTTTGGCTCTGGGTAAAGGATAAGAACGCGGGATTCCTGCCTCAAGAGAGTTGGGTTGCTACGGACGGTGAGTGAGGGTGGGGATAGATGGCAGATGGAACGGGGTCTCATATAAGCTAGGTTGTGTCGGCTCCTTTCTATGGAAGAACCTGGCGAGCGTCTCTCATGCAGTGGGGACAAGTCCTACTGCACCTTACTGTGGACCGACGCCTGGCCATGCCGGTTAGGCGGGGATGGGTCAAATCCGTCGGGCTCACTGTAGGGGAACATCACAAACAGACAATAAACACACAAGGTACATTTAGTACCGATGGGCGCCTAATACTCGTTGCAGTTGGGTAGTATAACTAAAGTTCCTATCATATGTTTTTCCTAGGGGTCGTGGGTAAACAGGGTTGGTGAAGTCTTCACTTTGTCGCCTTAGGCTTCAGCAGGAAAAATTGAGATTGTCGAGGTAGTAACTGAGTGGAATTGTTGACGTTGAGTTGAGGTCTTTGGAGGTCTCTTGCTTTGTTGATATCGACGATCCTGGTATTTGTAGATCGATCACCCTGATGTTGAATGTTGAATATTCAAGATGGATGTTTCTTCTTGTAGGTGCTAGCTAATTAGGTCTCCTATTGGGTTCATCGTCAAGTATTTTGAACAGGTACAAGAGAGTAGAAAATTTCTTGGAAAATCTTAAAATAGAGGGGTAAGACTCGGAAATATTTGAGAAGATGAGAAGAGTGGAAGTCATTTTTGGACTCCCCTAGATAAAGATATATTTGTGGTATTAATATTTTTTTAACAAAATATTTTCTTTCCTAACTAACGTCCATGCTAACTAAGGTCTATTATAGTCAGGATGGCTCTGATACCAAGTCTGTGAGGACCCCGGATTAGCTATCCGAGATACTCGTTATGTTTCCTGCAACAATCCATGATCAGTCTGTTGTTGCACATAACTCGAATTGGCATCACAGGACATCCATAAATACCGAATAAATATACTTACGTGATTGAAGTCGTAAGCTTCAACAGGTACTTGCAGCGGAAATCACCAAACAACGTGGAGCCCAAGTCATTCGCCTTAACCCTACAGGCAGCTGACTGGGAAGCGCCCTAGTTCGCAAAGACGCCAGTGAAACCTTCTTCTTGGACTGCTCTTCTTCTAAAATCTGGCTAAGACAATAGCCAGGGACGAAACCAATATGAGTACATTTGATTGTACTCGCAAACTACCCCAACTTGAGCATGCACTAGTTTTGATAATCTTTCATAAAACCTTTATTTAAAAAAACATCTCTATACCTTTATTGAAAAGGGAAGAGTAGATCCTTTAATCTTGTTGAAGACAAAACATTTTGGAAAGTAGTTTCTCAATATCTGGGTTGGAAACAACCCTTTTGAAAGTAGTCTTCTCACTAGTTTTGGTTGAAAAAGGTAAGAAGTCTTTTTAAACCTTTTTCTCGAAAATATACCCTTTATTTAAAAAGGTAAGAAATCTCTTTTAAAACTTTTTCCTCGAAAATCACCGTCTTGTCCATAGCCCCATCCTGGTCACTTATTTTCCAGCAACCTCCTACCACCCCTCGGTATAGTTGCATAAAACATCTCCATTTTCTTTTCAAATCTTTAACTTTGTAAAACTTGCACATGGCCTTAGGACAGACTCCCAACTGTCCATATCCGAGGACTCGGCTATTCGAATAGTTTTACACTCTGTAGAGGTAGCACGCCTTTCCCACACCCATCCGGTCACTCATCGTGTCAGCCACGTCCCGCCATACCAGAGGTATGCGAAGTTGAGTTCCCGGCCATAGCCTGTCCTTTGCTCATGCTAGTATAGGACCCTGCCTCTACGACACTTTCCATCGACACTTAAATCCTCAGAAACTAAGTGTGAGGACTCGTAGTTCTGCCCGGCGGACCCAAGGGAGCCCTTCAATCCTCTTTCTCTAATACGCTTATACCGGCTTCCGGTAGACTTCACTTAAGAGGACCCAGGTCAGGGGGTAGGTCCTCAGACCATCCCCTCATGGAACGAGGTTATCCTCGTTATTGAGGCATCCAGTGCTAACACGAGCAAATTATATGACTACGCCCCGCCCCATATGGGGGTAAATGTGGTCGCACAGGGTATTGGTTGGTCGTCATAGTACTAGGACACAATGTGCATTTTTCAAAAACATCACCATACTCCACTTCTCCATTTCATCACCGACATCTCGGCATACCATAATTCATCCAAGGATTTTCAAAGGAGTTTTGAATAAACAATGTTTTTCCCATCCTATAGTTTTATTTAAACAAACTGATATTTCTACATAGAGTGGCAAAATAGTTTTTCATAAACTTTTAAAAAGGTTTTCACAATCATTTCCCATTTCCATAGCAAAATACTTTTGACCAAAACTTGGGTGGATCGTAATCACACCAAAAGATTTTTAATAAAAGGCTTTTGAGTAAAAACAATTACATTTAGAAATTGCACATTACTAACACCTCTATATCGGGTGTCTCAATAATGTACTTGTATTTTGTAAAAGGGTTTTCAAAATCATAGCTTTAGTGGCAAACACCACATAAATCACTTATGCTCAAAACATGTGAATCAAAATAGATGTATATAGATGCAAGCTCAGTGAAGTAGCTTGCCTTGCTCCACAAAGTGGTACTGGTCCTGATCTTCTGGTTCAACAAATTTCCCCTCCTCGATAACTCCGGCAACGTTCTCGTCTAAACGTTAAACAAACAATACAAACAATCACTACACTAACTCAATCAACATCACAACATTACAATCGTAAGTTCTACAACCAGCCACTGCATATATCAAGCAACACCCTTTGTTTCATTTTAATTGAATTCACCAGTCTTTAGTTACTTCCTAAATTTGGCAGAACTGGTTGTACATTGTTTAATTCACCATTTATTCTAGGTTGGTCACAAAAATCCAAACTAAGCCTCTATGGATAGCTACTGATGTGTAGGAGACAACCCAATTGGATTGAGGTCATTTGGAGTTATCAAACTCCCTACACATTTGTTCTAAACCAGAAACTCACTAATAAAGTTTTAGCCACTAATTAATTTATGATGTTTAAAAAAATTAAACCCTTTTAGGGGTAGCTAACCTTGGTTGAATGTGACCTAATAAAATTTGTTTCAGCTCAAATGGATCTACCATTAATTTACACTAATTGATTTAGTGCAGAAGGGTTTACTAAAGTTCAACCAAATGCTAAAGATTCTAAACTGTTCCAACAATTCTACCAAAATTTGGGGAGCTAAAGGATCCTAATACAAAGCTACCAAAACTGGTTTCAAGTCATTTGGACTAATATAACTCCAGAATCAAATGGTTTGGTGTTTCAAACCTTCTGGAGCATGTTTAATAATACATTTTTATTATTTATTTAAATGAGATGAGACCACTTTGGTGAGTTAAAGATTTTCATAAGCTTTCCAGAACATTTGAGTTTGATTTATTTGGATTCCTAAATATCGAGATATTGAATTTATAAACTAGGTCCAGTACTGAAATTCCAGAGAAAAAGAATTAGGAAATTCTTCTCCTCTGGATAATGTTGAAAATCCTGACATGTGGGGCCTACTAGTCAGTGACTCAGTGGATAATTCCCGCGTGTGGATAATGTTTAAACTTATGACAGGTGGGGCCAACCCTGTCAGCCTAACAGGAAATGAAACGGTATGTGGCCGTTGGATCTAGATCCAACGGCTCACAGAGCCCGCGATGATTAACACGTTACCCGCGGCGGCGCCGGAGCTCCGGCGACGGCGAGGGTGGCCAGGGGGTGTACCTGGGTGTCCTAGGGATGAGGCAGAGGATGGCGTTTGACGGCGGAGAGTACGGGAAGGCTCGGGGGCGAACTTGTGCGTGCTGGGGAAGGCTGCAACGGCGTCGGTGAAGTTCTCCTCCTCCGCGGCCGTGCGTCAACTCCGGCGGGTCCTCCTCAACTCGTCTGTGCACGAAATAAGAGGAAATTGCGGCGGGTGAGGGTGGTGATAATGGTGGTGAGGATGCAGGCCAGAGAGGAAAGAAAGAGGGAGTATCGCTGCCGGGCCGTGATCGACCCCCACCTTCGGCTCCGGCGAAGCTCGAGGAAACTCAGAGGCAAATGGGGCTTTGAGGGAGGGGCTCCTCCCTCCTGGAGGTGCACGGGGTGTGTGGGTAGTGCGGGAGAGGGAAATGGCGGGGTGTGGAGGCACGGGTGCGGGGGTGGCTTTTTATTGCCGAACGTCGGCGTGCCGTGGACAGGGTGCACGAGAGGAGCTAGGGGGTGGGAGAGCACGTCATTTGCGGTGGTACTGTGCGGTTACGGAGTGGGGTTGCTCTGCTGGGGCTCAGAAGGAGAGAGTGGTCGCGTGTGGCTCGGGAGTGAGCTCGGGACGAACGGCATCCATGGCGGGTCAGCGGAGTGCGATGGATCGATGGCGTCGCTGCAGGGCTTCAGAGGTGGTGTGGGCGTGTCCGCGAAGTTGAGGGGTGACAGGAGCGCGTCGGTGATGAGTCACACGAGCTGGGGCGCCGTGGTGGTGAAGTTTGGCATCGGCGTCCACGCGCGGCCAGAGCACGGTGAGCGGCGCACGGCTGCAGGGGTACGGTGCCACAGAGCGCATGGTTCGGTCTCCTCCTGCCTGATGAGTGTGGTGAGAGGTGAGGTGATGGAAGACGCAGAGAAGGGCCAGCTCGGCTGCTCTCCTCGACACGCATCCATCGCCGGCACGGTGCAGTGCGGTGGCGTGCTTCCTTCGACGGCCACGGGCCTAGTGACCAAGTGGCACGCCTCCTCCTTGCTCTGGTGACTGAGTGATGTGAGTGAGGGAGATTGGGTGAAATAATTCGATGAATTAAGCACTAAATTCCTCGATTTGATTTCGGTTTCGAAGAATTGGGGAAGATCTCGGCAGTGTCCACCATGTGTTCGTTGAAATGCTTCAACGAATTTTAAATTCAGTTTTCTACAATTTTATTTTATAATTGGTTTCCTGTATATTGTCCAAGATTTATGGTATGGTGGTGAAATTTATTTGATATGTGCAACATAGCACATTTTGTGATTTTAATTTACTAAAGAAAGAAATGAAATTTAAATTCAAGATTTTTAGAAATATTTTTGGAGAGGGAAAAGAATGTAAGAGCAAAGTGGGAGTGATCCTTATGTCACCCCACTGAATTTGGTTGGAAAGATAAAATCAATTTCTCATTTGGAGAATTTTGTGACATTTGTCACACATGGTTTTATGTGTTGATGTTACTCATGATTTTATGTGTTAATCTTTTTATTTTGATTTTCTTTTCTTTCTTCAGGTCCTTGTTTAGCAGACAAACAACACAAGCAATCAATTGGGCAGGAATTAACAACCAACACTAGACAACCATGTATAAGTTTTCAACCAAGTTTTAATCACTCAGATAAGTGGTGGGGTGTGATCTAGTATCGTCCTGACAAGAATAAGGTGGAAAAGCTCAACTTCATAATTTGATATTTTTCCAAAAGAGTTGCTAAAATATATGGGCAATATACTTCCCACCTTTATTGTTTTTCAAAGAAATGAAAGTACGAGTTTAAAATAAGGGCTACCAATACAAGGGAATTATCAAGATATAGACCTCCATATTTTTGGAAACATATAATTTTGGAAAATACTTTTATTCTCTCAAGGAGTGGGTATTTTGGTTGTTGCTAAACAAAGCATCATTTGAGAATAAGTTGGTCCAAATAAGAGTGGAGGAGATATATGGAATATTTTGTTCTTGTCATGACATGATCACCAAGTTTAATATATGGTTATATTGGTTGGGTCTTGGATTTACTAGTCAAACAACTCAAACAACAAGTCACACTAGTTCAACCATAGCAATGGGAAGGAAAACACAATCCTCAGCAAAACATTTCAAAAAGTTTTTGTTGGTTCTGAATTTTGGGGTCTGGTAAAACTAAGTTTTTCTTGGTTCCAATGTTTGGGATGTTACAGGATCGATATACGTACCCTCGTAGACCGAAAGCGGGATTACGTTCCCGCACAAACGTTGTCGATGAAGCCGACGAAGCCGACGTCAAGGTCGTGTAGAGGAAGTAGACGTACTCCCAGCGCCACCCGTGTAGCGCCTCGTAGTTCCACACACGTACGGCTGGTGTGGGAATTGGGTGAATTTCCAAAGCATAGGGCACCTCCTTATATAGGTGGAGGAGGGCTGCCTGCCTTGGTGGCTTGGCGGTGTGGGACTATTCCCACACCAGCCGCACCACCAAGGGGTGCGCCGGCCCTAGGTGGTCCCCATGTGGCCCACCTAGGCCGGCCGGCCTCCTTCCCCCATTTCCCAAATGGGGTTTTCCCCTAATGGGCCTCTAAGGCCCATTTAGGTTTAATGACTTATTAAATTCGAATTTAATTAATTAAAAAAAATTAATCATTAATAACACTTATTAATATTAAATACATATTATTTAATTCTTTCGAGCCCCAAAACTTATTCCGTTGCCCTCCGATCAACATCGGACATGTCCCGAAACGCTTCCGGAGTCTCCGGTTTCTTTCTCTCTTATATCCAATCTAATCGTCATCTACCCTTAAGTGTGTTACCCTATGGTTCAGGATCACACATACATGAACGAGACACGTTCTTCGATCAATGACTAACAGCGGGATCTAGATACCCATGATAGCCCCTGTGCGTCCACGAAAGTCTTTTATCGTTCGAACCTTTAGACGTCCAGTCTCAACCTTTTGCCTGGCGATACTTAGATTGTCTGAGCATCATTCTCCGGTATCACGATTACCGAGCATGATCTCGTTATTGACAAATCTATCTTTAACTCGTCTGCGATATTACATCCCCGTGACCTAGTCACATGCTTGCAAGCTCATTGATGTAATCTCACCGAGTGGGCCCAGAGTATCTATCCTGCTATGTGGATTGGCAAATCACGCTCTTGATCACTCACCTCCAATGCTTCCTTTGGATACCCAAAAGTGTCATCTTTATTGTCACGCTATATAAGACATGCCGTTTGATGCAATCAAAGCACCTTCCAGAAGCAGCGATTTGATATGATCTCACAGTCGAAGGTATGAGCACTACGTTTCTATATCTTTTGGGTATGTTCACCACGTCATTCACCCAATAACATGACTCTGTTGTCAACCGACGTAATTATCCATGATCAGGAAACCTTGATCATCTGTTGCCCAACGGACTAGTTGAATAGAGGCTACTAGGGACCTGCTTATTTACATACCACACGTGTATTAATGTTTCTGTATAATACAGTTATAGCATGGTACAAAACTTATTACGAACAATTGAGATATGACAAATAAAATATCTTTATTAATTGCCTCTAGGGCATATCTCCTTCACTTCTTTGTTCTTTCTCTCCTCCCCCATAAGCATTAGTTGCTTTTGGTGGGATCTGGGAGTGAAGGATTTGAACACTTGTGCTCTTGCCATTGCATTGTGCATCGGTTTGTGCTCTCCACGAGGATTTGTGGAAGTTGAAAGTTTGTGAGCTTGTTACTCTTGGGTCTTTGGACCCTAGATGACTTTGTGGTGGTTGAGACCGCTTGTGGTCACTTGTAGCTATTCGGGAGCCCCCAATGCAGTTGTGGGTGTGTGCCCCGGATCGTTGTTGTAAAGGCTCCGGATTCCGCCTTGAAGGATTCCGATAGTGGAAGGTGAACCAATCCTTTGTGGTGTGGTTCATCGGAGAATGAGGTGAGCCTGTTGTGGCGTTGAGACCAACCTGTTGTGGTGGTCTCACACCTCTCCAACGAGACGTACTCCCCTAAAAAGGAGGAACTCGGGAATACATCCACGTCTCCGCGTGCCTCGGTTATTTTTATACCCGAGCTCTTTACTTATGCACTTACATTGTGATAGCCTTCGTGCTTGAAGTATTCTATTGCTATCACTTGTTGCTTGTCTTGCTTAGCATAAGTTGTTGGTGCACATAGGTGAGCCTAGTTTATTTAGGTCATTGGCTTGTTATTTAAACACCTAGTTTTATTCCGCAATTATCAAGCCTAAACCGGAAAAGTTTTTAATCACCTATTCACCCCCCTCTAGGCGACATCCTTGTCCTTTCAATTGGTATCAGAGCCTCGGATCTCTTTTTGGGCTTTACAGCCTAGAGAGTAAAGATGTCGTTTAGAGAATTAGTGCACGATCACACTTTTATATTCGATGGCACAAATTATGATGTTTGGAAAATTCGCATGCTTAATCTTTTTAGGGACATGGGTCCAAATTATATTAAGAGGATTGTAGATGTGGGTTTTTCTCCTCCAAAGGATTCCCAAGAATTATCTTTAGAGGATGAGGAAAACTCTCATCTCGATACTCAAGTATCTAATGGTCTCATCTATGTTTTGAGCGATGTAGTTCTTGATTCAATCATGCCTTTTCGGAATGCTCATGAGCTTTGGACCAAGCTTCAAGATAAATATGAAGTGTCCAACATTATTGAGGATGATTGTTCCCTCCACATCCGGCCGTGACGAGTTCACAACTTCTTCCACTTCACCAACATGTGATTTGTCACAAGGTAATGATATGGTAGTGGTGATAGAAATTGCTTTGTTGATGGTGAATATTCTATTGACTATACTTCATCTCTATCTCATTGCAATGTTCTATCTTTGGACTTAAACACTTCTAGCACTCCAAATGTTTACATGCTAGTGTTCTAGTCCTTGCATATCATGTAAAGTTGCTTAACTAAATCTCATGATGATATGCTTCCTATGTCTTGTTGCCATGAAAATAATTCTTCCATATCCTCTAGTATTTGTGTGGCTAACAATGTAGAGGAATCCAACATTTGTTGGAACAAGACATGGATCCAATGGAGCTTCAAGTATTCTTCCATCATCACCCTCCTTCTCACTTTGCCTTATGGCTAGAGATTCGGAGGTATCTCCTACCTCGAATCCTAATATATCTTGTGATGATGTGGATGAGGATTCTATGGAGAACATATGATGTTGAATCCTTAACAAAGAAGGGTGAGATGGTATTTGGTGCTCTCCCCAAAGGTAGCAAAGCTATCCCTCCTCTATGTGAAATCATTGCTTATGCTATTAAGAGTAGGGAAATCATTGATGATAAGTATACTATTCAAAGAGAGATGCTATGAAAAAGCATCCTTAGAAAATGCTCTTGAGGAAGAACAAGAGCTTCGAGTGTCTCTTGAGGAGAAACTTGAATCTCTTGATGAAACAAATGATCTTATTATTGCTAAAATCATTAAGGAAAGAGATCATGCTATTGCTAAATATAAAGTGCTTAAAAAGGAAAAAGTTGAATTTGGTGTTGGCAATGCTAGACTAATTGAGGACATAGAGAGACTTGACAAAGCCCACAAGGCTTTAGAAAGTGAACACTCTCTCCTTATCAAGTCTCATGATCAACTCCAAACTCAACTATCTAAAAATGATGAGCTTGCCAAGTTGTCTTCTTCCATTTCTAATATTGATGATGCTTGTGCTACTAACTCCACTTCTTGTGAAGCATCTATTTTGAAGGAGAATGTTGAGCTAAGGGCTCAACTTGAGTTGCTAACTAGCAAGTATAGGAAATTGGAAGAAAGTCATGAAAAGCTCTCTAGCTCTAATGAGGATCTTCTAGCATCCTATGCTAAGCTAAAGTTAGCTCATGAGGCTATTATGTCAAAGGTAACATCTTGTGAGCCTCATGTGGACAATGGCACAACTTCCTCTCAAATGCTTTATTGCCATGTGCTAGTCCTAGTAATTCTACATCACATACTATTGCTAAATCTTGTGATGAATTACTTCCATGCCTTGTTGCTCTAACAATGAAGCATCTACTTCCTCTAGTGTTTGTGTTGATACTAACCATGTAGAGGAATTAAAAGAGCTCAAGGCCCAAGTCACTTCTTTGAAGAAAGACTTGGAAAAGCGTCATGTTGGGAGGTCCACACTTGACAATGTGTTGAGTGTTCAAAGACGCCCCAATGACAAGAGTGGACTTGGATTCAACTCCAATAACAAGAACAAGTCCAAGCCTAACAAGAAGAAAAGGGCCAAGAACAAGTTAAGGATTCGGCCAAGATTGTTTGCTTCAAGTGCAAAGTTGAAGGGCACCATGTTAGATCTTGCCCTTTGAAGAAGAAGCTCTTAGTGAGAAGCAACAAGGGAAGCGGCCTCAAGTTCAAACTCAAGTTCCTCAAGTTGAAGAAGGCCTCTTCCCAAGAAGAATCAAGCTACCTCCTCAAGTCAAGATTCCAACTAAGAAGAAGGAGGAAGCAATGTTGCTACATATCGTGAGAAGGGTCACTTGCTTCTTCATGCACTATGGTACCTTATCCAACCCATTATAATTGATGATGTTTATTCTCTTCGGAAGGATAAGGTTGGCAATGTGTTTGCCAAATATGTTGGTACTCAAAGTGGTGTCAAGAAAAGAACCATTTGGGTTGCCAAGCCTATTGTGACTAACCTCTTAGGACCCAACTTGGTTGGGGACCAACAAGCTAAAACTTGATCAATAGGTGTTGTTGGAGGGCATTGGAGACTTGGCTACATCATGAAGAATTAAGGGATCTTCATCAATTATATTCTCTCAAGCCAAGTCATTTGGATTATATTGTTCTATCTCATATCCAATGTTCCTCCTTGCGGTAACTTTTTTTAAATCATATATACATTGAAAGTTGCTTGCACCCTTGCATGTGTTAGGTTTTGTACCTTGCTAGTGTTGTATGTGTTGTGCTCTCTACTTACTTATCTTGAGTAATCAAGTATGTGTATGTTGGTTTGCACACCATTTACTTGTGTTGAGCCTTATTGCTTTTATTTGATATCTTATCTTGTTGGCTCTCTTTTTAGAGATTAATGGACTATCCATTTTGGGGAGTGATATGCTTCGTGCACTTCACAATCCTAAAATGTGTATACATGAGGAATACCACTTAGTGTTGATATATCAATATTATCTACTCTCTATGTGGTATGTCATCTCATGAGAAATTCAAATTCTATAATGTCCATTAATTATCTCTAGTTGGTTTTGTTTGCCTCTTGTTAAGAAAATTGGATTATCACATTATGGGGGAGTAATAAGCTATGTGCATATTACAAGCCTAGAAAATGTGAACATGTGAGGTATTGCCACCTAGAATTGATTTGTTATTAATCTTATTCCTATGTGGCATGTTGCTCAAACAAGTTCCATATTTGCTAAAATGATTTTGTTTAATCACTCTTTTGGATCTTGTTTGTGATGGACATTCTTGGTACGGTTTCCCCAAATATGTTCGCATATCTTTTGGGAAACCAATTGCTTCAAGCTACTCTTTGTAGTTGCTTTGCATGATCGCGTGAATATTTGAAGCTATCAAGAATATCTATTTATTAAGCATGGCTTTAAATCTTATCCTTTGCCATATGCTTATTTGTTGTGAAATTGGTCTTCAATATCATTTCTATATACCACCGAGAAATATCTCTATATACTCCTTGTCCATGACAAGTGATACTCATATTGTGGTGGAATTTGTAGACCATCTTCACTTTGGCTCTTGCTTTGAATTGCCTTATTTTATTGCCAAGGATTTGTTTTGATCTAACTCTCTTTGTCTTCCTTGTATCTTTTGGATCCTTTGTTTCTCTACTCAAAATTTGTTTATGTTTCTTGTGTTAGGAAAAGCAATGATCCCATTCTTGTGCATTTACATTCAAAAGTCATACTTCTTGATAATGCACTATTCTTGGGAAGCTATCCTACATTGAGTAGAACACCATTCTTTAAATTGGTATTGCATCTTCTTGCTTTCTTGAACATGACTAGTGTTTGAATAATATGTATGGAGAGTGATGATCCCATTTGTGTGCATTTTGTATTCAAATGCAAGATCATAAATAATGCACAAATCTTGGGGAGCAATCCTATATGTTTTGAACATTAGTTGTCTTCAATTGGTATTTGATCCCGATGACGTGTCTCTTTGGAAGACAAACATTTTTCGTCTTGGTACTTTGTGCCATCATGAAAAGTGTAGAGGGTTTGGTTTATTCCTTGATGGTATTTTCATCAATTGGTATCTTACTTTCTTTTGGTATCTTTTCAAAGTGGTATCTTCAATCATGTGTTGATTTGGGTTTTGATATAATTTGGACAATTCTTTTCTTGTCACACTTGTGTGTCTTTCTTGGTTTAATTGGTGTTTTGTCCAATTGTATCTCGTTTGGTTCTTGAAAGTCTTGTGCATGCATATTTACTATATGTATATCTTATGGCATGCTTACTTTCGTTGATCCAATATATAGGATAAACTCCATCAAATCCTAAATGGCTAAGATGTGCATGAAATTCAATTTCATATCAATATGCACATATTTATGTGGAGTTTGTCCTATGTATTGTAGTTGCTCTAACTACTTTGGACCCAATGAGTTTGGGTACCATGTTGTACTTGAATTTGTTTTAGGTACATTGGAGATGCATTGGAGCTTGTCTCATTTACAAGGAAGGTGTTATCACCATGTGCTTATTGGAGCCAAGCTTGGATGATCGTGAACTCTTATCTCTACATCACCAATGCTATCTCGGTAACAAGTATCTACCTCATGCATATACTTCTAGCTTTCAACCTTGTGTAGGTTATATCTTGGCATGATTCTCTCTAGTTGCAATTGATGTGGTTTTTGCAAAGTTCTTATCAAAACATCTTTATTTCAAATGTGAGCAAGCCGGGATGATTACATATCAAGGGGAATATATACAATCATTTTCACGATGCACCAATCCCAAATATGTTAATCTAGCAAGTCTACTCAAAGTCTCTCATGTGCAATATTGATGAATTTGCAAAATCATTTGCCCTTTGTGATACTTGTTATCTTTCTCGGAAATCCCAACTATAACCTTTTTCCCTTGTGAATATTTTTATGCTATGATGAGTGTGTGTTGGAAGTTCATCTACATCCCTTTAAGATAAATTTGAGCTTTGTGCTATGCTTTTAAGCAAAGATCTTATTGGTATGTTTATAACTTCCACTTGGATATCATGTTCCTTACCTTAGTACCTATTTTGTGTGTGCATGTTTCTTTGTGGACTTATATCTTCATGATTGGTGTCTACTTAGAAACTTATACACATGAGAATAGTTACACTTTCAGTTGATATCCCTTTTTGCATCTTAATAAGCTTGTGGACCTAGTTGCTTTGCTTCTTTTCTATCTTTATGCCTTCTTGCACTTGTTTGTGTTCAAAATCATCTAAGAGGGAGTGAGGATTCCATGTTGTGCACTCCATATTGCTTTGCAAATCCTACTTTGTGCACGTACCTTGGAGAGTTCCCTCTTGTTGTTTAGAACATTTTTCAGATCCTTTTGATTACTTGCTTCCTTCTTCGAAGTATCTTTCTCTTTTGTTTGGATCCTTAATATAGTTTGATCTCCCTCCTTCTATTCGTCATTGGATATGTGCATTTGATTTCACTCATATCGTGAGAAATGCACACTTTATGGGGGAGCTCTTATTATATTAGCCTTCTTCATTTTTCACCCATTTCGGCAATCGATGCCAATGGGGGAGAGATTTAGAGGGTTTAAGGGAATATGGTTTTGTTCTCTTTGCCACCATGCTTTTTGCGTTGCATGGTATCTTAATTCATTATATAAACCCTCATAAAAGGGATTGTTATCAATTACCAAAATGGGGTAGATTGAAAGTGCATGTTGCCCCCATGCATGGTTTTGGTAATTAATGACAATCCTTATGGACTAATGTTTGTCTTGAGATATCTTTATAGATCTTATCCATGAAGAAGATTGGAGTTCATGTGTTGGACTCTAGAAGATTATATGATGACCAAGGTTTTATCCAATGGGTTTATATGAATAATGGTCATCTAGAGTTGAGCTTATTACAAGCATGGCTTGGAAAAGAATATTGAGTGAACACTCACACCAAAGGATACAAAGATAACTCACTAAAGGGAAAATGATACCACACATTGCAGACTAACTTATATGATAACCTCTCTACCAATGATATAACCACGAAATTATAAAGATAAAAGATAAAATATAATGATACTGGGGCGCTCCCCCAAGCTTGGAACAAGCCAAGGGAGTGCCATTACCCCTTGACGTTCAAGCTTGATCCTTGGGTGGTGAAGGATGAACCATGGCAGTAGGGGTCAGGAAACCCTGGAGCATAAATCGTAGCCTTTCATTCTCTTCCTGAAGTATATCCACTTCCAACCTCAAAACTCGGTATTGTTCACAAAACTCATCAGCCACCCGATGTGCTTCGGCCACCGAAGGAAATTGATGGATGTTCGGCCTCAGAGGTATTGCACCCTGCATATTATGAGAAAAAGCACGTCCAGGGTTAATCGATCCCACGAAAGTGGCGTTTCTTGGCCTTGGTACTTCTTGCTGGTTCGATGTCATCCTCCTCACTTCTTCACGAATGCTCTGGTCCATGTCTGCTCTTCTAGTAGCATTCCCTTCTTCTGTTGCCTAGTCGCCCACGGTACCGCGATTTATATCTCGCTGCAGCTCATGTCGGTGTCTGGCAGCATAATCTTCCCCGCAAGATCCTTGGGACGACATGTTGGCTCTAGATTTCCGAGGGTCCTGGCAGAAACAGCTCGAAACAAAAACGCGTCGAAAACACGAGATACGGACCTCAAGAGATCCGGGTGAATATATAGCAAAAATTTCCCGACAAAAAGGAAGGCGACGGACCAAAGCGGAGTCGGAGACGGGCTCCAGGAGAGGCAGGCAGGCCCACGGCGCGGCCATGGGGTGGGCCGCGCCCCTAGGCCGCCTCCTCGACCTGGAGTCGTTCTCCGTCTCTTTTTCGTTCCGTAATTTTTCATTTTACCTAAAAATAATGAATATTTTTTTATATAATTAAACGCGAACTTTTGCTTACCAAAGTTGATACCTATTCCAAAACTGATTCCGGAGTCTTCCGGTATTCGAATTTTATGAAATCTTCCGGAGTCACTACTTGTATGATATCAACATTTTTCCCAATGGGATCACCAGAAATATAATGCTTGAGTCTTTAACCATTAACCACTTGTGGTTTATCACCATCAAATGAGTTTATCTTAATGGCTCCCGAGCGATATACTTCTTCAAAAATATACGGCCCTTCCCATTTGGAGAGTAATTTGCCTGCAAAAAATCTGAGACGAGACCTATACAATAATATTTTATCACCAATATTAAATTCTCTATTTATTATTCTTCTATCATGCCATCTCTTAACTTTTTCTTTAAACAATTTGACATTTTCATAAGATTCACTTCTCCATTCATCTAAAGAACTCATGGCAAGCAGTCTTTTCTCACCCGCAAGTGTAAAATCTCTATTTAATTCCTTAACTGCCCAATAAGCCTTGTGTTCTAATTCTAAAGGTAAGTGACAAGCTTTTCCATAAACCATTTTATAAGGAGACATGCCCATAGGATTCTTATAAGCAGTTCTATAAGCCCATAAAGCATCATTAAGTTTCTTAGCCCAATTCTTTCTAGACATATTAACAGTCTTTTGCATGATTAACTTAATTTCCCTGTTAGTCAATTCTACTTGACCACTTGTTTGAGGATGATAGGGTGAAGAGATTCTATGATTCACGTCATATTTAGCAAGTGTTTTTCTAAAAGCACCATGAATAAAATGAGACCCTCCATCAGTCATAAGATATCTAGGCACGCCAAACCTAGGAAAAATGACATATTTAAGCATTCTTAAAGAAGTTTTATGATCAGCACTAGGAGTTGGAATAGGTTCTACCCATTTAGTAACATAGTCAACATCAACAAGAATATGAGTATTACCATGCGAAGAAGGGAAAGGACCCATGAAGTCAAATCCCGAACAATCAAATGGCTCAATAACAAGAGAGTAATTCATAGGCATTTCATTATGTCTAGTGATATTTCCTACTCTTTGACATTCATCACAAGACATAATAAATTTCTTAGCATCTTTAAAAAGGGTAGGCCAATAAAAACCTGACTGAAGCACCTTATGTGCGGTCCTGTCCCCAGCATGATGTCCACCATAAGCACTGCTGTGGCATTTGCGCAATATCTCCTTTTGCTCATACTCTGGGACACAACGTCGCATAACACCAGCCACTCCTTCTTTGTATAAATGTGGGTCATCCTAAAAATAATGCCTTAAGTCATAGAAGAATTTCTTCCTCTGCTGATGGGTGAAAGTTGGAGGCAAATACTTGGAGACAATAAAATTAGCATAATCAGCATACCACGGGCTATCACGCGTATTTACCTCTATTGAAGCTAATTGTTCATCTGGAAAACTGTCATTAACAGGAATAGTATCATAAGAGACGTTTTCTATTCTAGATAAATTATCAGCAACGGGATTATCAGCACCTTTCCTATCAACAATATGCAAGTCAAACTCTTGTAGCAATAGAACCCATCTAATAAGTCTAGTCTTTGCATCTTTCTTATTCATAAGGTATTTAATAGCAGCATGATCAGTATGTATAGTCACCCTTGAATCAACAATGTAAGGTCTAAACTTATCACAAGAAAACACCACAGCTAAAAATTCTTTTTCAGTAGTAGCATAATTCTTTTGAGCATTATCAAGAGTTTTACTAGCATAATGAATAACATTCAGTTTATTATCAACACGCTGTCCAAGAATAGCTCCTACAGCATAATCACTAACATCACACATAATTTCAAAAGGTAGATTCCAATCAGGTGGTTGAATAGGCCTTGTTGATGGCTGATTGAAGGAGATCAGCAGCTAGCACAAAAATAAGGGGGGGACAAAGGGTCACCTTGCCGAACCCCTCTCTTGCAGAAGAATTGCCTCCCAGGAACTCCATTAAAAGTACAGAGGACATACCACTACCAAAAATCATTTCAATCCACCTCAGCCACTTATCATCAAATCCCATTTGTTTCATGATTTTTAGCATAGCAGCATGATCAATGGTGTCAAAGGCTTTGGCAAAGTCAAGTTTTAGGAGAACAATTTGTCTATGAGAAGTTTCACATTGATGTATAAATTCAAAGGCCCAGGCAATGCAGTCTTGTATTGTTCTGCCCTTAAGAAAGTCGTACTGATTTTTGTGCACTATTTTAAGAATCAAAGTCTGCAGCCTATTAGCCAAGAGTTTTGTGATAAGCTTGAGACAACAATTTAGCAGGGTAATTGGTCTATAATCATTGACAGAGCTGGGGGAATTGATCTTGGGAATCAAGGTGATAAAACCAGTGTTAACACTTTCCAGGTTCAAATTTCCACTATGAAAATCATCACACAGTTTGTATATATTTCTTTCACAATGTGCCAACATGTTTTCAGGAAATGCCCATTAAAACTGTCTGGACCAGGTGCTTTATCAGATGGCATACTCTTGACCACAATATATATTTCCTCTCTTGTAAAAGGAGCTGAAAGAGCATCCAAACCAGCAATTGGAGTAACCAACTAGCGGACACTGCCTCTAAGAAACCAGAATGAGCAGTCCAAAAGTTCTCAAATCTGAATATTTTGCAGGCTGGGATAGTTGTTTGGATGGAAACCAAACATGGAGTGTGTGAAAGGACAAGGATGTCGCCTAGAGGGGGTGAATAGGCGATTTAAAACTTTTCTGGTTTAGGCTTGATAATTGCGGAATAAAACTAGGTGTTTAAATTAACAAGCCAACAACCTAAATAAACTAGGTTCACCTATGTGCACCAACAACTTATGCTAAGCAAGACAAGCAACAAGGAGATAGTAATATAGAATACTTCAAGCACGAAGGCTATCACAATGTAAAGTGCATAAGTAAAAAGCTCGGGTATAGAAATAACCGAGGCACGCGGAGACGAGGATGTATTCCCGAGTTCCTCCTTGTTAAGGGAGTACGTCTCGTTGGAGAGGTGTGAACCAATACAATGGTTCAACAACCACAAAGGTTTCACCTTCTTCTCCGATGAACCGCACCACAAATGTTTGGTTCACCTTCCACTATCGGAATCCTTCGAGGCGGAAATCTGGAGCCTTTCAACAACGATCCGGGGGACAACCCACAACGGGATTGGGGGCTCCCGAACAGCTACAAGTGACCACACAAGGGTCTCAACCACCACACGGGCGTCTAGGGTCCAAAGACCCAAGAGTAACAAGTTCACAAGCTTTCAACTTCCACGAATCCTCGTGGAGAGCACAAACCGATGCAACGAAGCAATGGCAAGAGCACAAGTGCTCAAATCCTCCACTCTCAAATCCCACCACAAGCAACTAATGCTTATGTGGGGAGAAGAGAGGAAGAACAAAGAAGAACTCAACCAATGGAACTTCAAGAACTAGATGGAAAGAGTTCCCCTCACTTAGAGGAGAGATTGATTGGTGGAAATGTAGATCTAGGTATTCTCCTTCAATCCTCCAAAGATCAAAGAGTTTGGGTGGAGGGATTGGGAGATATTGAAGATATGAGCTTGCAACAATGGAGGAGAGAGAAAGAAAATTGTGTTGGGCAGAGCTAAGTGGCTGAAGGTAGGTGGAGGGGTATTTATACCCCTCCTAGAAAAAGAGCCGTTGCAGCCAGGGGAATCGGATATTCCGGTTCAAGTCATAGTCGGATAATCCGATTGAGTCAGATAATCCGAATGGACCTATATCGGATATTCCAGAAAACTTCAGTATACCACAAAATTTGTTGACCGGGGAGTCGGATATTCTGGCATAGGTCAAGACCGGATAATCCGACTGGTTCGGATAATCCGATTGGACCTATATCGGATATTTCGAAAAACTTCAGAACGCAAAGCTAACAAAGTCCTTAGCCGAAATCGAGGAAACTGGAGAATCGGATAATCCGAGTCAGAAAGGACCGGATAATCCGATTCCACTGTAAGAGCAAAACTCGACAGAAACAGCAGAACTAAAACTGCAAGAACTTTCTCATACGAACTCCAAATGAGGTGAAACCAATTTTGTTGGAAAGGTAACGACAAGGAGAATGCCTACAAATATTAAGGGTCACAAATAAAGAGGGGATACCACACATGGGAAGGTGTGGACCCTATCTCGAAGGTGGACCGGTAATATTTCCAACGCCGAGAACGCAACAAGTTTTCCATCCGGACTCCGTTTTCAATGATCTTGGGCTTGCTCCGAAGATAATCACAAGCACTACAAGATCATGCATATACACATCATAGTCCATCATGTGAGGAGGATAACACAAGAGGAGAGTTTGACCTCTCTACAAGAGATGAATCGGTAAAACCTCCAACATAAAAAACACCACTAGATATCCAAATGAAATCCGTTTTTGATGAACTAGAGCTTGGTATGGAGATGAACACAAGCTCTAAATTCTCACATGGATAAAAGCCAAATAAGAACCAAGAAAGATGATATGCCAAATATGCAAAGGTTTGAGCTCTCCACAAAGGTGCGATCAAGTTACTCACTTGAGAGCCCCTCTTGATAGTACGCCGTCTATCCTATAACCCGGTCTCCCACTAACACCACGAGACTGGTAAAATACAAAACCTATCAAGATCATACCTTTGCCTTGCGCATTCCACTTGAGCTCGATGATGACGATCTTGACTCTCTCAAGTTGGAACACCTTTCTTGATTGTGCTTGCTAGCACATGCTTGATGAAGACTTCTCCAAATACTCCCCCATACACCATTATGGGAGAGCCTTGCTAAACTCCGTCTTCATGAATCCACTTGCACTTCATCTTCTTATCTTGTTATAGATGATGGCTTGGAGATAAACATCAAGTTCAATCAATCTTCTTTTCCAAGCCATGCTTGCAATAAGCTCAACTCTTCACATGACCATTCTTCATATAAACCCTTGGATGGAACCTTGGTCATCATGAAATCTTCTCGAGTCCAACACATGAACTCCAATCTTTTCTTATGGACAAGATCTACAAGTATATCTCAATGCAAACATTAGTCCATAAGGATTGTCATTAATTACCAAAACCACGCATGGGGCAACACATGCCCTTTCAGTGTGATCCGAGGTTGGCTTGCCTAACGGACTGACCAAAGTGGCAGGGAAGGAAGTGGTCCAGTGAAGAAAGGTGAAGAACCAGTCTAGTTGCTCAAGGAGGGGATCCATCTGCATATTACTCCAAGTAAACCAGTCTCCCCTTTATTTTGGGTTTCATATGGATTACCCTGTGGTACAATATGCGGATGACAACATTGTGCCTATGCCAGCCTCTCCAGATCAAGTTCTTGTCATGAAAGGTATTCTAGATACATATGCCAAGTCCACTGGGTTGCACATCAACTACCATAAGTCCACCATGATCCCAATTAACTTGGATGATCAGGTTGCACAGAACATTGCAAATCTGATTGGCTGCTCAGTGGGAAAGATGCCTTTTACCTATTTGGGTCTTCCTCTTGGCACAACTAAACCATCTGTCCAAGATCTGATGCCTCTAGTGGATCGTATTGAGAGAAGCATGACTGCAAACTTCATGATGATGACTTACAGTGGTAGGGTCTCTGTGATTAACTCCCTTCTGACTTCAATTGCTACTTTCATGATGTGCTCCATCAAAATTCCTCCCAAGATTTTAGAACATATTGACAAAATAAGGAGGCCTTGTCTTTGGAATAAAAAAATTGAAACTGGAGATCACTGCAATCCGCTTATAGCCTGGGACAGGGTGTGTAGACCAAAGAAGAAAGGTGGTATGGGAGTGTTGAACCTCAAAATTCAAAATGAAGCCCTTCTTCTAAAGTACCTGCACAAATTCTATAACTAGATAGATACCCATTGGGTAGAGCTAGTGTGGAAATCCTACTATACTGATAGAGTGCCTCATGCTATGGATAGCTGTGGCTCCTTCTGGTGGAAAGAAATTCTTAAACTATCTCCTGTTTTCAGAGGAATCACAAGATGTACCATCAAATCAGGGCACTCCATTCTTCTCTGGAAAGATCCTTGGGGCGATGATATTGCATCACAAAAATTCCCAAGAGCCTACTCATTTGCCCTGAATGAAGATGTCTCAGCTAGGGAGTTTCTTTCTGCAAATTCGTTGGCAGCTAACTTTCACTTCCCTCTCTCTCCCCAAGCATTAGATGAGCTCCGAGAGATGCAAACGCTGGTTGCTCATGTGGAGCTGCAGGATATTGTGTCTGATGAATGGACGTACTGCTGGGGATCGGCGAAATATACTGCTAGATAGTATTATGCATTCTGCTTCAGAGAGCTTCAACCTCACATTTCCTATAGTTGGCTGTGGAAAACCAAATGCGTTCCTAAGCTAAAATTCTTCTGTTGGCTACTGCTCAGTGATAGATTGAACACGAAAAATATGCTCAGACGAAGGCATTTTAATGTGGGCAACAATTTTGAATGTCTGATGTGTGGACTCCATACTGAAGAAACTTTGGAGCATTTGTTCTTTCACTGTGATTTTAGCAGAGGATGCTGGCAGAAACTTGGGTTTGTCTTCCCCTCTTCTCTGCACTTGGATAGACTGTAGTTGGTTGATGCAGCACATACTTCTTGGCAGAGACCTATGTTCATGGATGTTTTCGTCACAGCCGCTTGGAGTATTTGGAAGGAACGAAATAACTTATGCTTTAATGGAATCCAGCCTGATTATCTCTCATGGAGCAACAGATTTAAGGATGACTTCTCCCTCTTGGTTCATAGAACCAAAGCTGATAGACATAGCTTCATTAACTCCTTTGTTGCTGCTTTGTAATCTCTTCCTGCTAACCCCCTACCCTAACTCTCCACCATGTAAATACTCTTTGATTCGCATGTGGTTTCTGCTAAGCTAATATAGAGGCAGTAGGAGCCTTTCCTACTTTCATAAATTTCTAAAAAAAAATCAGGTGGTTGAACAACAGCAGCAGTGGTTAAAGCCATTTTCAGAATTTCGAAAGCTTCTTTACAATCATCATCAAAAATAAATGGAACATCTTTTTAAAGAAGATTAGTAAGTGGTTTCGAAATTTTAGAAAAATCTTTAATAAATCTCCTGTAGAAACCCACATGACCAAGAATACTACGAATACCTTTCACATCCCTTGGGCAAGGTAATTTCTCAATTGCCTCAACCTTTGCTCTATCGACTTCAATACCTCTCTCGAAAACTTTATGTCCAAGAACGATTCCTTCATTTACCATAAAATGGCATTTCTCCCAATTAAGAACAAGGTTTGTTTCTTCACATCTCTGCAAAACTTTATCAAGGTTGTGCAAACAGTTGTCAAAAGAAGTTCCATAGACGGAGAAATCGTCCATGAAGACTTCCACAATTTGCTCAAAAAAGCCATGGAATATAGCAGACATGCATCTCTGAAAAGTGGCAGGAGCATTACATAAACCAAAAGGCATGCGTCTATAAGCATAAGTTCCATAAGGACAAGTAAAAGTGGTTTTCTCCTGATCTTGATGTCTAACAGCAATTTGCGAAAAACCAGAATATCCATCTAAAAAGCAGAAATGTGAGTTTTTAGCTAACCTTTCCAACATTTGATCAATAAAAGGTAAAGGGTAATGATCTTTCTTAGTTGCTTTATTAAGTTTTCGAAAATCAATACACATTCTATACCCAACTATTGTTCTTTGCGGAATAAGCTCATCGTTATCATTTGCAACAACAGTAATACCTCCCTTTTTAGGGACACAATGAACAGGACTCACCCATCTACTATCAGCGATAGGATAGATTATACCTGCTTCGAGAAGTTTTAGAATCTCACTTCTTACCACTTCTTTCATCTTAGGGATTAGCCTTCGTTGATGCTCAACAACTGGCTTTGCATCGGGCTCCAGATTAATTATATGCTGACAAATAGAAGAAGAAATCCCTTTAAGATCATCCAAAGTATAACCCATGGCACCTCGATGTTTCCTAAGTATTCCCAATAATCTCTCCTCTTCTTGACCTGAAAGTTTAGAACTAATAATAATAGGATATATTTTCTTTTCATCAAGATAAGCATATTTAAGCGTGTCAGGTAGAGTTTTTAATTCAAAAACAGGATCTCCTTTGGGAGGCGAAGGAGGTCCCAACTCTTCCACAGGTAAATTATGTTTAAGAATAGCAGGTTGTCGAAGAAAAACGTCATCTATTTCATTTCTTTCCTGCATAAAAACTTCACTCTCATGATCTTCCATGAATTGCTGCAAAGCATTGTTAGGAGCAATAGCAACAAAAGCAAGTTGTTCAACTCGAAAATCCTCATTAGGTAAATCTTTTTCGTGATGGTTTTTAGCAAATTTGGAAAAATTGAACTCATAAGGTTCTCCAGCAAATTTAGTATAGATCTTTTCCTTTTTGCAATCTATTACAGCACCACAAGTATTTAAGAAAGGTCTACCAAAAATAATAGGACAAGTCTTACTTGCAGCAGAACCAAGCACTAAGAAATCAGCAGGGTATTTAGTCTTACCACATAGAACTTCCACGTCTCTGACTATACCAACCGGAGAGATAGTTTCTCTATTAGCAAGTCGAATAACCACATCAATTTCTTCCAGTTCACAGGGACCAATTTCATGCTTGATTTCTTGATAAAGTTCATAGGGGATAGCACTTGAACTAGCACCAATGTCACATAAACCATAGTAGCAATGATCACCAATCTTAACCGAAATGACAGGAGTTCCAATTTTCTTGACATTCTTCTTAGATGGCTTAACAATGTTAGAAGCATCTTCACAAAAAATTATATGGCTTTCTTCTACATTTTCAGTTATAAGATCCTTAACTATTGCTACAGCAGGTTCTATCTTTAACTGTTCTTCAGGTTCAAAGATTTTCTTTTCACTTTTATTAACCACACTAGCAACAATAGAACGTTGTTTTACCTTAGGGAAAGGCATTTTCTCAATATAAGGCTCAGGTAAAACATGATCAACAGTATGAACTTGAACTTCTTTAGCATGTGTAGTTATTTTAACAGGCTCTTTAAATGGTTCATGATACTTCACCCATTCCTGCTTAGGAATGTTGATGTATGAAGCAAAAATCTTACAACAATTAACAACAATTTGAGAATCAAGACCATATTTAGCACTAAACTTACGAAAACTTTCAGTTTCAACAAAGAGCTTAATGCAATCATAATCGTAATTTATACCTGATTCTCTACCTTCATCATTTTCCCAATCTTCAGTATTGCGTTGGATCCTTTCAAGGAGATCCAATTTAACTTCTTCCTTATTGCTTGTGAAAGACCCATTAGAAGAAGCATCAAGGAAATCCTTGTCATGGAGTGTAAGCCTTGCATAGAAATTATTGATAATGATATCTCTGGGGAACTCATGAAAAGGGCATTTGAGTATTAGTGATTTCAGCCTCCCCCAAGCTTGGGCGATACTTTCTCCATCATGAGGCCAGCAGTTATAGATATAATTTCTATCTCTATGAATTTCATGTAGAGGATAAAACTTAGAGTGAAAGAGAGGTACAATTCCTTCCCAGTCGAATGAATCCGCATTTTTCGATAATCTGTATCAATCCAATGCTCCGTCTTTCAGCGATATAGTGAATAATTTCCTCTTACATTGTTCCGTGGTGATACCTGCAATCTTAAATAACCCGCATAATTCATGTATAAAAGCAAGTGATTAGCAGGATGGACAGTTCCATCTCCTGAATAGCGGTTATTTATAACACGTTCAACAATTCTCATAGGTATCTTAAACGGAATTCTTTTAGCTGGTGGGGGATCCTTTGCTGTAACAAGAGAAGTGATGAAACTAGTCCCAAACAGCGTTTCAAAATCAGAGGGATCCATAATTATATAGAGCAACAGACAGTAATAAAAATAACACTTACAATAAAAGTTC
This sequence comes from Poa pratensis, assembly GCA_947311845.1. Lineage (NCBI taxonomy): Eukaryota > Viridiplantae > Streptophyta > Magnoliopsida > Poales > Poaceae > Poa > Poa pratensis. Next base: position 68,125,454 of record CAMZMU010000052.1, on the reverse strand, counting down.
TCCTTACCAATTCCACTTACCAATAGCGCTTCACTCCCCGGCAACAGCGCCAGAAAATAGTCTTGATGACCCACAAGTATAGGGGATCTATCGTAGTATCTTCGATAAATAGGAGTGTCGATCCCAACGAGGGGCAGAAGGTGCTGACAAGCGGTTTCAAGCAAGGTTTCACTGTAAATGCTAGCAGAGAAGTTTTTAGGTGTTTTTGATATAAAGTACGAGAAAGTAAATGCGAGTAAATAAAGTACAGGTAAATAAAAGAGAGCAGCAATAGTTGCAGCAAGTGGCCCAATCCTTTTTAGCACAAAGGACAAGCCGGTTGTTTCACTTATGATTACCAAACATTCCTGAGGACACACGGGAGAGATGTCAAGTGCTTTCGCTTCATACCGTTAACTCATATTTAATGTTTTGATAAGTGTTGTGTGGGTGAACCTATGCTAGTGCACTACCCATACTTGGATAAATACACACTCGTGATTACACCCCTTACAGGCTTCCGCACTGCAAGGAAGTGATTAAGATAACTCTAACCACAGCTTTAAGCTCTGGGATCCTACGCTCCCTCATGCATTAATCTACCAACGGGGGTTTAGGATTCTGTCGCTCCGGCAACCCCACAATAGGTAAACTAAATACACAAAGCATTCCCCTAGGCCCATAAAGGTGAAGTATCATGTAGTCGACGTTCACATGACACCACTAGAAGAATAACACCACAACTTAAATATCAAATATTAAATACTCATGAACATAATTCCACTACTAACCACAAGACTTCTCCCATGTAATTCACCGAAACAACTCAATAGCATCAATCCACGAAGGGTAATCAATACCGGGAGAGTATCTCCAATAAACTAAACAAGTGCAACCCTAGATGTTACAGCGGAACAAAGTGGAGCGGTGGGGATGATGGTGCTGGCGGTGGGGATGATGAAGATGATGATCCCGATGAAGCTTGGAGCGATGACGGTGGCGATGGCGATGACTTCCCCCTCCCGGAGGGAAGTTTCCCCGGCATATTTCTCCCTGCCGTAGAGATTTTCTTTCTCTCTGTTTTTCGCCCCGTAGAGGTGGCGGAAAAATTATGTGAAGTCCGTCCCCTTGATTTTTAGGTCAAGAGGGAGTATATCACCGAAGGGGAGCATCGGAGGTAGGCCAGAGGGGCCAGGCGGGCCCACGGCGTGGCCAGGGGGTGGGCCGCGCCCCTAGGCCGCCGGGTGGCCTCGTGGCACCCCTCCTCGAGGTCTTCTGGCCTCCTGCCCGATTTGATGAGGAAATAATTCCTATATTTTTCTAGTGATTTTTGGGGCTTCCGGCGTATCCCCTCCTGGCGGTGCTCTTTTCAGCAGAATCCTGACTCCGACAGATAAATTCCGTGTAATTGTAAAACATGCAAAATAAGATAAAATATCATAAGTATTGTAATAAAATGTGAAATACATCAGTAAGTAAGAGTAGATTATGATACAAATAGTGATGCAAAATGGACGTATCAAGAATGCCCGCCGACGAGCCTACTCCCGCGCCCCACCAGCTCACCTCACCCATCTATCCGCTCCAGCGACCTCATCCCCTTGCCGCCCAGATGCAGACGCGTCAGCCAACTCCCCCGGCGCTGCCACAAGGAGCCCTTCATGGCCGAGCTCCGTTGGCGTCGGCAGGGACGAGGCCGTGGACCTGAAGGCCAGTTGGCTCGGACGTTCACGACCTGTAAGCTGCTCGCCCACCGCTGCGACCTCGACGAGATCATGTGCCCTTCCGTCTGAAACTATATGCTTCTTCCGTCACAAACTGACTGTAGTTTAGACCAAATGTATTAGACTAATTGTGTTTCTTGCTTCATGTTTGCTATAGAAATTTAAATTAGTGTAAGCTGTATGTAGGTGCAGGCTGATAGATTTGGGCAATTAAATCTCGGAGATGCTTCAACTTGTGACAAGGGTGAGTAGTTTGAAGTTGTCACACGGTTGATTAACAAGTATGGTGCTCTGTACACCTCCATGTCTCAACAGATGGAACAAAGAATCCCAAGGTACTTCAGGTTAGGTCAAAACTCACAATACATCAATCAAAAATTGAGAAAGTTCAGTTACAGTCATAGTTTAAGATTTAAAAAACCCTTCAATTTTTGGTGATATATTCATTTTCTGTTTTACATTTCCAGTGTAAGCAAGTCTAAATGCTATGCATAAGTCTGAAATAGGTTTATGGAGAGTATCCTTAATTATGTAGACCAAAAGAACTGTAATCTTATATTCATGTTAAGTCAATTTTGCATATATAGTGCTTGCTCCTTGAGATTTTGGCAGATTTACAATCTGGAGAGAACCAGGAAAACAGAACCTCTACAGGCAGCGATGGATACTCCAAGTGAGAAATTCCCTATAACACCAAAAAAATTGTCACCCGTTGCAACGCACGGGCATTATGCTAGTTTCGTTTAAAAAATCTACTAGCCATAAGTCATATAATGCACTATAAATGATAATAATACTAACAGGGACGGACCTAGCACCCTTCTAGCCCGGGCAGCCTGAGCTTATCGACGACGTAAAGCTTGTATTTTATGATTTTCTGTAGCAGTTTTTTTAAAGTTAGCATGTTTAACTTATATGCCCAGGCTTTCACAAGTAGTTGGGTCCGTCACTGAATACTAGTGGTGATGATGATGATGCGTTTGCTTTCGAGGGATGCGTTTTGGCTCCGAGCTCACCTGCTCTTGGTTGAATAAAAGAATTAAAAAACATAGTAAACATTTCAAAATAATTAAAAAACAATAGTGATGAACATATACGAGTTTTTGACAGATGCACCAAGTTTCGTAGTGAAATCTTGCTCTGTGCAAAAAAGATAAATTAAGTGATCTAAAAAAATACATTTTGAAATCTCAATTTGGTCACTGATTTTGTCTTCTTTTGCACAGAGCACAAGGAATGTCAATTTAGAACGAAACTTAGCTAGCATGTGGAAAACTTGTATGCGTTATTCACCATTTTTTCTCAGAATGTTTTGAAACGTTTTACTGTTTGTTTCAAAAAATTTATTCAACAAAGGTACAGGTGAGCTCGGGAGCCGAATTGAATTCCTGTTTATGTGCTAGGGTTCTTAGAGCAAAGTATTATCCGGAGGGAGATCTACCGAAAGTAAGTCTGAAAAAAGGTTCATCCTATGTGTGGCAAAGTATATGGGCCGGAATTCAAACTTTTAAAAAAGGATGCATATGGAGAGTGGGTAATGGCAATGATATTAACATATGGGATGATTGCTGGATCCCTGGCAGCCAAGACCGAAAGATAATCACTTTACGACGGAATATTGTTCTAACAAAAGTTTGTGAATTGATTGATCCGATTACTGGACAGTGGGATGAGTTGTTGATCCGTGAGAATTTCTGGCCCATTGATGTTCATAGAATCTTACAGATTCCTTTACCTCGGCATGACATGGACGATTTTGTTGCTTGGCATTTTGACAAGAGCGGAAGGTTCTCGATAAAATCCGCCTACCATGTCGAGTGGGAGTCGCAATATGGCGATCACCTTACTGCTGTAGGAGGACAAGGTAATGCATACCTAAACCCAGTTTGGAAAGGTTTATGGTCTTTGAAAGTTCCAGCAAAAGTTAAAATCTTTTTATGGCGGTGTATGAATGGATCTATCCCATGTCATTGTATCTTAGCTGATCGGCACATGAGAACTAGTGCACAATGTGAGATTTGTAAAGTTGGGGCGGAGGATGTAAGACACTTGCTTTTTGATTGCCACCGGGTACGTGAAATCTGGAGCTGTCTAGGCTTACATGAAATCATAGAACAAGCCAGGGCGAGTGACAGAATGGGGTCGGCCATGATCGAATCAGTTTTATGCGAAGACAAGTATAATCGCAAGTACATGGAGCCGGTTATGATCAGAGAGGTGTTTTCCGTCGCGTGCTGGTATTTTTGGTGGCAACGCAGACAGATTGTGAGGGACGAGAGTGTTCAGGATGAAAGGAAGACATCGCTTGCGATTCAAGCCTTATCAATGAACTATGTGCGTGCAAGCCGGAGAGGGTCGGGTTTGCAATTCCAAGGTAAATGGTCGAAACCTCCACCTGGATATCAAATTCTAAATGTCGATGCTTCCTTCTTGGAGACTACTAGAACAGGTGCGGTGGGAGCTGTGGTGCGTGATGACACAGGATCCTTCATGGGTGCGTCGTGCAAGACTTTGCTTACAGTTTTTGACGCAGAAACGGCTGAGGCTTGGGCACTACGAGAAGGACTACTGGTGGCAAAACGGTTAGCTTGTCATAACCTGATAGTACAATCGGATTGCCATGCAATTGTTGAAGCTTTCAATTCAGGGAGTTGTTTATCTTCGGTATCGAGCCACATTCTGGATGAGTGCCGTGACCTAGCTAAGGATTTTGGTAAAGTAGTGGTTTATCATTGTAATAGAGAGAGTAATGAAACAGCCAATGCACTAGCTAAGTATGGGAGGGATAATCCGCCGACTTTGTGGTGTGATGTACCCCCAGATTTCTTGGTGCCGTTCCTTGTAAACGATGTAACTGTGGTGGACTGAAGGCAGCAAGTTCTCAGACGCACTCTTTCCCTAACCAGGGTACCGAAAGGGACTGACAGGGTTTTAATGAGGCGGGCTTGCTGACCTAATATATATAGGTATATGTGGAAAATTCAAAAAACTAGAGTAGAAATCATTGTCGCACCTCTGAGCATGAATCTTCTGGGCCAATCGGGAACGGATTGGCCGTTTACTGTCAGATTAGAGTAACCCGCCGTGTCGGACGCGTAGTCGCAGACGAACCCAGCTCCCGCGAAAAGCGAACCGCAAACCACCGCACAAACCATCTCAACCGTCCACTCCAACCCGCCGACAACATCCAACGGTCCGTTCACGCTCCAAAGCTAATCGATCCCGGCTCAAAACCAACGCGTCAACCTCCCCGACGGAATCCCCACCTTCTTTCATTCCTTCCCCTGCAAACGAACGCAAATCGTATCGTTCGCGAAGCAACGAATCGGATCGAGAAATTCATCAGAAAAATCGCCTCTGTCCAATCCAATCCACCGGCGATGCAGCACGGCAGCGGCGACTACGCCGCCTCGGCCCCCGCGGGCGGCCACTACTACCCGCACCAGTACGCGCCGCCGGGGCCGAACCCCGCCGCTGACGCCCCGATCCCGGCCGGATACGCCTCCGCGCCGACCTACGCCTACCACGACCAGCCGCCGTCCGCCCCGTCCTACTCGCAGCCGCCCCAGTACGCCGGCTACGCGCCCTACAACCCTTCGCCCTACCCGCCGGAGCCCTCGCCGGCGCCCTACTACGCGTACCCGCAGCCCACCCATCCGGTCCCAGCGCCGGAGCCCAGCCCACAGCCGCTTCCCTACGACGCCCCCTACTACGGCGGCGGCGGAGGGTACCAGAAGCAGCAGCAGCCCGCCGACGACGATTACCTGGACGAGGGCGCGTACGCCTATACCGGCGACGGTGGCGCCGAGCTGTACGGTGCGCACGGCACGGCGCCCACGCGATCAGGAGCTGCGTTGTTTGATGACTATGGCCGGTCGATTGGACCCTCGTCGGGAGGGGCGGAGCAGCAGCCGCGGGGCGGCGGCGGTGGCGGCAGTGTGGGTGGGAGCTTTGGGAAGATTGCCAGGGCTGTCCCGAAAGCAGAATCACATGAGGATGCCGGTGGTGGTGCGCAGAAGTTTCGGGTTAAGCTGCTGCCAGAGGGTGCCGGGAGCCCTACTGATGTGCTTTGCCAGGTATAGCTCCTGCAGTATCAATAAGACATCAATTTATTCATCCTCGGTACAATTTGTAGGAGATAATTCTGAGATTATAGGAGGATTCTTATGATACATGAAACCTGTACTTACTATGCTGTTGCAGGTTGGTCTCGATGGAATTCGCATGCTTGATCCTAGCACAAGCAGGACCTTAAGAATTTATCCCCTTGACACACTGACGAAATGGGAGGTATGCTGGACAATATGTTTGCAGAAGATGATGGGTATATTTTTCTCACCACACTGTTGTGAGGCGATCTAACGGTTGATCACTGTGCTTATTCAGGTTTTGGATTCAACTGTGTTTGTGATTTGGGCAAAGACTTCAGTAGATTTTGAACCAAAGAGAATAAGGCTGAAGTCAAGCAGCTATACTTCCAACACTTTGCTTGACACCGTGACAGCAGCAACTGTCCAGGTATAACAACACAGCCATTTATTTCGGTCATCGTCAATTACTAGCATCCTATTATTGTTGAAAACAATGCAAATCGTTTTTCTTAAAGCCTTAATTTGAACTAAAACCACGACATGAATTATGTATCGGAGGTAGTATGAGTTAATCTAGTTAGCTAGCCATGCGACTGTCTTGCTTTGGTACTTCTTTTGGTTCATGTTACATGTTTATTTGACTTCATTCTTGTAGAACATGGAGCTAATGTCTTAATATTTACATGATTTTCCCTTATATGCTGATATATCAATACTACTATCATGGTTTATTGATAGTACTGAGACGACATGTATTTTGGACTGGATATGGGTAGTGAAAACCAAATTGTGTATTAAGTCGTCAATGTTCCATGTTGTGTTAATATGGCTGGATATCTAAGACACCACATTACAAAGTGTATAATGTATTAATGTCATGATACTCTTTAGCCCTATGTTATCATCATTTCATCTATTTTATTACAGCACTTGTTGCGCTTGAACTGCTCCGTGTTTATACTGTTTCTAGTTTAGCCATATATATTTTAGGGTAATAAGTTTATTTTTATATTCGATATTCGTTTGGATCCTCAAAAGTATGCTTAGGCAGTTCCCTTCGCTGAGCACAACAGAATGAAGAGGAATTTGATTAATTTCAAAATACTTCTTATTGAAAAGAGGGAAGTTGTTTGCCGGTTGGTTTGAATGCTGAAAGGTCACTAGCTTAGAACTACATACTTGGCACTACATTTGATTCTACATGTTACATTAAGAACTTTCTTACCTGAAAGATAATCCTTTTTTTGCACTTCTGTGATTCTGTAAAATAGTTTAAGGAGATCGGTGAAGATGCAAGAGCGAATGGAGCTGCGGATGATGGCAAATCCTCGATACAGTCAAATGAGAAGAAGAAAGGTTTTGATTGGATGTTTGCGAAACCTGTTGATGAAGTTAAAGATCATTGGGTAAGATAAGCTCCTGGTATAACATTTGAATGTGTGCTTGATGCCTCTGCATGCATGCATTTGGCTTCTCGGTACATCTTTTACACAACAATACAGTTTCTAACCATTTGATTAACCATTCCATCAAGTCACACCCTTCAGTTCTGTTAGCTGTATAGCTATTTATGGATCGTTGCTCTAACCTCTTGACTTCCTTGACCATCTTGTATTATAGACATTTATCTTATGATTGCTTTCATTATGATATTCTTGCATCAATGGGTGCAATATACTTACTATGTATTATGTCTCCTCTTTCAGGTTCCAGATGAGGCTGCTAAGAAATGCCAGTCTTGTGCTGGTGATTTCAGCCATTTTAATCGCAGGGTAATTTATACTTAGTTCAGATATTCTTGTTATCACCGGAATAATCAAGTTTTAATGTATTGAGACGAGTTTGTTCTGTTCCAGCATCATTGTAGGAACTGTGGAGAAATCTTCTGTGATAAATGCAGTCAAGGAAGAATTGCTCTGACAGCTGACGACAATGCTCCACTTGTCCGAGTTTGTGATAGATGCATGGTACGTTGTGCTTTTATCGTTTAGTTATTATTTGTATTTTACATTTGCTGGACCTAATTTAATGTTACTTTTCTTTACTTGCCTACTTTGTTGTATCCGACAATAATTATCTTATTAACTGAAAGGTGTCCGGTTTGTACTTGTCATTCTTTTGATGCTAGCCATTTGGTAAAATATTTAAATTGTCAAGTTCGTTACAGCCCTTGATCTTTTGTTTGGTTGCTTAGTATTTCTCCCTATGCCTGTATTTGACTTAGTTGTCATTTTTTTGTCGTCCTTCACGTTTGTTAAGGCTCATTTTGTATTTCTTTACTGGTGTTTTCTCAAACTGGATGTCTGCAATCTTTTGCAGCGACTTGTGTTTCGCCTATTATCAATGTAGAAGCTGCATCATGTGCAGCATTTGACTGCACAAAAAGCTATTCTAGCTATTGAATAGATGTGTGTAAAATTTATTATAATTCTTATCTTTCACAGGCAGAGGTTTCTCAGAGGCTTAGCATGGCACAGGAGGCTGCCAAAAGATCTGCCACGGTGCAAAGTCATGGAGATCTTGCAAGAAAACTTAAGGTAATATATTAGATCACCTTTTCTCTATGTGATACACCCATTAAAAAAAAATCGACCCACGGGCACTAGCACCCAGGGCATCATTATAAGAAGTGATGCACCCTGCGGAAGCTAGGCCTCGGACATGGCTTGGCGAGTCACAGGGCGCGCTGCCAAGCGAGCATCAGTCGGATCTCAGGATACAGCTATTTAAGTAGCAAAAAAAGCAACCAGACACATGCCAAGTCCACCTAGATTTTTTTTCTGTGCAAATGGGTAGGTACTGCGCGTATCCAGGCTATTGACCTGTTTTAGGATGTGAGCCTACATCAACTTGGAGTCATGGACCCAATGCACAGTACAGTTAGGGGTGGTCAAATACGGGTTGATGGTTTACCCGGTTTCAGTTTAGTTCATTTTTTTATACTAAACTGATGGTGGGGATTTGCTTTGTGAAAGGAAATGAACTACATCCACCTGCCGGTTTCCCACAGTTTTCACTGGTGTCAGATTTGTACACCCCTAAGTACATCACTTTTTCTTTGTGCCTATTGAAATCACTGGAAAAAGAAAGATAATTAGTGGTCGCCTGGTCGGTCCTGGGCTCATATCTCAGAACCAAAATAGATGACCAAGGTAGGCCTTGTACCTCTGCATGCATATGTGGACCAGAAAATTAACAAATTGGGCAACTCTTACCTCCATAAGAATGGAACCCAAAGAGTCACTTGTTGGTAGTGCAGAAGTGATTTTTTTTTACTATTTTAGTCTAGAATTTGAAAATTGTATCTGGATACTATTAGTAAACTAGATTCTTGACAGTTGAGCTTCTATCAAAGTTATGACAGTAAGAAGGAAAAATGCAACTAGTATAATTAGTTATGTGAAATTCATGATTTACGAAATTTATCCTTTGATCGACAGGAGGAACTGGAGAGGAATCGCAAGTCTTCAGGTACTTTCATGTTCCTGTAAAGTGTATCTTTTAACATAGATAGTAGTGCAACAAAATTCTGAAACTTCCTCTCTCAAAGGCTCCGCGACTGGAGGTGCATCTGGAACCAGGATGAGAGAAGTTGCGTGTCCTACCTGCACAGTCCATCTTCAGGTGTGTGTCAAATTCTAGGCAGTGTATAGATTGAATATGAAAGGCTCTTGTAATTCAGTGATCCCTGACAAATTAATGGATGTGGAATTGCAGGTGGAGATTCCAACGTCTGGTTCTGAAACAGTGGAGTGTGGAGTGTGCCAGCACGCTTTCCTTGTCAGCTCCAATTGATACACTGGGAAACTAGAGTGCGGTTGCAAATTATTCTGTTCATAACTCTATTTGTTTTCCCTGTCCTATACCAAAATAAGTGTGTTCAACTTGTAGATTTTTTTGTTTTGTGGCTGTGTTGGTGATCGCGACAGGTGTATTTATGTTTTCTTGTACATGAATGTGTTCTTGCTGAAAATGCTGGGTGTTTATGAAGAATACCAACAGAGTACTCGTTGGTGAAGACACCAACAACAGATATCTCTATACCGACCGTATTTCTTCCTACCGACCTAAGTTTTATCATGCTTTCCTTTTGCGTCTAGCGTCTGTGCTCTTGCACAAATCGAAGAGTGTTGCTGCAATTCTATTTTTTCTGAATATAATGCACGCAGCTCTCCTGCTTGGTTTCAAGAAAAATGCGACTAAGACAAACTATACGACGCCATTACTGGTGACATCCTCCAGCTGGACTCGAATCACCAAGATGCTTAGGTACCAGACAACATTTCCGTCAGACTTCTTCCTTTCTTTCTAGAATACATTTTTTCGTCAGATATTTCACTGGGCCAAAATCCCCAAGAATCTTGGACTAAACATAAGGAGTCGTCAAGGTGATCTTGTGAGGCAAATGCACTTGATTGGCCAAAACACTTCTTTACCCGACAGGAGCTGAAGGCGGGGTCGAGATAAACACTCGGAACCTGAAGCATGAATTGCCGCGGCAGGAATTACAACCAGCTCTGCTCTCTGGTTCGTTCAACGGTTTCATCATACCTCTGGAAGCAAACATTCCTGACGAACCTGCGGCCATCGAATGATCGCCCGAGCCCCATGTCGATCGGCCAAGCCCAAGCAGCTGCCTGCATCTATCCATCCAGCTCCAGGCAACGCCATGACAGGCGGCATCCATGTGAGTGGACCTCAAAAGTGATAAAACTGCATCGATCTCTCCCTGAAAAACACAAGGAAGAAAGGATCCTGCATGCTTTAGACTAGTCACAATGGAGAGTAACATAGGAGTAACATCAGTGCCACATAGTCAAAAAATCTGATGTGACGGGTAATTAATGAGGAGAGAGATGGTTGTGGTAACTAGCTATGTTATCATAACATCACATATTTCAAGGCAAGATAGATGTATAACCTATTAAACATGACACTACACACATGTTACTCCCCACTACGGAGATAGTAACTTAGAGTAGTAACATATGCATGTTACTAGTCTAAGTTACTCCCCATTGTGACTAGTCTTAGGACCGGCATTTATGCGTACAGACACGCATTAACAAACTACTAACAGGGTGTGTACGCAGTACAACGTAGGGCCGTGGGATCGCATGATTAGCCTTAGCCCCTCTCCTCTCCCGCTTAAGGACGACTCCAACGGGGCGACCCATCGAGTCCGCGCGCATCCGTTCGTGTCCGCGAGGGCGAAAAACACGGCCCAACGGGGCGACGCAAACGGACCGCGATCCGTTTTTTGGTCCGCCGCGACCCATTCTTGGACCAAATTTAGGCCACCGATGCGTCGGCCGCGGACGCGAGCGGAGCGCTTTTGTGTCCTGCCCTAGTCCGCCCCTGGCCCGCGCTTAGCCCCCGTGTCAGTGTGATACAACGGTCACCTACCCCACATTAACTGTGGGCGGTGGAGCAGTGGAGCTCTTTAAATGTGCTCCGGCCGGCCGAGTCCAAGAGCACAAACCCTAGCTCTCCTCCCCCAACCACGGCGGCCACCACCTCCACTCTCCGGCATGGATCCGCCACCGCAACATCTAGTCGACCAGGTCGAGCGCGCACGTCAAAGCGCGCGAGGGCGCCACCGCGGCAGTTTCTCCCGCCGCATGGTGACGAGCCCGGCGTGGGCCGGAATGATTCCGCAGCCGCCGCGGCCGCAGCTGCCGGATCAGGCGAGGAGGGCTCTGCAGGATGCCTACGGGGACGTCTACGACCCCGAGGAGGAAGCCTACGCCGCCGGAGTCGCCGGAGTCGCAGAGGAGGCCATGTCCGCTGCGCGCGCCGTCGCAGACGCGGCAGAGGAGGCCGAAATGGAGCAAACACGTCGCGCGGCGGAGACAGCCAGACGCGCAGCCAGGCGCAAGCGGCAACACGATGTTGTGGCCGCCGCCAAATTCCCAATGTAAATCTCCAAAATTCTCAATGTATAATGAATATTGGAAGAACAAAAAAGTTGTCCGGACTGGATGCGTCACCCCGTTGGGGCCAGTGGCCGGAAAGGGGCGGACCTGGGCCGGACGCGCGTCCTGTAGCCGACGCAAACGGACCAAACGCGGATCAAACGTGCGTCCGTTTGCGTCGCCCCGTTGAAATCATCCTAAGCGACGAACACCATGATTCTGTTCCTGAAAGCGCTCGTCAAGGCAAGGCATGCGGAAGCTAAGCAATGGAGAAGTGTCCGCAAAATAATGGTAGAAACTGGAGTACGTGGTTAAAATCAATCATGGTAAGGAAATCAAGCCTATACCACGCAGTGCCTAGTTCCTAGGCTTTGGGATCTGATGAGTAGGGGCTAGCTAATAATCTGACACGGCTGCTTAAGTTTCTGCAGCTACGGTGAGGTAAATTTTTTTTTCCAGCTTTTGGTGTAAACTTGAGGAGGCCTTTCTTCTTCGCAGCCTAGCTAGTCGGGACTGCCTGCGTGCGTGCGTGCGTGCGTGCATGCCAGGTTCTTGTTTCTAATCAGGCCCATTCATGCTGTCTTTGACTCTGGCCGGCGCGAGTACGGTATGATAAATTGATAACCCCGCACCTGACTCTCTTATAGTCGTCAGTGCTCCGCTGTGTTTCTCAATGAGTTTTAGTTTCCCTTTTAGTTGTAGATAAACAGACAAACCAGAATTTGATTGCCGATGAAGAACATTCATAGATTTTGCATTAATAATTGGTACAATGAAAGCAGGACTAACCCTTGGTGGCATTGATATTTTAGAAATCCACATTGGTGAGAATTCCCGAAATCCCCTAACCACTGGGCCACACCCCGTTCTCAATAATTGGTACAATAGGCTCTCTCTGATTTATTGGAGGGATTCAGAGTAAAAGCGTGGCTTCATCCTTGGTGAATTCTTAGAAAGTAACAACACATGAATATGTAACATAAGGTGTTTGGTTGCGTCATAGAAAAAAATCTCTAATGATTTTTTGTTATAGACATAAAGGATTTTTTCATTAAGTCCAATCCATGGTCCATGGATAATGGTCTTTGGAGTTGTAATCAAAGAAGTCCATGCAAAAAAATCATGTGGTTTCCTCATCCTATAGACCAAACTAAGGGCGTGTTTGGTAGCCCGACTCTACTCAGAAAATCTCCTCCCACCCCGATTTTTCGTGTTTGGTAGCCCGGGTCGTGTGTCTCCGCCCCTATCCACCTCGCCTGGAAATGGCTCTCAGCCCTGCCCGGTAGAGAAGCTCAGATCGAGCTTCTCAACTCAGCCCTGCCCGTCTCAAGCGAAAAATCCCACGCGCGGGCCCCACCCGAGATGCGCCTCGTCCACCCCATAGGAAAATTCCTCTCATTCCCCCCTCCCCGCTTCCCTCTCTCTCTCCCATCGCTCGCTCCCACCGCCCCACCCCGCGTCGACTCGGCCCGCCGCCCAGCGCCACCCTAGAGGTTCGAGCAGCCCGGAGCCGCCGCCATGCATCCCCGCATCGACCTTGCCGCCGCCATGCATCCTTGCGTCGACCCGAGATGTGCGTCGTCCGCCGCCGCCTCCTCGCGCCGCCACGGACGGCCAGCACCATCGGCTCCTCGCGCAGCCACGGAGGACCACCACCGCCGCCTCCTCGCGCCGCCACGGAGGACGCCTTGCGCCGTAGACGAGCACGTCCGCCGGAGACGAGCCCCAGCGCCCGTGGAATAGCAGCGGCCTCTCCCGGCCTTGTCCACTACCGGAGGAATAGCAGAGATGCGGCCTCCCGCCGGCGCCGTCGTGGAGGTGGACCATCTCGGCCTCTCCGTGGCACTGCTCTCGCCGGCGATGGCGGGGAAGCCGGAGCACTCGCCCAGGGACCTGATTGCATTTACGTTTTCTATTTCACGGACCGAATTGCTTTTTTAAAATATCTGGCTGGGCTCAGTTCATACAGGACACCAAACAGCCTCTCAACTCATCACTGCTTACCTCATACGGGCTACCAAGCACAACACATTAGAACACACTTGTACCTAGTCAGCATAGCTGGAGTGGGCATGTATGAGATGAGAAGGCCCATACAGGATACCAAACACACCCTAACATTGTAAGAAAAAATTATAAGAAATCGAATCCACCAAAATTAATATGGTATTTCTATGAATCAAATATGCCTACATATATTTGTACATTTGGTGACCTGAGTGAATACAACATTGTAACATCTTCCATTCACCCCCTTCAGAAAGATTAATTAGCCTTTTCCTTTTTTTCCTTCACAAAAGAGAGATAAAAAGATTAGTTAGCTAGGCTGGTTTTTTTCTTTGAAACTTCATAGGTTACTCCGCTCCATACATTCTCTAACTTCTTTTCCACTTCAGAATATTGTGTACGCCTAAAGAAAGAATAAAGAGTGAAGAGCAAATAAGACACTCTCGTTGAACTTTTGCAGTACCGAATCCTCCATCATCTACAGGAGTACAGGACTGAACTCTATATCAGTTTGGTGGATCAGCTGAATGCATGGTGATGCCACCTATAGAAAATAACCCAAATTGTCGAATTAAGATTTCAGATCGCATCTTTATGTCGTCCTCTCACTGGATGCCACTCTGAAACTATTAAGCCGCGTCACTTTCCAACTCCGTAGAGGCTATATGCATACAACAAACTGCAGTCCATGCTCTTCAGCTGGCCATTATGCAGCACTGCATTCTGATCGAGTGCCATGTTCTGAAGCATGCCCGGCCCTGATCTGTATCACTGCATGGACAGCCATGCCATGGCTCACTCATCCACACCACCAGTTAGCTCTGATCAAGTTAGCTCACACTTGCCCATCAGGCTTAGCATGCGTGCAGACAGTCACCAGCAGCACGCCGCAATACAGTGGATAACTGGGGTATGGACTTGTGTTGGATTGTTGCGACATGGACCAAACCGATGATCAGGGCTGATCAGTGGCTATCTGAACCTGGAATCCTCGCTATGGTTATGAGAAGCTGAGATGGTTTCTAGTTTTCTACCACTACCCAAATAGAAGACAGAACGGAAGATCGATACCCGTTTGTTCTCTAGAGAATGTAATAAGTGCCTACTTTCCTTTCGAAAAAAGGTAAGTTCCTAGTCATTGGCTTGGGGCCCTTCACCTTGTGAAGTTCATACACTCGGTATACAACTCTGTACTCGACCAATCCATAAATTTGGTGGCCATTTGTATGTCTACAAGTTGACTCTCGGGCTTAAACAGCACTAATCGCAGAGTTCTAGGAAAACATGTTACACTAAACACAAGGAGGAACATGCATCCAAGAGGTAGTGTGTGAGAGGAAGCAGAGATAGCATCGGCCTCTGTTGAGCTGCCTCGATGCGCTCTGTTCCTGCTCCCTAGGCTCCCAGATGCCCCTGCTTGCCTCCGTCGGGATTCGGCTTCCATGAAATCATGTGCTTGATCTTGCTTCTTGCGGTTGGTGAGCGTGAGGCTGGTATGGATTCAACGCAGAAATAAATAACACAATTCTGGCCTACGGGCAGACTAAGCAAATGAGATTGAAAGCCTCACGTCTTTCTGCAAAATTTGAGCTACTTTTGGAACGGCATTTTGCCCGAATATGGATTTTTGGCAACTAGTAATAGCTACACCTCTTGTTTACAAAATGCATGCATCTCGAAGTTTGGAAAATAATTTCAGAAAGCCATTGATGTACTCCCTCCATTCCGGTTTATAAGATGCATTTGGCAATTTTCTGAGGCCTAGGTGAATGGGGATTGGACATGCAAAATCTATCTCTCCAATATTTCACCCAAGTACCACTCTCATATTTAATGCCAACATTAATTAGGGGAAGGCCAAACCCAATCGGTTTTCATATTGTTCTTGGGAAACGCCAAAATCCAACATTAACTGCTCTTAATTGATGCTAATTGTTGCTTATTCTTGGTAAAACCTGATTTTGGGAATACATCCTATAAACCGGTATAGAGGGAGTATTACATATTATAACAAGCACATTGATCAATTGTGCAAAAATATGACATACTATGTGCTTAAAGGTGTCCATTTGTCTGTCTATAAGTTGTCCAGATGGGGATTTTACTTCCTATCAGTTTGACCCACACGATACAAATATAGGGGTTTAACGTAAAATGTGCATGCCGCGTCAGCGAAAATTAGATCCAAAACACAAAATGATCTGGTATACTCACAAAATAAAGTTGTGTGACCATTTTGAGACTTCCGTGACCAAAAACTCACCAATTAAGAGTTTAATGACTAATGGTGTGTTTCCCCTCCTGTTAAAAAGACAAGAGACAAAACATGATTGTCCTTTAGTTGTATGTTTAGATAGCCTACCGCATGTGCCATTTGTAAACTGTACATTATTAGCAAGGTTCAAAACACTAGTATCAGGTTCATATCAGCTCGGCTTCGAGTGCACCGTTTTGGAAGCCGAGCTACACATAGCTCTTTATATTGAAAATTTTGAAAACCATATTTTGGATTTTTTAAAAATTTGAAAAAATCCTGGATGTAGATTATGTTGTCTTCTACCAACGTGTAAAATCTCAAATATAAAAGTGATGTATTTTGGGCTAGGCAAAAATGACAAAATCCGAATCTGAATGTAGTTAATAGTGCAAAATTTAACTTTCCATAATCTGTCAGATTTTATTATTTTTGTGTAGCATGGAATATGAATTATTTTGAGTTGAGATTTTGCACGTTGGAAGAATGCACTATTGTCTACGTCCGGGATTTTATCAGATTTTTTTGGAACTTCGAAAAATGATTTTCAATTTTTTTTCCAATGTATAGGGCTACATGTAGCTGGACCTCCATTTTGACTTTCCGCTCGGCTTCAGCAAAATGAATGTAGTTATAATGGAGAAAACATATATGATTTTTTCATTATTCTCGTTCAACAGTGCGTTGTTGGTACAAGAAAATGTGCACTGTCAATGCTTGAGCATAACAAATACATGATTCTAATGTTATCAACTTGTCAATTACGAAATAAAATAGTGAAGACTCGCAAAAAAATGAGACTTTAACGTTAAAAAAATACATTATATATGGGTATCTACAAAACATTATGCACGGATTTAATAATTCAATGAATTTGTAAATATCCAATTTAATTCCAACGTTTTCTTGTGAGAAAGAAACATCGGAATCTATGTATCTCTCCATATCAATGGACATATCAAGACGAATATCGACCATATCGGTTGATATATTGGTCCATATTGGCTGATATACGTAAAAATGATATATCGATATATCAGTCGTATCGGTGTAAATTTAAAACTTGACTATTAGTATACTAGTTGTACATATATGCGAATTTATGTTTTTTGTTCAGCTCAGAAGGGGTTAGATTTATGTAAATGGTCATACTATTGTATATTGTGTAATTATTAATAATTTTGCATTTTCTGAAAAACTTAAAAGTGTAATCTGATAATAGGTTACATTCACAAATAGTAGTTGTAAATTATGTACTCCTACTTTTTTTCATTTGCTAAAAAAACAGTGTAGTTCTCATAGAATTTCCAAGCGCAATTCATTGTCGAACGGTTTATGATGTAACAGATGTGCAGACAGACTGACAGAGTGCGTACTAGAGTGCGTGCGCAGGCGCGTTTGTTCAATTCTGAGCCGAAGTTGCACGGTAGAGGCGACGTCCACACGTTTCAAAAATAAATCGTTGTCAGACCGGCTATCAGCTTGCAGTGGATCTGCGTGTGAATATGCAACGCCTACTAGGCTGCTTGCAGTGGATCGTTGTTCAAGATGAACAGCTTTTATCCCCGCAAAAAAAGATGCCAGCAGAAATTTTTGACCTCTGTGGAACTAGGCTTGCCAGACCCTCTGTTCAAGATCGAGGATGAACGACAACATGTAGATCGACGATTTGGCCGGAAGAAAACCACTAGGGCCAGCACGGCAACTTTCTTTTATTCGAAACATGTAACTTCACTGCCACACACGTGTTGGCGGCAGCCCGCAAGAAGCCCCAAGATCACCGTGGCCAAAGCCTAACTCCTCGCCACGGCCGACGATCGGAGGTCACCTAGCCACGCGAGAAGAAGCTTGAGGGACGTCGCACCCCCGTAGGGCCATGGTCGGGTCAGCGCCGTCGTGGCAAGGGAGCGCCCCCGCTAGGCCAAGCAGCAGTGGGCGTCGTTGTACCAAGCTGCCGAGCTCTGGAACTACCGATGCACAACCGAGATCTACCACAACCGTGAGCCACGATGTGCGGTCGGGAAGCACCCCCCCCCCCCCCCCCCCCACACACACACAGCTTTGGCGACGAGCAGTGGCGGCGACGACAACGGGGGAGAATGTCGACGGCCCTACGGTTGCTCCTGGGTCCCCTGGGAGCAACATGGGAGTCGTTTCTTAGAAGAAAAAAAAGAGTTAACAAAAGGAAAGTAAAAGTTCAATTGCACTTCAACAATGTCATACATTTTCTTATTTGGAAAGAAAAAATACACGTGAATGAATGAATGAAGTATATAAAGGAAGAACGATGTTTATGCAGAACAGGAAATCTTTGTTCAACATGAATACATGATCCACAAACATTACCATATACTCGCTCTGTTTTTTAATATAAGATGTTTTAGCTAATTCACATGTTGACTAGGTGCACACCCAAATAAGTGTGCGTACACAGTAAAACATGTCTACATACATGTTGACACATGTGAATATGGACAAAAGCTTTAACATCTTATATTTATGAACGGAAGGGAGTACATACGAAAATTCCAAAATCCAACAATTGCCGTATGTTCCACGCAAAAAATTGCCGTATGGGATCGGTACGCAAGGAAGTACCCTAGTTGCAACCAACGAAACGAAACGAAACGAAACGTTTCTTCAAGCAAAATCTCGCAACTGAACCGCCCGTGCCCGAGCCGGACTCCCGGCCGTCCCGTCTCCTCGCAGCCCAGCTTTAAACGCCGCGACGCGACGCCCTGTCTACTTCCCCATCTCTCCGTCTACCTCCGTACGCAGAGAGACTGAGAGAGAGGGCACGGCGGCCGAAGCAAAAACGACACCAACGGAAGGATTTTTAAGTGCGCCACCACCTCCTCAATCCTTCTTTCCTCCACCCCGTGCGTCTCATCTAGCTCCTACGCCGTCGTCGTGTCGTCGGTCAGAGCAGAGCACGCGTGAGCTCGCTAGCTCGGTCCGTGCCCATGGCTGCGGCCCGCGCGTCCGCGTCCACCCGCTGGTGCCTCGCCGTGCTACTGGCGCTCGCGGCGGCGCTTCTCTTCTCGGCCTGCTGCGCCGAGGGAGCGGCGGCGGCCGGCGGCAAGGCGGTGCCGCGGCGGAGGCAGCTGCACCGGCAGCGGCAGGTGCAGTACCACCTCAAGCGGCTCAACAAGGCGCCGTTCGCCAGCATTGAGGTACATCCATCCCTCAGCCTCGTCTCCCTCCTCCTCCCCAGCTAGCGCGCACGGCGGCGCGCGTTCAATCTTTTGCGTGGCGGCGCGCGTCTCGTGTTCCCTAGCTATCAAAGATTCCGTCTTTGCAACAACTGAGTCCACGGGGAGCAAAAGAAAGCGGTGCCGGTGCGTGAATTTACTCGTACTCCATACGAGAACCGAAGAAACAAGTCCGTTACTCCTTTTCATGGGTTTCTTGCATTGCGATTTGCCTGACTGCTGGCCAGCTCGTCTGGCTTTGGAAGCGTAGATTGAATCTCTGTTGCTCATGGACCATGGACCGCATACTGTATCGATTTTTTTTCTTCTCTGAAGAAAAAGACTCGCTTTTGGGAGGAAATTTATGGGTGCCCGTGCTCCTTGGGTTCATTGGACTTTGAACGGAAAGATGCGTGCGTGCTTTTGGTTGCTTTCCTTTCTTTGGAGGAGAACTGGACTCTCCTTTTCTGGGCCATTGTATTCTGGTTTTGTTGTTTGTTCAAAGCAATCATGGTTTCGTTCCTCTTCTGGTTCCTTTAGTGTGCACAAATTTGGGACACGAATGGCTTCGAATCCTCTCAACCTGCATTGCTTGGATATGAAAACTTCCCCTTTTATCTTTTCTTTGGCTGCAGCTCTATTGCTACTCTGAAACCAATGCTGTGTTTTTCTAATCCGGACTCTTTCTCCTGAATTCAGCACAACGCATTTTTTTAGTCGCAAAGACTGATTCTGAGCATTTTACAGAGCCCAGACGGAGACATCATAGACTGTGTGCCCATCTCCAGCCAGCCTGCCTTTGATCACCCTTTCCTCAAGGATCACACCATCCAGGTTACTCTCTCTCCCTCCAGCACCACTGCCCTTTTTACAGTAGGGGCACATCTTATCTATCCCCCACACGCATTATGATACTAACACTCAATGGTGCACCGTCAATACTTTTCAGACAAGGCCTGCTTACCACCCAGAAGGCCTGTATGATGAGTCCAAGGTTGCATCCCAGAAGAACACTCAGACAATCACCCAAATGTGGCATCAGAATGGCAGGTGCCAAGAGAACACCATACCAATCAGGAGGACCAAGAAGGAGGATGTCCTCAGGGCCAGCTCCATCAAGAGGTATGGCAAGAAGTTGCACAAGAGCACCCCAAACCCCACCTCCATTGACCCTGACATGCTCAATGAGAGTGGCCACCAGGTAGAACACCATACTCTATTTCCCTGCAGTGCTGAAGTCCTGGCTTAAGTGTTCATTAATTCGTTTAGTAACCTTGTTAAAACTGTCTATCTCAGCATGCAATAGCATATGTGGAGGGAGATAAGTACTATGGAGCCAAGGCCACCATCAACGTGTGGCAGCCAAGCATTCAGCAGGGCAATGAGTTCAGCCTTTCCCAGCTTGGATCTTGGGGGCTCCTTTGGGCAGGACCTCAACAGCATTGAAGCTGGATGGCAGGTGAGAGCTGAAACATGAGAAGGAGAAAACAACCTAGTCAAAAAGTTCAATTCAATGTTGTTCTGCAGTTTCCAGTTTTGTTCTTCTTCTGCTTCCATGCCATCAATTATGATGAGCATTTCCTCCTTGCATGCGTTCAATAATTTCTTCAGTGTTGCAATAATGATATGTGCACTGCTGCTGAAAGGACCCTTACATTTTGGTGGAAGCTAGACTGTATTCTCTGATATTTCTCTTTCGTGAGCTGTATTAGCAGCACTTGGTACTGTTTTTAGGAGCTAAGATGCTATGATGCTTGATTAGGTTGTGCAGTCTCTTCCCTTGTGGTTTATTCGTGTGCTCTATACGAAATTTCAGGTTAGCCCAGACTTGTATGGAGATAACAACACCAGACTTTCACCTACTGGACGGTAAGAAACACATCACATTCCTTCAATCTGCATGATAATTCCTTTTATCTCCTTTTTTGTCTAGATCTATACATACCTATATTTTGGAATGGCTTGATGGTATTGAGTACTGACTTTTGTATTGCTGTTGGATACTGTAGAGCGATGCGTATCAAGCAACAGGATGCTACAACCTGCTTTGCTCAGGGTTCATCCAGACAAACAACCAGATAGCCATGGGTGCCAGCATCTTCCCTATTTCCAACTATGGTGGCTCCCAATATGATATCAATATTTTGGTCTGGAAGGTAAAATACAAGAGCCTTCACATGCTCATCATATTTGCAAATGGGGCCAGAGAATCTATAGCATGCCCACCTGTTTCTTGTTCTTTCTCAGGCTTTTGTCACGGCTACAACAACCGTGGCTCTGGCTTTTTGTGGACAAGTGGGCACTCTCACAGTTGTTCACACTTCACACACACGTACTGGATCCATGCCGGCTAACACGCATTCGATACTATTTTACTCCTTAGAAAACAGTAATACTCGTCTTGTATTCATGCTTCAACTGTTATAATATCTTATCATCCCTACAATCAAAATTTTGAAATGGCCTCTTCTGCTAGACAGCTGGGCAAAACACTTGCCAATTGGCATTGCCATGTGCCGTTATGTTGTCATTTGCACTTGCATAAGCAACGAGATCTTGTCTCCTCAACATTTTCAAAAGACTCACAAAGTATATCTTCATAAAAGGGAACTACCTTTTCATAGTGCATTTATAATGAGCACTTTGCTTTATCTTGCTCGTGCATGATAGGCACCTACCTATATTCCCTGATCATCATCCTATCCGCTAACTATGCGCCGTAACGGCGGTTTAATTGCAGGACCAAAGGAGGGCAACTGGTGGTTACAATTCGGCAACGACTATGTCTTGGGCTACTGGCCGTCCTTCCTCTTCTCCTACTTGGCGGACAGCGCCTCCATGATCGAGTGGGGCGGCGAGGTGGTGAATACGGAGCCTGACGGCAGCCACACCTCCACCCAGATGGGCAGTGGCCACTTCCCGGAGGAAGGCTTCGGCAAGTCGAGCTACTTCAAGAACATCCAAGTGGTGGACTCGACCAACAATCTCAAGGCACCAAGGGGGATTGGGTCATACACTGAGCAATCCAATTGCTACGATGTGCAGAACGGTAACAATGGTGACTGGGGCACCTACTTCTACTATGGGGGCCCTGGGAAGAACCCCAACTGTCCATAGCAGGAAATGAAGTCAAAGCCCTAACCCCCCTTGACACCTCTGTTCGATCCAGTAAAATTAGTTCACAGCTCTCTTTCTTTCCATATTTCTCTTGTTATTTTTTTTCTTGGTTTTTTGTCTTGTGTTAAGTTTTGCCCCCAGCTCATTAACTTCTAGGTAAGGCAAGTGTTTGACATGTGAGTTTGTTCTCTACCTCAGAGAGATGTTGGTCTTGTTCTAGGGAGGAGTGTGTGTGGTCAAGTTTCTGAAGAGAAACAGGCCTGTTTGGTTTGTTCATCAAATTATTTTGTTTCTCCTATGTCACCAACCCCTCCGGTCTGACTTGAAAACTGAATAACTTAAGTTGTGTGCATGTGATCCTGGTTAACGCCAGTACCAGCATCAGCATCTGTTTTTCTATTCTGCAAAAAAGTGGCTAATCAAGTGCAAGCCATTGGAAGGTGTGCAAAGAAAGATGCCCACTTTTTGTGTGCAGAATTTGGTGGCACACTAGCTCACCCGGAAACGTGCAGGAGGGTGATTATAAATAAGGTCAAGACCTGAATGACGGAGTGAGTGTTTGCATTTTGTGAAGACAGGTGTAGTTCACATTGCAAGCAAGTTTGCCTATTGGTTGCGCTGATTTTGTGTGGGTAGCGTAGTACTCTGCGGTGCGGTGCCTAACTTTGATTGACCATCTGGTCTTCTTGGATTGGGCTCTGAATTCTGACCCCGCTGTAATGGAAGATGTTTTCTCTCTTTGAGTTTTAGTGGAAGGTTATAGTGCTCTCGTTGTGGCGTCCAGCTCAATCCATGGCAACTAAGTCACCACCCCCATTCTTCTCCATGGACATTCAGAGCTGGGTAATTGGATGTCGCAACAAGCGCACTGAAACCTCCGACTACAAAATCGGCTACAGAGTATGGTAAAACCGAGCACTGTCACCGGGAAAAGAGAACACGCACCTAAAACCGTAATGTATGGTTGGTTTTTGCATGCTTGTGGGAAAACTTAAACCATATCCAGGAACTGAGAGAACATCAGATGACAGGCTCTTGAACTGAAGGTGCAGAATAATTCGTGCCATGCGGTCTCCATGATTGTGTTAAGGAAATGACTGAAAGTAGCCGACCAACATGAGATTATATATTTATTTAAAACAAAACATCATGGATCTAGCCATCTCGTCAGCTCGGACGTACGTACATTACTTGGTTGCCGGCCGGTCGCGGTTCACGAGCACGGGCGCCAAACTGACCTAACGGGCTTCGCAAGGAAAAAAAAACTGACCTAACGGGCTAGAGAAAACGGAAAAAACTGGGGTGGGCACCGGGCTCACGGTGCGCCCCCGCCACGTGCGCCGCGGTGAGCCACCTGCGCCGCGGTGAGCCGCGCCGCGATGCGGACTCGAGCTTCCCGTGCGATCCCAGCCGTCCAAGACGGGGGCGCACCGAGCGTGGGGTGAGCCCGGTGCTCACCCCAGTTTCTTCCGAGAAAACAAGGTACCTTCACATGGCAAACAGAGCACAGTTCCCCTCTGTTGGTTGGATTCGACGGAAAAATAATTGCACCAGCAAGAATCCAGGACATGCATGCAACAGGCAAGCATGCAGTGCAGAGATGAGCTGAGCCTGAGCAGTGCAGGCTCTCGCTGAGTGCTGCTGGCTAGACATGCAGCTACGACGACGAGGGTGCATGGATGGGCAGCTTTCGTGCCGAGCTCATGTGTTTGCCTATAAAGGTCTCTGTGAATCTTCATCAGTGCTCGGAACCAATGTTTTTTACTTTTCCCGGATTTCCTCACCTACCAACCTCTGTTTACCGATGCATATTCGTTTGCTCGTGTGTTTTGGGCTTTTGAGAACAAATGTACGTGATGTTCTTTGGTAACAAATGTATGTGCAGCATCTCGACCGGCACCCCCAATTGACACCCACCCCCAAATCCCATGGGTCCGGACACAAAAAACGACCACAACAGCAACCCCCAATGGTTGTACGAAATGTATGTGTATGTGATGTTTATTGGAATGTTTTCAAAAATCAAGTTTTGAGTTTAAAAGGCTATTAAATCATAAATCAATAATCCAAAGAAAGCGGAACTTTACCGGAATACAGCACGAAACATATAAACCTACTGGAACTTTTTTGAATTTTGTTATTCTTTAAAAAAAATTGAGTTCAAAATTTGGACCGTTAGATGGGTAACATACCTAAAATTGCAACATGACTTCACTTGGTGAAGTCACTGGTCTGCCCCTGTTCGTAGTTTTGGTATCCTTAGGATTCCTTGACGATTTGCACTCTATTTGGGGACAATAATTCATCCACTCAACCATTGCCACGTGAGTTGGCGGTTTTCCATGTTTAGTAGCCTCCTAGCTTTTTTTTGAGGGAAAGTAGCCTCCTAGCTACTAATATTTTCTTGTAAACTCTTTTTAGTTGATGCGTGAGACAAAAAAAATTCCGTTTTACCTTGTTTAAAAATAGAGGACATGCTTCTCCGACCATGTGTTTTTATGTTGTTGTTTAAATCATGCAAACCAAAGAGACCCTAGGACACTCTCTTTGACTCCTCATTACTTACATACCGCATTCTACCAAATTAGGATAGTTTTGGCCGGTGTGGAATCTTATTATAATTTTGTTCTAGGATAATGTCCACACAAAGGTAAACAAACAACTCAATGTAATAATATTTTGGAGATAAACCATTTGCAAAACTCAAATAAGGTAGTAAGAAAATATTATAACTTGAGAGGAAAATGGGTAAGAAATAAAAACAAAAGGTAAGTACTCTAAAAAATAAATAATAAATAATAAGAAAATTGTTAAAATTTTGGACAATAATGAACAGGCACCGCAGGCAGCTGTTCTAGCGACACACGCATCCCTAGGTAGTAGCCCGGCCAGTCGTCGGGGTCGAGCTAGCGGTGGCCACTGTAGACCTCATCGCCGGCGTTACGAGGCTGTAGACCTCGTCGTTGCAGATCTCGGGCTTGACGAGGTTGTGGCCGATGTAGACCTCGTCACCGGGCGTTAGAGCCCCCGAGCTCGTTGTTGTGCGCCATCTCCAAAGAGGGGGAGAGAGAGGTGGCCGAAGCAAGGGGATGGGGGATCTAGCCACCGAAGCAAAGGCAGAGCGCTATAAAATGGGTACATTGGACAGGCGAAGCGGGGCGAGGCACCACCGACATCAATGCCGATAACGCCATTATTCTGCTTGACCGGCTGCTCTGCCTCCCGTGTGTCACCGGAAGGTGGGCTCCACTGTCAGACACCCTCCGAGAGGGCCTCCAAAGTTGGGGGCCTGGTCGGGGGTGCCAGACATATTTTGGGTCAGGACCACTGGGGCACGGGTGCCGGTGGGGGAAATTTCATGTCCGGCATCCAATGGGTGTTTGGGTGCTTTAGTGGCTGCCGGTAGAGATGCTCTTATGCGCATAAATCTTATAGTTTTTTATCCTATTGAATTCAAGAGAACATTCCAATCCGATTTTACGTTGTGCTTATTTATGAATTTTGAAAATCCTGCGCGTCAAATTACCAAAGAAAAGACACTAGATAATAAAAAATGGTGATGGTCAATACGATAGACAGACAGGCAGGCAGCTTTTCAAACTGACGAACTATACGCTGGTATCTCCCCGTACTTTATCAGTATGGCATACCATAATGCAGCAGAGGTAAAGCACGGCGTCTACCTACTTGGCACGACCTCATTACACGTATGCAATGTACCCCTTCTTCCCGGGCCACATCTCGCAGCCTTTCATCAGAGCGATTCGTCAAACAAGAAAGAAAGGGGAGCAGCCAGCCATGGCGACCTGTGATCGAGCTCCAGAAATGTTAACGTTGGGCGCCCGCGCGTGCCCTGAAAACGTCCGTGAATAAGCGACGGAAGTACACCTGACAAATACAGTGGAGCGTGGACACATGACTAGGGCTAGTACGTTGATTTTTTTTTTGCGGGAAACCGCAGGAATTACAGCACAGATAATACAGAAAAGAACCCAACAAAGATGGAAATTACAACCCAGTCCTTCTGCATCAGGGTGTCACCGTCGACGAACAAGACGTATCGATGACGCGCCGCCGCAACTTCTTCGCTCAGATCCTGGAATGGAAGAAGCCCCCATGCGCACGGGAAGTCTTCGATGCTCGAACTCCGGGGAGCCTCCATCTCGCACCGCCGGCAGCACCACCACGCTCCAATCCCTACAGCTTCAAGAACAACAAGATCCAGATCCGCCGCACCGGACTCCGGAATGGGGGAAGCCACGCACACCGGCCGCATAGGACCGCGAGCACGAGCACAGGGATGCTCCGCCGTGACGCTCCACCGAGCCTCACCGCCGGAGGTGACGAGCACCACCTGCAGAAACTTGGCTGCCGACACCTTCACCTCCATGGCGCCGCCAACAGCAACCCTACCAGAAGCTACACTATGTACACGCCGGGAATCGGGGTTTCCCCAACCTCCCGCCGCCGGAGCGGCCGGCGGAGGCGGAGGAAACCGGCGATTCGCCGGCGGCGAGGTGGATCTGACGGGGGGGGCTCAAAAGTCGCCTTTCACTGTGCGAGAGAGAAAGGGAGACGTCCGGGACTCGTCTCTTAACAACTATATTCTTTCTTCCTCTTGGAAGGCGACAAGGTGGCGTCGATAATTGAGCAAAGTTTGCGTACTGTGTGCATCATCATCGTAGTTTGAAAGGAGTGCTTCGTTCGAGCATGTATGTGTCCGGCCGGTAGCTCACTGTTGCTGCCGGCATGGCCAGGCAGCCGGGACTTGATCATCTACAGTGAGAACGAAAGAGGGCATCAACTATGTAAATGGCCAAACCTATCTATAAGATGGGACCCACTAACTACACCATAAACTACACCACTATGTATGTTGCAAAAGCACACCTTAAGATAGGTCCCACATGTTAGAAAAAAATTAGAGCAAAAGGCATGCAAATAGCATTAGGTTGTAAGAAATATTGTATGTTTATTGCTTTGTGCACTATATTGGTAAAAGTAATAGTATTTTATTGCTTGTGGGTTGTCTACAAGCTTATAGGTCACCCATAAGGTTTTGAGCTTATGGATAGTATGTATAGGTGCCACTATGTATAAAGTTGTCCATAAGGATCACTTTTTCCTTATGGACTACATAGTGGATGCCCTTAGTAGTGGCGGTTTCCCATCTCCATCACCTAGGCCAATTTCGCCTGATCAATCAACAAACAGCGGTTGGATGTTGGAGGGCAGACTAAATTAAGCCGAGAGCGTCCCGTCTGGCTCGGCACTTGCCAAAACCTTTTTCTTTTGGTCCGATGAGTTCCTTGTAGCTCCTTCTCTTCTGTCAATAAAAACGCAGCTCTCCTGTGCTTTGGCAAAAAAAAAAAAAAGCCGAGAGAATCCTATCTCCAGCCCGCCGGCACACCGCACGGAGATACATGTCTCACGAGCCGAGCCTCCGCCCTATCACCATATGAGCTGCCCAGATTTATGTACAGCACAAGCTGATTTATGTACAGCACAAGCTGCAAATGAATGGTAATTTCATGCCAAGAGTAAAACACGTTGAAGAGTTCACGATAGCATGTTTGCTGACACATCCATTTGAGATCTCGCAACTGTAATAATCAGTAAGTAATCCGGGTATGGCTAAAGAGGTCACTAAAGAAGCTAGGAATGAAGAAAAACAGACAGCATACCGGTGGCTTCCCCAGGTAAGAAACAAGCGTCATCTTGATCATAAAGCAGAGCAAAAGTAAACCGGGGATGCCACCACTCGAGCAGTTTAAACAGCGGTGAAGGGATAGGTGAAACAGGTAGTCGGTCAGTCGCCTTGCCCTGACGATCAAATTCAAGTAGTAGTTCTTCAAGAACTGTGGTATGGACGAGTGATTTCTTGTCTCCCTCGTTGTGCAGGGATGCTGGCGGTGCTATCCATACATAAACCCTTCTACAGTGTGGCATCAAAATTCACAGCTAACTCCTGGAGAGATGGGTTGGAACTCATTTTTGCGGCTGTGGCTTTCCGGCAGAATGCAGATACACGGAGACAGAAACAACCCTGAAATTTCATCAGAGTTTGTTAGGCCATCATGGGTTACAAACAAGGGTGCCATCGAGATAACTTGTTGCTACATATCAGTCAGCACTTACATAGACCCGAGGAAGAATGCAAGCGATAGATGGAAGTCGAACAAGAAGACCGATACAATCGCTGTCAGAAGCATTGCAACTGAAGTTGAGTACACCTGTATGTATGTACGCAGAGGGACATGGTTAGGCAATCGAATATAAGTGTAAAGACTGAAGAGTAGTGTCATATCAAGAAATCTTTGATCCGCCTCAACAATTATTAGAGCATTTGATGATGATTCATATAATCTCAAAATCCAACAGTCAGGGCATCTCAAATATCAGAGTTTGATATTAAAAGACCAGAAGCCATCCAAATTGCAGGATAGCAGGCTGATGCGTTCTAGGTTTCTTGCTTTAGAAAGGATGAACGGGATATGTTCATAGTTTAGTGAAGAGATCTAGCTTGTCTGTCTATACTCATAGTTTCTAAGATAGCAGAATGTGGACTGACATGATAGTGGAAAAACATATTTCCCAGACCCAGATAACATTTCTCAGGTAACAGGATATGAAATGTGTGCACAATTTGTGAATTATTCCATATCAAGCAGTCATGTACAGAATCTTGTAGCAGTTAAGAAAACAGACATGCACAAAATACATGTTATAAGATGTAATCCATATGTATGGATAAACAGAACAGCCACGCCAATGAAAAGGACTGTCAACTGACTTAAATAATCTGTAGTTCCTTAAATCCATGATCGACTTTTGTAGTCCACCAAGGCACCAAACATTTATAACAGAAAGATCCAAAAGTTCTTTACTTGCCATAATGCACTGAGATAGACATCTAAACTTATGTTGAACTAGTGGTGCATGAAAATTTCCAATGCAAATGCAACAAGTACTAAACCACATCTTTTCTTTAAACAAAAAAAAAACAGGGGAGGACAAATATTTGATGAAAACATCCAATATTGTAGAATAGACTGAAGCGGTGGCAAATGAGTTATTTAAATGACAAGTAGATGTGGAAATTGACAGTTTGTACCTTGACAATATTGTCAGCATACTTCATCACCATTGACACAGCGATTCCACTAGAAGCAAAACAAAAACACGATAACGTAAGTTAATCAATGGAATCAATACTGAATCGGTTCAAACATCCAGCTGTAGTACCTGAGTGCATGGTTTAGGATCATCAAAAATGTTATAAATGAGTAGCCATGAAAAAAGCCTCTGCATTAGATGGCACGATCAAGTTAAAATAAGAAACATGCATTCTAAGGGAACATTTAACATAATAAAGCAATTTACAACACAACTTACTTATTCATGACAGCATCAAAGTCTTGAACACAAATGGCAACTAAATTGAAGATCATCCCAAAAATGTACAGCCAAAAATTCTGCACATTAATGTTTCTTGAAGGACGTTTTTTTATGATAGCCTGCATTGTTCAAAGATGAATATACTTCTTAAAATCTTCAGATGCTCCATTGAAAGTACAATCAAATAAATCCTTCTAAAGCGAGATACATATGCAGATAGGAAAAAATGCACAAAGTCACATACTTCTGTGTATACCCCAGCAAACCCACTCAGAAGAGCCATCATCTGAAAAAGAAGCATTCAGTAAGTTGAATTAAAATAGGGTTTGAAGAAAGAGCATTCAGCAAGATGATTTCATTTTCTCTTTGTGCTTACAATTGCCATCATCCAACCTTGAATAGGGGTTTGAAGAACATGGTCTGATCTGAAAGGGGCATATTATTTCTGTTAGCTGAAAATAGTGATAGAAGAAATGATGAAATAATAATAATGGGGAAGAAATCAAAAACTTATGTTGCTTACGAGGGGTTAAGCTGAGCAGTAGTGCAGCCAGCACATAGAAGAATAAATGCAGCCCACTGAATTTCACTTAACCTGGACAGAACACAAAGCACTCAGTGATGGAACATAAGTTCAATAATCACCATTAATAATGGAAAATGGGTGATGCCATGCTGGGGAAGAAAATGTTATGAAGAGTTCTGGTAAGAATGAAGATTAAATCGAAGAACATTTATACGACATAAAGAACAATAGATTACGATGGCTCGTGCAATGTTGTAGCAGGTTACGACATTGCATGTTTGAGTTGTGCATAATGATGAATGTCTTTTAGCAGTTGAATTATCCACGCCAGTTTTGTACTACAGTGCCTTTCTGCAAGCAGGTATAGCTTCCGACACTACATTACAAGGATTCAAAGCAAAAACAAGTAAACAAAAACTAACTAGATGCCAAAAGAACACAGATGATCATATCCCTCTATTCCAACTTCCAAGCCATACTAAGTGAGCAGAGCTTACTTTTTCTTTAGAATGATACGGTATAAGACACCAGTGCTGATAATATTCAAGTTCTTCAGGATCTGATAAGCTGGTGCATCCACATAAGCGAAGATGTAATACTGACAGGAGGTGAAAGCATGTGTCAAGCTTTGTTGTTGCAAATACGAAATTATTTTATCGCACAGGGACTTCACAAGTGGGCATACCTGCAATAGATTCTTCACCATGTAAAGTGCGGCAGGAATAGGATAAACACTAACTTCATCAAGTGATGTACTTAACCTGAAAATAGTAAGAATATATCACTGGAGAGTACTGAAAAGACAATCAATACTCGGATTTAATCAGTACATTATGGCAGAATGGTCACCTATTATCTTCTGTAACACCTTGGCTGTTCCATGTTCTGTACAGGGCTATCAATGATAATAGACATTTGAGAGCTTCCACCTAGAAATCAAGAAATAAATACATAGCTAAATCATGGTATCAAAAGAACAAAAGGGAAAGCTCCTGACTCTACTGTCGCTAAGAGAAAATTAATTAAAATTCTCACCGAAAAATTTGCTGTTGTGACAGTATACTCATACTTTCCAGCTCTCTTTGACCATACAATCAGTATTGCCTGGGAACTTGTTAGTAATGTCAATGCAACTGTAACAACAGACCTGCCACAGCGATTGACATTTGCCAGTAAATCTTTTAATTTTCTGAAAAAGTATGTGATGTGGCACAAACATTGGAACATTAAGTATTACTTTTGCTTCCAACTATGCTTGGCCTTCAAACCTCCTGCATCGCCAAGAGTGGAAGATGCTGCAGCTGTATGCAGTACACACATTAACGATGTGCTTTTCCCGATTAGAACATTCTAAAGAGAACATTTCAATGATGAACCAAGAGCTTACTGCTAGAAAGGGACCTCCCATCAGGGCTTTCTATGTCCTGAAATATGACAAGAAAAAGTTTATTGTAACACGCAAAGATATAGGGCAAGACATTGGCAGAGCATGAAAGTTAGATTAGTCCAAGGTTACCAAGGGGCAATGGTGAAGACCAACAGGAAAAAAAGACTGGAGAAACCTAATCATTTGCAAGTTTAAGGCATAGTCTGATTTGAACTCTTACAAATAGTACTCATATAAAGTACGATGCTCCAGTGTTGCACAAGAACGATGTACAAACTAGTAAGTATATCAATGGCTGAAAGTAGTACAAGATCTGTTTTTAAATGCCCACTCTTTAAAAATCCAAATGTGGTTACCAATCAAATTTGTAAATTAAAAGAGTTAAACATTGGTCACTGAAAGATAGACTGACCTACTGTCAGTTAAAGATAATATGGCAATCACTTACATCCAAGTAAGTCAATCACATAAAAAGAACCAAAGCATGTCCATAAATGTATTAGAGAGCATTGTTCTCGAGTTTGCTGTTTTGTACATCTCATTTTCAGTAATCCACGGGGAGCATTTGCACAAGTTTAATTCATCAGTCATGTAGTATATAGGTTAGAAACCCCAGTGGACAAAACAAAACCATAATATTCTTGAGCCAGCCACCAAAATGTCCAAAGTCAGTTCCCAATGAGCTAATATCGAGCTTTGCAACGATGAAGTCATTGACCAACGAAATAACGGACAATTCCCCTAATCCTCTTAAGGCATGGCATTCGCTACGGAATTCTAATCCATAATTTCAATTGCATCCACGCATTGGTCACACTACGAAGCCGTTGGGCAGTGGACACTAACCAGTAACCATGACTACATGACGACGACCGACACTCTTAACACTAAAAAATGTCCTCAATCGAATTAATAACAAACGAATACCACATTCTACTGAAATAAAAAACCTCAGGGCACCAGGAATCTTGGAACCCTACGGTGAGAAAACAAACAGACAAAAAGGAAAGAGAAGCCCACCGCGGCAGCGATCTAACCTAAACGCGCGGCCGACAGCGCAATGGAGGGAGGGGCGGCATTTTAATCTAGGATTGAGGGTTGCGCTCACCTGATCCTTCACTTTCCTGTACTCCATTACTTGCTCCTCTCGGCCCTCGCCTTCTCCTCTCCTCGCCGCTCGTGCTGCGGAAGTGGGGGGCTTAAGATCGAGTCCGACGACGAAAGGGACTTGTTGCTTTCGCCGGAGATGAAGCAGGAGCGCGCGGGGGATTCTACGAGCGCCGGCGGCGGGCGTTCCCGTGTGATCCGGTAACGAGCAAGCGGGGAGCGACTGGGGTGGGGAGTGAGGAAGGAATCGCGGCGGCGAGGAAGAACAGAAACAGAAAGAGAACAGAGGGCTCGGTACTCGCCTACTCAGTAGCGTTTCCAGCTTCTGACTAGTGGGTCCTCACTCGCACGTGTTGCTTATTAATTTATTTTCTTTTTGTGAAGTTCTCTTTTTAACTTGTTTTCAAAGAAATTCCTGCTCGTTGGAGGTGCTGCTGGCGTCGGCGAGGGGTTTGTGGAGTCCAATTTGTTAGAGCAGTTCCAATCTAACGTTGTGCTTAGGCGTGGCAGCGGGAAGAGGCTGCTCTTGGAATGCGGCGGTGCTAACTGTTGTGGATCTGCGGAAGACGATGGTGATACGGCCGCCTATTAAAGGGTGAGGTGGCGTTGGCCCCAGATTTGACGTTGAAGAGGCTCGGAAGGCTCCTCCAGATGATGTTCTTTATCAGGATAGATTCAGCATTACGGGACTGGAGTCTATCGCGGCTCAGTAACGTCTTATGGCAAGGGGTTTCTTCAATGTTAGGATGTGGACTAATTGCTGGTGTTTTTCTTCTCCGGCGACGGCGAAAGACATGGATACTTGGTAGTTACGGCGATGACGACTTGTTTTCTCCTAGTTTTGTGTTGCTTGTATTCATGTCAAATTTGTATCCTTATCCGTGCTATTATCAATACAAGTAATGTATGTATGCGGGCATACAACGATAAAAATCTTTGAGTTGCCATTTTCTCCACATATGAGGAAATTTAAAAATATCGAAGTTGGGTATTTTCAGATTCAAATAAAGCTGTTAGAAGTTGGGAACTGATGCTACGGATAAGATGACAGTACCAGAATGCCACCACCCACCATCGACGACACCAGGATGACACTATAGGTTTTCCACCTTCCACCCGAGCAGAGACTATCTGAAGCACGCCAAGTTGATAGTTCGAAGCACGCCAAGTTGATAGTTCTAATTCACACGTAAAACCTCAGAAAGCGAAACACAGTATCTAATCTTGACATCTGAAACCTTCCAATTAGATGACATCTGTTTGCTCAGCAAACTCAGCCGTGTATGTGTGCAAATCAGTTCAGTACAATATACAAGTCGCTTGCTTTGCATTTCTTTCAGATCCACTAGAAGTAATCTACACAAGCTGTTCTCTGTCCCAATGGTCCTGAATGATGTGTGGAACCATGGAATTTTCCGCGGATTATCCATCTTCATGAAAGCTCTTTATAGACTTTCGCTTTCTTTCTTTACATGGGCAAAGCCACCGCCTTCCAGAACAAAGAGATCATTCAGCATGCGACGATGAGGCCTTTGCAGCCTGTAGCATTTCCACAATAAGTGTCTTGACATCCCTAAAAAGGAAGAACAAGGCTATTTAGAGTCGGTCAAGAAAATAATTAGAGGACCATGTCTTTGTCATCTGTTAAATCGCAATTCGGCAGATTGTAGACATATGAGTTCTTGATGAATTAAGTGTGATCATTCACAGAAAAGGTAATATACAGTGAACATCATAGCAATTAAAATTTGTAAGCATGCAGTGGAACAGGAACATGAAAAGAAAATACATTTCGTGTTTAAACCCAAATTAAAGAGCAGGATTATGAAGAGAGGAGCAGATATAAGCATACACCAGAACGGAGAAACGAGTAAGCATCAATTATAAGAATGGGAAAAAATATAACAATAGCAGGGACCAACTTTCTGTCTTGTGCACGCCTAGGGAAAGGTATACGCAGCTTCAGAACAGTTCCATCAACACCAGCCTGCATAATTAGGAAAGTGTTGATTACATGTTACCACACGGTTGGGTTCTGACTACGATATAGCTCAGCACATTAAAGGTCCAATCAAATAAATTCAAAGATACAGAAACATCGTGCATTATCGTCCAACTAAATAACAACCCTAAAAAATATTTATCTATTTCATATTCATTTCTGATGAAATCGTTAAATACAGTGCAAAAATGACATTTTAGTGGTCGAATTGTTGAATTTCCAGAAAACATCAGCGTGATCCAGAAAACATCACTGCAAAAAAGAGCTCCTTGATTCACAGGATTTTCAAAACGTAGGAACAGGAAAGCGTAGGATTGGAATGGTATGTCCTATTCAATCCTACACGAGTTGGAAACTACAGGATTTTGTATCCATTAGTGTTTGATTGCCCAGGAAAACCTGGGGCTCCTTTGATTCACTGGATTTTCAAAGGATTTTTATAGGATTGAGATCCTAATGAATTTTCTTACAATAACCATTTGATTCAAAGGATCATATCCCATAGGAATCTTGTAGTACAAAGTTCATAGGAAAAAAACATTAGGTTGGACCTCATGGAAAATTCCTCCACCACAATCAGAAAATTAATCTTCATATAGGATTCAACTAGACATGACACAAAGGAACTGTAAAAATAGGTTGAAGTGGAGGGAAATTTTCAAAATAGAGTGTAAGGATCCCGTTGTAGGAATTCCAAAGGATTGTAATCCTTTGAATCAAACGATCTTTGTAGGGAAAAATCCTAAGGATCCAAATCCTCCAAACATCCTACACAATTCCATTGAATCAAAGGTTTAAGACAAGGAGGCTGTTGCCTGTTGAACGTCATCTTTAAGATAATTACCAAAATATTGAACATCACCTTTAAGATAATTACCAAAATATTGAACATCATCTTTAAGATAATTACCAATGTGACAGGAAAGACCTATTTGCCCGTTGAATGTCATCTTTAAGATAATTACCAAAAATTTGACAAGGAGTCTTATGAAACGCACGGCCTTTGATCCGCACATACAAAGAATTGGGGCAAGGGGATCCGTTTTTTTTCGGCTGCCTCTGTCCCAGGTTAAGTGGGGCTGTGTGGCGATGGCTTTAAATTGACCAGCGATTTCAGCTACATTCAAAAGCATAAGGATAATTCTTTAGATTTGATATTTCTGGCAATTGCATGGGCGATCTGGACCTCGTGAAATGATGCAGTTTTTTGAAAGAAAAATCTGCACATTATCTCTATCATGTTTAAAGCTTTTGCTTTACTTTAGCAGTGGAACATGATGCTCCCGGCAAAGCGTAGGCGAGACCTGGAGGATAGAGTAGAGAAGATGCTGGGCATGGTTTTGTACAATGGCAAGAGGATAAAATAAATGGTTTGTTTGGGTTCTTTGGTCTATGTTGTTAGCTGATCTGTACTTCGCTGCTGAGAGAGCTGTTTGCTGTAATGATTTCAGTTCCTAGCTTTGTTTTCAGGGAGGAGGTAATGGGGTTAGTTTTGGCTGTTTTTCTTTTATGCTTTCAAATGTAGCTGAAATCACCGGAGCATTAAGAACTGTAAAACAAGACTTGTCCGAGCTTTCTAATAAAGCTGGGCCGTTTGGTCTTCATAAAAAAAAACATCCTTCATAGAGTTGTTACCTTCACATTGATACCAAGGCTATCCACATCCAGCATATCAGCAAAATCCACCTGCAATAGCTTATATTCATCATCCCTCAATATACTGAAATGGAAATTTTAACATTTCATATAAGTATTAAAGAGTGAAAATCGAGATACTATAAGAGTGATACAAAGCATAGATGTGTTAGTAGTTACTGTACTAGTTAGCACTGACAAGTGTTGCAGACTCAGCATACTTTCATGGTGCCCAAGAGACTAAGCAGATGAAGTGAGATATCAGTTACATATAAAACTAGTTGATTCTGTCACTGGTAAACTAGCTTTATAAGGTTTTAATGTGCAGCTGTCTTCCTGAGTCAAGACTTGCATAGCTCCACGTGACTTTTGCATCTTTTAAGCTTATGTTGGGAAAGATAGTAGGAATATATGTTTGAACTTTGAACCAAAACATTCCTTTTTCAAATAAATTTTCAGACTAAACATAGTTAATTCAAATACTAGGTATTTAGCAATGTTGGGGATATCGCTTATCGTGAACTTATCGGTCGACCCAAGGTAAGGGGTAAATCGGCTGGTTTATCGGCATATCGGCTGATTTATCGGCATATCGGTCGATAAATCGGTTGATTTATCTTATCGGCCAGACACCGAGAGGAGATAAATCGGCCGATTTATCGGAATATCGTAAGATATCTTGAACAGTGGTATTTAGTAACATAAAGAAACTGAAGACGAACCGAACAGAACACACATAGTAATAGTATAACTGTCTCACAAACAATTAAACAAATATAGTACGGTTAGCTTTATAGTATATTGTATCTTGCAGAGTCACGTTCATGATCAAACACCATTTTTTTTAGCTAACAAACACGATGTAAGTAGGCTCTACATTACACTTGCCTTAACATTGGTTGAGTGTTGCACAATGAGCTTTGTTTCATCGGCATGATCCTTATTCATGTGGCCCTGAGGAATACATACAGCTAAACTTGAGCATAATGGAACTTTAATAGATTTAGTATGAAGTCGACAAAATATGAAAACATACTGTAATAGGAGTGGAGAATTGCGATATGGGATCCACTTTTGCTTCCTTAAACTCATCAGCACTAAATTCTGACAATGTAGAGAACATAATATTATCACAGACACCATCATCACCAAATCATATTGTATTTTGCACTAACAGGGCTTGGCCTTTAGGTAACAAACTAACTATATGAGCATAAGATGAGCATCACAGGAACATTACACAGCAACTAAAATACGAATGAACAGTTTATTAGAGCTTGAGCTACTGATTCTTGTAAACGGATAGGCTTGCAGGTTTCTAAATGTCAGGTTTTAACTAGGAACTTCAAAAGGGCGGGCCACAAACCTCCAGAGCCAAGGAGAGCTGTTGCAACCCCAGATACATAACGGACAGCTTTTGGTTTGATGTGCAGAAAACGGAAGTCACCAAAGTCAACCTTGATTTCGGAAAAATTCAACAGAGATTAGTACTCAATGAGATATTCTTAAATTACTCTAGAAACAGTACGGTGTTTAGCAAACATACCCAAAATGCCTCAGGGTGTCTCCTTAAGTATGCATTTCTCACTGCATCTTTTTCTTCATCAGAAACCTTCGGAATAGAGCACCAAATCAGAAGTAAGCGAACACTAAATTATCAGGTAACATGTGCTGTGCAGACTAAAATAAGGGGAAGTCGACGGGAGGGATTACAGGTGTAGCATCGCCATATACAGTGATTACAGTATCTGTTCTGTCCTCTGGGTCTTTGGCAACCAGAAGAGAGCACTTAGTACTTCCCGAGAGGTTCTGCAATATGGTGGCCAGGAAAAAGAACATTGGAATTATGAAATGAACTACAGAGGCTTGAGTTTAGTATAATTAGAGCAGCACCCTATTTTTTTAACAGAACACTGGCCATCAGATTTACTTTTTTATGTCTATATATTTTTTCCTTTTATGTCCA
Organism: Poa pratensis; assembly: GCA_947311845.1. Lineage (NCBI taxonomy): Eukaryota > Viridiplantae > Streptophyta > Magnoliopsida > Poales > Poaceae > Poa > Poa pratensis. The sequence continues at coordinate 68,087,155 of CAMZMU010000052.1, read as the reverse complement.
CATTTAAGTACTAGTATTCCTTCCAGTGTCAGTATTATCATGTGTGTTTGAGTAAAGTCACCAGATGCATAAAGCCTCCATTCATGCCAAACGGTATCAATCGGTAGTTTTAAATGTATACATACTAATGAGAGCACAAGATTATCTTACCTTCGAGTGAACTGCTAAGCTACTCACTGCTAATATGGGGGAACCATCTTGATCACATGCAAAATCAACCATTGAACCCGATGGATAGCCCACATGTTCCTGCAATAAGAATGACATGTTATACATGCTCCAACAAGCTCCATGTAAAACTCTGCATTCATACCTCCTTTGTACTTCTAAAGCTCTAAACTAACTTTCCTGTTATCAACTAATTGGCAACAGAAGAAGATAGATAATAAAATAAAATTTTCTTTTGTTATTCACAAACAGAAAAGGTAGATACTTGAAGGAGACAACCCTACCATAATGTACTAAATATGCGAGAGGTAATGGCCAAGCACATGCCACATTTCGGTGAAAAATGATATGTGGAGTTATCAAGCAGTTTAAAAAAATAGTAAGTTCCAATAATTAAGACAAGCTCTTTGTGGAAACAGGACTGGTTCACTCTTCACATATCCACATGGCAATTTGGCAGTCAGTGCTATCAGCTTCAATAATATTCTAAAAAGATAGACCCAGGAAAAGACTGGCAAAATCTATATCAACTAACAATCCAAATACATGAATACTTCTAGCATACCTGGGAATGGGTAGCCAGAACACCTCTGACACTTAGGTCCAGAATAGTTCGTATTTCTTCAACAGGAGGAAGCCGGGCAGCTTTTGCCTATAATTGTGATGATATAGAGTGAATAAGAAAGATCTTAAGAAGGTGAAACATTAAAACCTACATTTTTAGGAGTACTCTTAATTAAAATTAAGAAAACTTTTTGACTTATGGCTAAGATATTTGTTCAGAGCTGTCATAGATGTTACAAGTATTTGTTCTACAAGCTTTCAAATATCTAATAGGGGCGTCAAGATGTTAGCTGACGTGGGTTGAGGTAGAGAATACAGATGAATGGTCAGTTTTTTACTTATTAAAGGAAGAGCTAAAACCGAGTCTTGGTCAGGTTCAACTATCCATCTCACGCAGTGACTCTAGCTCACTAGCTAGATCACTTAACAAAAGCCACTTTAGAGACTGTTAAAGAACCAAACAAAACTTGCAAAGCAAAGGGAAGAGCACGATCTCCTTCATCTATCTACCAACCTTCTAGTCACTGGGTGCCAGCCAAACTTCTGCAAACCACTTGATGAATTGTCAGATAGTAAAAAGAACTCCCAAGACAATGGAATATTTGGGACTAGTGTTGAGAAAACCCTGAATAACGTTGTTTATTACCGATGATATGTTTTCTCCTCACCATACTAATTGTCGAAAAAATAGTTATAAGTAATAATTAAAAACCTATTTCACAGTACAATGTTTAGTCCTGCTGCTGCTTCCAGTCTATCTGACTTCTGACAAAAAAAACCGCACCCGCAAAGCAAATGAAGGAAAGAGCACAATCTCCATCTATTTGGCATGTTCATCTAAAAAAAACTTGCAAAGCAAATGAACATTGTTCTTCATTATCGATGACATGTTTTCTCCTCGCCATATTGATTGTAAAAAATTGAGTTATAAGGTAATAACTGTAAACCTATTTCACAGCACAATGTTTAGTCCTGCAGCCAATCTATCTGACTTGAAGCAGAAAACTGCACCCGGTTTTTTCGTCTTACAGGCCGTACAGCAAAATTGCGAGCAAATAGTACATGCACCTGGTGAGCGCGGATGACCTCGAACGCGTCCGCGGATCCTCCGGGGGCATCGGCAGGCGCGGCCATCTGCAACGCACGCAAAACTATGAGCCAAAGCCACAATCACCGCCTCGGGAAGGCAATTCATCGAACACCTTGTCCGAAACCCGCCCATCAAAGAGTAGAATTCGAGGCTGTAGGCGTCGGGCGCCGAGGCCGGCCAGACCAGACCTGAGGGGACGGGGAGGAGGCGAAGAGGCGGCCGCCGCTGCGTCGGCGAGGCCGGAGGAGGAGCGACGAGGAGGGGCGCGCGCTGGGGGTGGGGCAGGTGTGGTTTTGTAGGTGGAGTGGGCGGAGCAGGCGCGAGAGCGTTGACGGCGAGGGGAGCCGGGCGCCCACCGGCGTGAGCAGGGAGGGCTTCATTGCGTGCACGCGAGTTCGTGACTTCGTGTGCGCGCGTGTGTGTGTCAGAAGGTGGGGGGCGGAGGAGCCTCGCTGGCCGCTTGGTTGTCGATCGCTCTCGCACGGCAGACGCGAGCTTGCGGGCGTTGGGAAGAAAGCATTTCGGGCCTTTCGGCCCGGTTTTGAATCCTTGCTACATGGGTTGGTTGACTGGCACTAGAGGTCCACTTAGTCTGGCATGATGGGATAGTACATGGGCTGATCAATCGAGTAGAGAATTTTGACTCCCGAGCCCCGGTACTCCCTAAAATAAAAATGCGACTCAGAGTTTAGACTTTAGACAGAGCAACAAATAGTTTACTTAAAAGAATTCGGTGTGTACGCACCTGCGAGATAGCGGGCTTCACAAGTATCACCACCTGGTAGCCACCCGAGTTAGACCTCGGTTCACTTCAGGGCTCTCTCCAATTAAAAAATAATTAGATAATCATATTTATGAGTTTTAAAAAAATATGAAAAAAGTCTAGATGACGATTTCGGCAATACCCATAATTGAGTACCTAGGTTAGAATTACGAGGTAGAGAACACGTAGTGCGGGTAGAATTGCCGGCTGACAAGCGGGATTTACCCAGGTTCAGGGCCCTCGACTGAGGTAACACCCCTACTTCCAGCGAGGGTTTGGTCTCGCTAGGGTTTGAGAGCTATGGTGTTGCGTCTTCTTGATCGGCCACCCTCCCAGCACTTATATAGGGGCTGGGTCTCGGGTACGTAACCGACTTAGACTTTACAAATGAAAAAACTACAACCGACTATGCCTATCTTGGGAAGCAATCTTCGTCTTGGGCTTTCCTGGCTAGGCTTTATCGGACTGTTTGACAATTGGGGTTTAGTCATCACATGCACCAGGTACCCTCATGGTAGGGTACCCGTTTGGTATAACCTCGTCATTAGCCCCCGAGTGCGTGGCTGACTCGTAGAATCAGGCAGGGACTCACTCGATAGTGCACGTCCCATGCTTATGCCTATGTTTTTAGGTCTCATATCTTTTATTTCGACTGAGATTTGTGTTTTTGACAAAGGATTACAGCTTAGTAGGCCTGGATTTACTCGACTGATCAAGACCAGTTAACTGCACATTCGGGCAAAACCTTACTACCTTTCAATCAAATTTGAGTCCTTGGGCTCGAACCTGGAACATACTGGACAGATTCGACTCAGGCCGTTGAGGTCTTACTGAATCGTTCTGCAGTTATTTATATGCCACCTAGCGCGTCCGCCAGGATTTTCATCATGTCTGCTGACACGGAAATTTTTAAGGGTCGCACTGCCGGAGTGGCCCTTAGCCCAGCTCGACTGATCAGCGGGTCTTACCTTTGCATTTTTTGCATGCAGCATCCGAAGCATCATCGACTGACGCAACTCGGGAATTCTTTGATTTGCTTATGTTTTTTGCTTTTTGGACTGAGTCGAAGCTTTCATCGACTGTCCGTTTTGTCTTTGAATCTATCGGGTGCGCGACAGCGCTCCCGATGGGAGTAGCCCCCGAGATTGTGCTTTATTACTTGTAATAGAGGATAATCTCAAATTCGTTATATCCTGCGTATGTTAGTCGAAGAAATTTTTTGATATGCTCCCGATGGGAGTACTATAGTATACTCGATAGACCGTCGAGTATATAACAACATCTTAGTCGACAGACGCTGCATACCTTTCTCTTTGCTTAGTCGAACTGTTCTTTGCTTTTCACCCTTTGCTTGACGTCATGCAAGACATTTATGGCGTGCGCGCAGAATTTTGACAAGACATGTCTCTGTAGGCCCGTTGTCAGGATTTGACCACAGAGGACGCCGCTTTGGTTCTGATTTGACCGGGCGTGGCGGAAATTTCGCTGCGTAATGATAACTTCCTTGTTTTTCGTGCGTAGTGGGCGGAGTGGCTTGCGACGGTTGTTTTCCTATCATGCCACGTGTCTTACCGACCGAGCACGGATGGTTGAGATTACTTCGCCCTCTGTGGTAAATATAGATCCAATCTCCGAAATATTTTTACCCTGCCATTTGCCTCCTCTGCTTTCGTCTTCCTCCTCGCGCCCCTTTCTTGTCGCCGTTCCTTTGAGCTCGCGCACCATCCCCTTTTCATCATGGGGAAAGCCACGAAGCGTGGTGCTGCCGATGCGGGGAAGAAACATAAGCAGGTTGCTGCCTCCACGGCGACGCCCGCCGCCGATTTGAAGAAGATCTCCGGCGACTGGTCCAGATCGACAGTCACCGAGAAGAAACAGGCCTCGTTTCGCCAGCAAGGTCTACTGCCTCCAGCGGACCAACTCGCCGCTCGTGCTCCGGCGAACAAGGAGGTATTCCCCGAGCCTCGCACCGGTGAACGTGTGTGTTTTGCTGAGTTTTTACCCCGTGGCTTTTTTCTTCCGCTGCACGATTTTGTTCGTGGATTTATGTACGCCTATGGGGTGCAGATTCACGATCTTACCCCCAACAGCGTTTTGCACATTGCATGTTTTATGGTTTTGTGTGAATGCTTTTTGGGGGTATCCCCTAGCTGGGCATTGTGGAAGTCCATCTTCCAAGTGCGCCATATGTGCCGTGGTGGACGTCCCTGCGCAATCGGCGGGTTTGGGGTCCAAGTGCGTAGCGACCGCCGCTACTTTAATTTGAAGGCAGTCGACTCTGCCCAAGGCTGGAGGAGCAAATGGTTCTACGTCAGCGTCGACCAGGAGGTGCTCCCAGCATTTTCGATTGGGAAACCTCTACTGAAGACGAAGGCATGGGAGCATGCTCTCTCGACTGAAGAGAAGGCAGAAGCTGCGCCGCTTTTGACCAGAGTCAGTGAACTACTGGGCACCGTCACTGGTGTTCAGCTGATCAGCACTTTTGTCAAAATGCGAGTGTGGCCTCTTCGTCTTCGGGTCAACCCCATGTGGCGTTATGAAGGCCCACTTGATGCAAGCAGAATGAGCGCCTTGGAACTATCTCCCAATGAGCTAGATTCTCATGTGAAGGGAATCACCAGCATCAAGGCTGATGAAGCAGTCGACTACAACTTTCCACACGCTCCATTTGGTCTTGAGAATGTGCCTCCTGCGGTAAGTACACCATACTCTGTTGTTTTTCGAGTGATGATACTCTTTGCTTCTGGTTTTTGCCTCCTTTTTGACTATCATTGTTTTTTGCTGTTTGTAGGGTCACTCGACTGAATGCGTCATTCCTCCTCTTCCCGAGTTTGGTCCTACGGAAGAGGTAGCTTTGCTGATTGAGGGGAAAAAAACCACCCTATCTCCCCCATCTGCAACTGCTTCGTCCACAGAAGATTGCGAGGTCGAAGAAGTAAACCAGGTACCGAAGGACGGCGAGTCTGCGACTGAGCCTTCAGCTAAACGTCGTCGACTGGTTTGCCCCTCACCTTCGAGCTCGCAGTCAGGAGGTGCGGAGCAAAAAGACGACGAAGATTCTGACACCTCCCCACCCGCTAGGAGTGCTCCTATTTCTCCTCTGACGTCACGCCCTCCTCCGATTGTGAACAAACCTTTGAGCTTTGGAGGTACGGCCATTGGGGCTGAACCAGAATCAGATGAAGATGAACACAGGTATGCATTTATGCTTTTACTTATACCTGTACGTTGTTTGGTACCATTCCTTTTATGCTTTTTATTACCCATTCCGCAGTGCTGGTGATGCGCAACAATACTCAGCACCGGTCGTAGAAGAACCTACAGCGGTTCTTCCTCAAGCCACTCCTACCGCCGCCGAGACCACTTTAGTGGTTGGAGCGACTAAAGCAGGGAAGACAGCGTCTGCCCCTGCTTCAGACGCTCGTCCTTCGACTTCGAAGACTTCTTCTTGGACTGAGCATGTGAGTATGCTTACTTTGGTGTAGTTGAAGCTTATTTGCGTTTACTGAAATTTTCTGATTATTATGTATAGCCCGTCCTCCGCCACACTGTCGCTATTGGCGAGGCTTATGTCCAGATGGAGGAAAAGCTGGGCTTACTTTGCTTGGATGTTGAGCAGCTCAGTCATAAGTTATTTTTGCCTCCTTTGAAGTTATGCATCCATCTTCCATACCTTGCGACTGATCTTTGCTCCTCTCAGGCAACAAAAAATTAGCCGAAAAACGAGCAGCTGATCTGGAGAAGCAACTGAAGAGAATGGAAAAGCAGCTTGCCGATCAGCAGTCTGGCTCGAAGAAGGAACTTGATGAAGTTCGAACTGCGGCCAATTTGCGCGAGAAGGAATATGCCCGGTGACTATCAGGCCTTTCACGTGCTACGGAAGGTTAATAGCTTTGCTTGTACTTTTTCCTTCATGTTTTGCTAATATTCTGAATGCTTTTATTTTTGATCACTTGAAGGAATTGCAGACGCTCCAGCATCCGTAGGTGTAGCGAGTGATGATATGTCATTTGACCATGCCTTCGACGAGCTAAACACCGCCATGACTAACGCAAAGAATTCCTGGCCACCTCCACCAGCACTCTTGGCGTCGTGTTCCAGGCTGTGTTTCCCTCGAGTGACGTTCCAGGGACTGCTCAAGGCTTTGCGGATGTCTTTGGACCCGGCACCTCAACTATGGCAGCTTACGCCCGCGATCTGACGGTACGCGGCTCGGAGTCCACCCTCAAGCTACTCCTTGGTAATGGCATAGCCATTGATTATGAGACTATCCTTGCTGACTTCCCAAAAAAGTCAGACGGAAAGCCACTATCTCTGAGGGGTGTAACTGACGCGGCCATGCGACTGACCGAACTTTCTATTCATACTATGGAACGCAGATGAGATGATATCTCTGCTCGATCACAGTCGCGCAGAGCTAGGTCCGAGTCTATGTCCCATGTTTAGGGAGTTGTCTTGATTTTTGTAAATATAACTTTCATACATCGTGTATGCTTTTGCTGTCTTATGAATGCTACTGAACTCTTATGAAGTGTTTTGTTTCTGCTTGCTTTTCTGTTTTTGCATCTGAATGCTTGTGCTTGTGAAGGATGAACCTATGGAATATTGTGTAGTAGAACATTTATAGATATGCAGCCCCCGAGCCTATCGAGCGGGGTGTATGCGACGAATGTTTACCTACTTATGTAATTACCCAGCCCCCGAGCACGTCGAGTGGGTGGTATGCAAGTAACCCTTTTCCTGGCTCGTGTGTCTTTTCAGCCCCCGAGCCTGTCGAGTGGGGTGTGTGAAATTTGCACTTTGTTTATTTTGAGTTGCTTCCATATCTTGAGTAATCGAACTTCGCTTTGATATCACAACTTGTGTTATCATTTCTGTTTGACACCCAGCCCCCGAGTATTCGGGTGGGGTGTGATTAGGTTATGATTTTGTGAGAAAGTTTTATGATCCAGCTCCCGAGTCTTCGGGTATGGAGAAATAAGAAACTATGCAAACAACTCAAAGAGGAACATTCTTCTTTATTCCAAATATAGACCAGTAACATCCCAAAAATATTATAAGTATTATTATTCCAAAAATGAGAGCCAACAAAAACTTTTGCTAAATTATATGTGTTGATCTCATATTGTTGCTTGTGTTATTTAGTTCTTGCTAATTGTGTGTTGCTTGTGCATTGTGCTTGTGGTAAATTATTTCTTGTTAATTGTGTTGATGTTGTTTGTTTGAATTAACAATTTGAAATACAAAAACAAAAGTGGAAACAAGAAATAAATAGAAGTGGCAAGTGACACACAAAGAAATTAAACTTTCTTCCAAACAAAAATTCAGAGGAGTGGTATAGTAACCACTCTCATTTCATCCTTACTACTTATCTCTCTCAAATAATATTTTACACCTATTTTAAAATTCAAAAGTAAAAACAATTGAAATAAACCAAAATACCATAATTAAAACCCTATGAATAAAAATGACTCAAAACATTTTAGTTTGAAATGCCAAATTTTGTGGAGCTTCTACATGTTATGGGGAAGCCTCACAAATATTTACAAATTTTTCTAAACAAGTTAAGTGCCCTAAATAAAATCCTAAAAGGCTACTGGATTGAAAAATAAATAAAAGAAAGTAGAAAAGGAAAAGAGGCAGGGGTTTTTTCGCAAAACCGTCATCCCCTACCTCTCTCCCTACCTCTCTCCCTAGCTCGCTGTAGCGCGCCGTGTCGCCATGGCGTTCGATGCCGTTTCCTGGCCTCCCAGGCCCCTCTGCTCGCGTCCGCCCACGCCGCCGTGCCTCTGCAGCCTCTGCACGCAGAGGAGAAGCACTCGAGCACACCCCCTCGCCCCAATGCCGCCCTGTCCCCGTTTTCTCCGCCGTGGGCAATCCGACGGCGCCGGCCAAATTCGAGCCCCTCGCTGCTCCTCGACACGCAAGGCTCGAGCCACGACCTTCTAGAACACGTCTGGACCCCCCCCCCGACACCTCTGCCTTGAGCTTCTTGCACGCGTCGCGGAGGAAGCGAGAAATATCTCGCCGGAGGCGCCATGGACGCCGTCCGTGCGCTTCGTCCACGATACGCCGGCCCCTGCCCTATTTAACCACCCCCACACCTCGCCACAGAAACCACACCACCTCACTCCCTCTCCACTCCCCTCTGTGCACCGCCAGGAGGGCGTGCAAGCTGCCCGTGCTCTTCTGCGACCTCGCCGTGTCCGAGGTAGAAGACGATCGCGGCCACGCCGTTAGGCTGCCCCATTTCCTTCCCTAACACCTGAACCTTGTTGCTCTCTCTCCCCGCACTCACCCGAGCCCTTTGGCCATCTTATTCGTGCACAGACGCGCCGTGAAGCTTCGCCGGAGTTGTTGCCCGTACTCGAGGAAGTTCAGGAGCTCGCCGCCGTTGATTCCCGCCGTCCCAGCAAGCGCAACTCAGCCCAGACGCTCGCCCGAACCTCCGCCATCGATCCGCGTCATCGCTGCTTCCTCCCGAGCCCCCTAGGTGAGCTAATCAACCACCGCACCGTCGCCGGAGCCTCGGCGCCGCTCGTTTTAGGTCGCCGGCGTTCGTCGTCGACGTGGGCAAACGTGGGCGGTTGGATCTAAATCCAACGGCAACGTACCCCTTCATTTAGATGTTAGGCTGACGAGCTGGCCCCACCCGTCAGCGTTTTATTAATTTCCACGCGTGCACTGTGTCGCTGACGCGTAGGCCCCACCTGTCATAGTTTTCAACATTATCCAGAGAACAATTAAATTCGAATTTAAACTCCTTTGAGAAAGCAGTACTGGACCTAACTTCAAAATTCAATATCTCGAGATTTAAGAATGCAAATAAATCAAACTCAATTGTTCTAGATAGCTTATGAAATTGTTTAACCAACCCAAGTGGATTCATTTCATTTAGATAAATAATAAAAATGTATTATTAAAAATACTATAGAAGGTTTAAATTCTAAACTTGTTTGTTTCTGATATCTGTTAGTCCAAATAATTCCAAACCAATTTTGTTAGCTTAGTACTGCCATGTATTAGCTTCCCTAATTTTGGTAGAATTATTTGTGCATTAGTAATTGTTTAGTATAAAGTTGAAGTTTGAACACCCTTCTGAACTAAAACATTTATAGATGTTTAATGGTTAACCCAAATGATTTAGGACCAATTTTTTAGATCGCATTTAGTCATGTTTAGTTACCCCTAAAAGGATTTAATTTTAGGATCAACAGAACTTAATTGGTAGCCAAAACTTGATTATGAAGTTACTGATTAAAATAGTTGTGTAGGGAGTTTGGTAACTCCAATTAATCCAAATCAAATTGTGTTGTCTCTACACATCAGTAGCTTTCTATAGAAATTTAGTTTGTATTTTTGTGACCAACAGAACTCAAGTTATGCAATTAAACATGTTCAACAAGTTTCTGCCATAATTTAGACATAATGAAATAATGTTTAATTCAATTAAATTGAAACCAAATTGTATTGTTTGATGTATGCAGTGGCTATTTAGAGCATTTAGATTGTAATGTTGTGATGTTGCTTGAGTAGTTTAGTGATTGTTTGTATTTGTTTATTTATTAATTAGACGAGAACGCTGTCGGATTTATCGAGGAAGGAGAGTTTGTTGAATCTGAAGATCAAGACCAAGGCCACTTTGCCGAGCAAGGCAAGCTACTCCTGAGCTTGCACCTAAATACATATGCATCTACTTTGATCAAATGATTTACTCTTAAGGCAATGGTTTACAAAACCTTTTCAAAAAGTATATGGATATTATTTTGCCACCCTATGTAGAAATATAAGGTAGTTTATATAAAACTATAGGATGGGAAACAATGTTGTTTATTCAAAACTCCTTTGAAAATACTTGTGTGGATGGAAACGCCGAGATGTCGGTGTGGAAGTGGAGAAATGGAAATGGTGATGTTTATGAAAAATGCACAGTGTCCTAGTACTATGACGACCAATCTTACCCTGTGCGACCACATTTACCCCCATATGGGAATGGGGCTTAGTCATGTAGTTTGCTCTTATTAGTATGGGATACCTCATCGACGGAGATGACTCCGTTATGCATGAGGGGATGGTCCGAGGACCTACCCCCTGACCCGGGTCCTCACACAAGTTGGTGGGGAGGATAGAAGGTTCCACCATAAACCGCCGGACAAAACTATGAGTCCTCACACTTAGGGTTTCTGACGGGAAACTGGACTGGGTGTCGATGGAAAGTGTCATATGGGAAGGATCCTATACTAGCATGAGCAAATGAGAGGCTATGGTCGGTGGCTCAACTTCGCATACACCTGGTATGGCGGGACGTGGCTGACACGATGAGTTACCGGATGGGTGTGGGCTAAAAGCGTGCTACCTCTGCAGAGGGTTAAAACTATTCGAATAGCCGAGTCCTCGGATATGGACAGTTGGGAGGCTGTCCTAAGACCATGTGCAAGTTTTTGAAAGACTTTGAGTTTTAAAAAGAAAATGAAGTGGAGAATGTTCCTTACACCTATACCAACGGATCGGTATGAGGTTGTTGGAGGAAGTGGACCATGACGGGCTATGGTCGGAAAAAGGAGGAGTTTTGGAGAAACAGATAAAATGGTGATTTCTTTAAAAGATAGTTATAAAACTCTTCTTACCTTTTTCAATAAAGATATAGAGATGTTTTAAATAAATAAAAGTTGGAAATTAAAATAAAACTAGTGCATACTCATGTTGGGGTAGTTTGCGAGTACATTCAAATGTACTCATATTGGTTTCGTCCCTGGCTATTGTCCTAGCCAGACTACGAGGAGGAGCACTACGCCGAGCAGGAGTATGGCGACTTCTACGCGAACTAAGGATCTCCACAAGTCAGCTGCCTGTCGGGTCGTCTTCGTTAGGATTGATGTCTACTACGCCGTAGCTTCCGCTGATATTTTGGTTTGGCCCATGAAGGCACCTATGTAAGACTTGGTCTAAATGACCATTTATGTAAGACTTTTAATTCGGTATTGTAATGGATGTAAACTTTGGTATTCAATTCGGATTATGTGCAACGACAGACTGATCACGGGATCGTTGTGTTAAGCATAATCGGGTATTTCGGACAGCTAGTCCGGGGTCCCCACAGACTTGGTATCAGAGCCATCCTGACTTTAGGAAACCTTAGTTAGCATGGTCGTTAGACAAATGTTAAAAGATTAATTTCTAAAAGAAAGGAGTGAAGTATTTTCGAAAACTGCTTATCTCCAATCCTCTTACTTATGCAAAATTTTACTCTCATTAAATATACATTTTCCTTGTATCCTTAAAATTTTGCACACTTCTCATTAAGCTTAAAATTTGACTCACTTGTTCCACTACATTTAAAATTTTGATACACTTGTCACCTCACTAACTTAAAATTTTGCTAAAAATTATAGATGGCGATCCATTGGACCGAGTTCGTTCAGCTTGAGAAGGACGGCAAGTTGATGTTCGAGAAGGACTTGTTCGAGTTGAGCAAGCTGTTAGGTCGCCCCGCTCCAGAGTTTAAGGGAGCTCAGGTTAACATTAATGGCAACGGAAACCTGAGTTGGTTAATCGAGTCGTCTGTTCGGGGTAATCTCAAGTCTCTCCATTCCGAGACTATGATCACCACCATCATTGACGTTAGCTGGAACGCCGGACTGGGTCAAGCCATGGAGAGGTTATTGGCCCGACTTTGTGAAGTGCACAAGGAGGAGTTGGTAAACTCCCGTTTCCAGTTCTACGGGAGGCGTGACTCTATGGGAAATCCACTTCCGACTCGCCAGCACCACGACTTCGGACAACACCTGGAGGACGTGGAGCACTTGCTCCACCAGACACAGGACAAGCTTTGTCATGCACGTATGGATTGTGACCTCAAGGACATGCAGATCGCTGACATCAAGGGGAGCTATTTGATGCTCAGGAGGAGCTACAGATTGTTCAGAACCAACTACAAGCATCCCAGGATAAGCTGAAGATATCCAAGAACTCCCGTAGCCGTTTAAATAAGATAAAGAAAAGGATTCAGCTCTCGAATGATTACCTCAGAGAGCAACTGGGAGACCTTCAGGAGAAGATGGAACAGAAGGAGTCTCAGGTTAAGGAGCTCGTAGGAAAGGTCCAGTATCTCCGCGAAGAGGTTGAAGAATTCCTGTCCTGTGGCGATTCCCTGATGGAAGATGTGGGCATGGAGCCCAAAGTTCCACCTCAGTAGGCGAGTGACTTGAGTACTATCGCAGGATTAGGTTGACCCCTATCGCTAGTCGAGTCGAAGTAGTGGTTCTTTTGGAAACCCTGTATTAGGTGCAGTAGATGTAAGGCGATGTTGTAATCCCGATGTTGTGAACTCCTTGATGTGATGTTTGTGAAATATAAGTATGTTTGTCTTGTTTGATCTGTGTGAAATATTTTCCATAAGCAGTAATTAATCAACCACTTCGCGAAATCGCCTTTCCCTTAGTTGAACCTTTTTGCCTTGCCCCTTATACCCGGTGTGCTTCAGGATGCCGCCCCGTCGTGCGGAAGGAGGAGCACCACCACCACCGGACCCAACCCCCGCCCAACTTCTCGCGCTTATCATGGAGGAACGTGAAAATGCCCGGGAGGAGCGCCAAGCTCATCTCGCTGCCCTGCAGCAGATCGCTGCCGCCCATCTCAACCAAAACAACAACAATAACAACAACAACAACAACAACAATGGTGGTAATGGCAATGGCGATGGAAACCAGCGATCCACCTTAGGCGATTTCCAGAAGACCAACCCACCTATTCCAAGGGACTTCACCCACTAGAAGCCGATGATTGGCTTCGCACCATCGACAACAATCTGGAAGTTGCTGCTGTAGGAGAAAATGAGAAAGTGCTGTATGCAACCCACTATCTTGCTGGACCTGCACGAGCTTGGTGGGAAACTACCAAGGCTCTCCAGCAAGCTGGTCATGTTATCAACTGGGCTGAGTTCCAGGAGAAGTTCCGCAAGAAGCACATTACTGGCGGACTCATTGATAGGAAGAAGGATGAATTCCGCAAGCTGAGGCAGGGAAGTAGAGATGTGGTCGGTTATCTGGATGAGTTTACCGACTTATCTCGGTATGCTCCTGATGACACCGACACTGAGAAGAAGAAGATGGAGCGTTTCATGAGTGGACTTCATGATGAACTGCAGTGTGCTCTGGTTATCCATGACTTCTATGATCTGGAGTCACTTGTGGACAAAGCCATCCAGCTGGAGACCAAGCGCAAGTCTATGTTTGAAGGTCGCAAGAGGAGGATGAATGCTCAGGAAGGTTCGAGCAGTCAGAAGCCTCGTATCTTTCAGCAAAACCCCAAGCCGGCATATCGCCACCACAAGCTCCACGCCCCAATTTCCCTAACCGCCCAAACAACTTCAACCGCCCCAATGACAATAACCGTCCCGGAGGAAACTTCAACAACTTCACCCGCAATGCCAATGTTGTCTGCTTTGAATGCGGCAACAAGGGTCACTACTCCAGAGAATGCCCCAATCCCAAGAGGAATGTTCAGCGCCCCAATGCCCGGCACCGAACAATGGTCAAGCCCGCAATGGAAATGGAAATGGCAAGAATGCCGCACCCGCGGAAATGTTGTTGTTGCCAAGGGCCGTCTGCACCACATCAATGCTGAAGAAGCCCAGGATGCGCCAGATGTTGTGCTGGGTACGTTCCTTGTCAACTCAGTACCTGCAACTGTTCTGTTTGATTCTGGTGCTACCCATTCATTTGTTACCCAAGAATTTGTTGCTCAGGGAGGTTTAGTCGAGAGCCTCTTACCCAAACCCATGGTCATCCAAATCCCAAATCCATTGTAGAGACCAAGATGTTTTGCTCCGATGTACCCCTTGAGATCAAAGGAGAAAGTTTCCAGTAAACTTAATCATTCTGGGAACCCAAGGCATAGATGTTATCCTCGGTATGAATTGGCTAGCCAAGTACCATGGTCGAATTGACTGTGCCAGAAGAGTTGTATTCATTACCACCGACAAAGAAGTAGAAGTGGAGTATGTGTCTGAAACCAATCATTCCCAAACCTCTTTAATACCCAGGCCTAGCAAATCTCGGGACGAGATTTATTTTAAGGGGGAAGGATTGTAACATCCCAAAAATATTATAAGTATTATTATTCCAAAAATGAGAGCCAACAAAAACTTTTGCTAAATTATATGTGTTGATCTCATATTGTTGCTTGTGTTATTTAGTTCTTGCTAATTGTGTGTTGCTTGTGCATTGTGCTTGTGGTAAATTATTTCTTGTTAATTGTGTTGATGTTGTTTGTTTGAATTAACAATTTGAAATACAAAAACAAAAGTGGAAACAAGAAATAAATAGAAGTGGCAAGTGACACACAAAGAAATTAAACTTTCTTCCAAACAAAAATTCAGAGGAGTGGTATAGTAACCACTCTCATTTCATCCTTACTACTTATCTCTCTCAAATAATATTTTACACCTACTTTAAAATTCAAAAGTAAAAACAATTGAAATAAACCAAAATACCATAATTAAAACCCTATGAATAAAAATGACTCAAAACATTTTAGTTTGAAATGCCAAATTTTGTGGAGCTTCTACATGTTATGGGGAAGCCTCACAAATATTTACAAATTTTTCTAAACAAGTTAAGTGCCCTAAATAAAATCCTAAAAGGCTACTGGATTGAAAAAGAAATAAAAGAAAGTAGAAAAGGAAAAGAGGCAGGGGGTTTTTCGCAAAACCGTCATCCCCTACCTCTCTCCCTAGCTCGCTGTAGCGCGCCGTGTCGCCATGGCGTTCGACGCCGTTTCCTGGCCTCCCAGGCCCCCCTGCTCGCGTCCGCCCACGCCGTCGTGCCTCTGCAGCCTCTGCACGCAGAGGAGAAGCACTCGAGCACACCCCCTCGCCCCAATGCCGCCCTGTCCCCGTTTTCTCCGCCGTGGGCAATCCGACGGCGCCGGCCAAATTCGAGCCCCTCGCTGCTCCTCGACACGCAAGGCTCGAGCCACGACCTTCTAGAACACGTCCGGACCCCCCCGACACCTCTGCCTTGAGCTTCTTGCATGCGTCGCGGAGGAATCAAGAAATATCTCGCCGGAGGCGCCATGGACGCCGTCCGTGCGCTTCGTCCACGATACGCTGGCCCCTGCCCTATTTAACCACCCCCACACCTCGCCACAGACACCACGCCACCTCACTCCCTCTCCACTCCCCTCTGTGCACCACCAGGAGGGCGTGCAAGCTGCCCGTGCTCTTCTGCGACCTCGCCGTGTCTGAGGTAGAAGACGATCGTGGCCACGCCGTTAGGCTACCCCATTTCCTTCCCTAACCCCTGCACCTTGTTGCTCTCTCTCCCCGCACTCACCCGAGCCCTTTGGCCATATTATTCGTGCACATACGCGCCGTGAAGCTTCGCCGGAGTTGCTGCCCGTACCCGAGGAAGTTCAGGAGCTCGCCGCCGTTGATTCCCGCCGTCCCAGCAAGCGCAACTCAGCCCAGACGCTCGCCCGAATCTCCGCCGTCGATCCGCGTCATCGCTGCTTCCTCCCGAGCCCCCTAGGTGAGCTAATCAACCACCGCACCATCGCCGGAGCCTCGGCGCCGCTCGTTTTAGGTCGCCGGCGTTCGTCGTCGACGTGGGCAAACGTGGGCGGTTGGATCTAAATTCAACGGCAACGTACCCCTTCGTTTAGATGTTAGGCTGACGAGCTAGCCCCACCCGTCTGCATTTTATTAATTTCCACGCGCGCATTGTGTCGCTGACGCGTAGGCCCCACCTGTCATAGTTTTCAACATTATCCAGAGAACAATTAAATTCGAATTTAAACTCCTCTGAGAAAGCAGTACTGGACCTAACTTCAAAATTCAATATCTCGAGATTTATGAATCCAAATAAATCAAACTCAATTGTTCTGGATAGCTTATGAAATTGTTTAACCAACCCAAGTGGATTCATTTCATTTAGATAAATAATAAAATGTATTATTAAAAATATTATAGAAAGTTTAAATTCTAAACTTGTTTGTTTCTGATACTCTGTTAGTCCAAATAATTCCAAACCAATTTTTGCTAGCTTAGTACTGCCATGTATTAGCTTCCCTAATTTTGGTAGAATTATTTGTGCGGTAGTAATTGTTTAGTATAAAGTTGAAGTTTGAACACCCTTCTGAACTAAAACATTTATAGATGTTTAATGGTTAACCCAAATGATTTAGGACCAATTTTGTTAGATCACATTTAGTCATGTTTAGTTATCCCTAAAAGGATTTAATTTTAGGATCAACAGAACTTAATTGGTAGCCAAAACTTGATTATGAAGTTACTGAATTAAAACAATTGTGTAGGTAGTTTGGTAACTCCAATTAATCCAAATCAAATTGTGTTGTATTCTACACATCAGTAGCTTTCTATAGAAATTTAGTTTGTATTTTTGTGACCAACAGAACTCAAGTTATGCAATTAAACATGTTCAACAAGTTTCTGCCATAATTTAGACATAATGAAATAGTTTAATTCAATTAAATTGAAACCAAATTGTATTGTTTGATGTATGCAGTGGCTATTTAGAGCATTTAGGATTGTAATGTTGTGATGTTGCTTGAGTAGTTTAGTGATTGTTTGTATTTGTTTGTTTATTAATTAGACGAGAACGCTGTCGGATTTATCGAGGAAGGAGAGTTTGTTGAATCTGAAGATCAAGACCAAGGCCACTTTGCCGAGCAAGGCAAGCTACTCCCTGAGCTTGCACCTAAATACATAGGCATCTACTTTGATCAAATGATTTACTCTTAAGGCAATGGTTTACAAAACCTTTTCAAAAAGTATATGGATACTATTTTGCCACCCTATGTAGAAATATAAGGTAGTTTATATAAAACTATAGGATGGGAAACAATGTTGTTTATTCAAAACTCCTTTGGAAATACTTGTGTGGATGTGAAACGCCGAGATGTCGGTGTGGAAGTGGAGAAATGGAAAATGGTGATGTTTATGAAAAATGCACAGTGTCCTAGTACTATGACGACCAATCTTACCCTGTGCGACCACATTTACCCCCATATGGGAACGGGGCTTAGTCATGTAGTTTGCTCTTATTAGTATGGGATACCTCATCGACGGAGATCACTCCGTTATGCATGAGGGGATGGTCCGAGGACCTACCCCCTGACCTGGGTCCTCACACAAGTTGGTCGGGAGGATAGAAGGTTCCACCATAAACCGCCGGACAAAACTATGAGTCCTCACACTTAGGGTTTCTGACGGGAAACTGGACTGGGTGTCGATGGAAAGTGTCATATGGGAAGGATCCTATACTAGCATGAGCAAATGAGAGGCTAGGGTCGGTGGCTCAACTTCGCATACACCTGGTATGGCGGGACGTGGCTGACACGATGAGTTACCGGATGGGTGTGGGCTAAAAGCGTGCTACCTCTGCAGAGGGTTAAAACTATTCGAATAGCCGAGTCCTCGGATATGGACAGTTGGGAGGCTGTCCTAAGACCATGTGCAAGTTTTTGAAAGACTTTGAGTTTTAAAAAGAAAATGAAGTGGAGAATGTTCCTTACACCTATACCAACGGATCGGTATGAGGTTGTTGGAGGAAGTGGACCATGACGGGCTATGGTCGGAAAAAGGAGGAGTTTTGGAGAAACAGATAAAATGGTGATTTCTTTAAAAGATAGTTATAAAACTCTTCTTACCTTTTTAATAAAGATATAGAGATGTTTTAAACAAATAAAAGTTGGAAATTAAAATAAAACTAGTGCATACTCATGTTGGGGTAGTTTGCGAGTACATTCAAATGTACTCATATTGGTTTTGTCCCTGGCTATTGTCCTAGCCAGACTACGAGGAGGAGCACTACGCCGAGCAGGAGTATGACGACTTCTACGCGAACTAAGGATCACCACAAGTCAGCTGCCTGTCGGGTCGTCTTCGTTAGGATTCGATGTCTACTACGCCGTAGCTTCCGCTGATATTTTGGTTTGGCTCATGAAGGCACCTATGTAAGACTTGGTCTAAATAACCATTTATGTAAGACTTTTAATTCGGTATTGTAATGGATGTAAACTTTGGTATTCAATTCGGATTATGTGCAACGACAGACTGATCACGGGATCGTTGTGTTAAGCATAATCGGGTATTTCGGACAGCTAGTCCGGGGTCCCCATAGCCGCCTCATTAAAAACCTTCTAGTCCCCTTAGGTACCCTGGTAAGGGAAAGAGTACGTCTGAAACCTGCTGGCCGTTTTTACATTATGCTCTTATTACATATATCGACTAAAAAGTCTAAGCGTAGAAGTGACGCAGGTGCGCCACATTCCATGGATTATGCGAGATTTCTCCTGTCTTCGCGTGCTTCAATCGATAGGCTCCACCATCGATGACCTCTGTAATGATGAAGGGTCCTTCCCATGGAGATGCAAGCTTGTGCACCTTCTTCTGCTTCAGTCGAAGTACCAAGTCTCCTACGATGAATGACCGTGTTCGTAGTCGACGACTGTGGTAGTTGCGGAGATCCTGCTGGTAGACAGCTGTGCGAGCTAGCGCTGTATTGCGCACTTCTTCGAGTAGGTCAGCCGAGTCTTCGAGTGACTCATTTGCGTCGTCTTCATCGTACACTTCGACTCTAGGTGCGCTGAATTTTACCTCTGGTGGCAGTACTGCCTCTGCACCGTAGACCATGAAGAAAGGTGTGTACTGTGTCGAGCCATTTGGAGTTGTGCGCAAACTCCATAAAATTGCCTGGAGCTCATCGACCCAGTCACCCGCAGCCCTTTTGAGTGGCACCAACAATCTCTTCTTGATGCCTGTACATACGAGACCATTGGCCTTTTCGACTTGCCCGTTGGACTGTGGGTGCGCTACCGACGCGTAATTGAGCGTAATGTTCCACTCTTTGCAGAAGGAGCGAAATTCCTCGGCTGTGAAGTTTGTGCCGTTATCCGTGATGATGTTGTTCGGAACTGCAAAGCGATACACAATGGATCTTATGAAATTGACTGCTGTAGAGGCAGTCGAGCTTGTGATAGGAACTGCTTCGATCCATTTTGTGAATTTGTCCACCGCCACCAGTAGATGAGTATGTCCTCCAGGCAAAGATTTTTTGAGTGGCCCCACCATGTCGAGCCCCCATTGGGCGAAAGGCCATGCGAGTGGTATGGTTTTCAACGCCGATGCGGGTGCATGAGGTTTGTTTGCGAACTTCTGACACCCGATGTACCTTTTGACTATGTCCTCCGCGTCTTTGAGTGATGTTGGCTAGTAAAACCCTGCGCGGAAGGCTTTGGCTACGAGTGATCGGCTGCCGGCATGGTGCCCACAGGTACCTGCATGAATGTCATGAAGTATTGCTTTGCCGTCCTCGAAGTTGATGCACCTTTGAAACATACCTGGGACGTTGCGTTTGTACAGTTCACCGTTAATTATAGTGTATGCTTTAGACCGTCGAGTGACCCGCCGCGCGTTCGTCATGTCTTCAGGTAGCTCGTCGCGGAGTATGTACGTCAATAAGGGTTGAGTCCTTGCTGGTGTTACCAGGTCACCATGGCAGAGAAGTACTTCGACTGGTGGATCCTCTGGACTAGGCGCTTTGCTCTTGGATGTAGCAGTCGAGGCGGGCGGAGGCCGCTGTGGTTTGATAGATCTGTGCTCAATGCGCTCCAAGAACACACCTGGCGGAATTTACGCTTTAGTTATGCCAATGTTAGCCAACCTGTCTGCCTCTTCGTTGCTTTCTCGCCCGATGTGCCTTAACTCGCATCCATCGAATCCACCCTCCAATGTGTTGTAGAGATCCCTATATGCAATTATGTTGTCTTCTATGGCATCGTAGGCTTTCATTGTTTGTTGTACAACCAAGTTGGAATCATCATAGATCATCAATCGAGTGCATCCGAGTGCTTTGGCCATTTTCATGCCGTGGATCAGGCCCTCGTATTCTGCTTCGTTGTTGGATGGGAACTCGAAATCCATCTGCAAGACGTAGCAGAGCTTATCGCCTTTGGGTGATATGAGTATGACGCCTGCGCCTTCGTTTTCTTGGACCCATCAAAGTACATTGTCCAGGAGTTAGATACACCAGGAACTCCTGGCAGTTGCGCTTCTATCCACTCGGTTGTGAAGTCAGGTAAGACTTGTGCTTTGATGGCCTTCGGGTGGTCGTACGTGATCCCTAGTGGCCCTAGCTCGATAAGCCACTTTGCTAATCGTCCAGTCGCGTTGGGATTTGTGAGAATGTCTCCAATTGCGGATTTGCTTATCACCGTTATCGGGTGTTCTGTGAAGTAATGCCGTAGCTTCCTGGAGGTCATGAAAACAGCGTATGCTAACTTTTGAAAGTGTGGGTACCTTTGCTTGGACGCGGAGAGAACTTCGGTGACGTAGTAGATTGGTCTTTGCACACTTTGAGCCTTTCCCTCCTCCGTGCGTTTGATGCATGTAAAATGCATACATGAACTTTGCACTATATCACTCATATTCCAATCATATTTGCATCATATAAGGGTTATACCACTGTTATTTAATGATTTTAGGAAATAAAATAATTGTTTCCTATTTTTATGGAATTAACCCTGCGCAGGCAGAAAACCCTATTTTTTCCTTTAATGTTTCAGGGACCCAAACGTCGTCAGAAAAATATGGAAAAATATAGAGGTCATTATTTTGGAAGGAAGAAGACGTAGGAGCAAAGGAATCAAGCAAACGGAGCCCGCAAGGCAAAAACGGGGTGGCCCATGCGGCCACTGTACCTGGCCACATGGGGCCCACCCAATTGGGCCTTAGAGCTCCGTAGCCGTCGATCTTTCTTCCACCGCCTTCGTCTTGACCTAAAAACGCCTATAAAAGAAGTCCCACGGCGTTCTCGAAAACAAGCGCCACTATATCACAGAAACAAGAAAACAAAGATCTGGAGCTGCAGATTGGAGGGGGAAACTCCGGCGGGGCGCTGCTGGCATGGTCTCCATCTTCTCCATCGACATCTCCACCATCTCCATCATGAAGAGGGAGTAGTCCACCTCTGGACTATGGGTTTGTGGAAGTAACATATGTATCTCTCCTCTCTTTGAGCTTCACTAATTAGTACCGTATGAGCTGCTGAACATGATTACGGTCATATTTGTAATACCTATGTGGTGGATCTTTTTGTGAGTTAATATATGTTTGAGATTGCAATGTTTGCTTCAGTTATGAGTATAGATGCATATTATGTACCCCGCTCTTATATACTTGTTATGATCAAGCATGTTTATGAGGGCGTGTGTGGGGTGATGTGTGCATTAGTTGGAGTAACGGGGGTGGTGAGTGCGGTAAGTTGACAACTGAAATATCGCGATCCACTTGGGTGTTTACCTTACTTTGTTGCCTCACTAGGGATAAACAAAAATACCATGCTACCGGAGATGTGGGTGTGACCATCTCCACTACTCTATGACTAGATCTAGCATGTTCTTATTTTCACTTCATGTCATGATACTTAAAGCTATACTCTGATTTATCTTAATTGCTAAGGTGTTATGATTTAGTTCGCATCTTGGTGGAGTATAAGAGAGATTAATAACCAAAAGATCTCTATGTTAGGACGTGATGCCCATATAATTAGTAACTTGATGTCAAACTTTGTGTTGCAATCTTATATGTCAACTCTATGTGTCCATTGTCTGCCGCACCATTAAAAGAGAGAGTGCATTTGTGAAACCATGAACCCCGGTCCATTTTTAATCATAAGAAACAC
Source organism: Poa pratensis (assembly GCA_947311845.1). Lineage (NCBI taxonomy): Eukaryota > Viridiplantae > Streptophyta > Magnoliopsida > Poales > Poaceae > Poa > Poa pratensis. The sequence goes on along the minus strand of CAMZMU010000052.1, from coordinate 68,064,867 downwards.
CTTTCCAACCACTTTTATCACTTTTCTATTTTCTGCCATTATTAAATCTGAAAATACAAAAACACTTTTCCATCTTGCATTCATCATAAAAAACCCAAAAATATAATTTATCATTGTTATCATCATCCTTACACATTCATTCACCACCATCGCATATTTATTTCTTGTTTGCATTGCATATTTATCTTGATATCATTCATACACCTTGTGCTTGACAACCACAGGTGAGGTTGAGGACCAAAACAATTAACTTTGTTTTGTAGGTGACCAAAAGAAGGATAGGGAGATAGATCTTTCACTACTGATTCCCCGAGAGTTCGATATTAAACCCTCGAGTCACCCTCGTGGGGAAAACACGTCTTCTACTTACTACATACTATGCACTTGGAGGCTCAACCTAACCCCGTATACTTTATCTTGCAGGTAGCTACTGAAGGCTATCACATCTACGGGTATCAAGACTGTTTTCTGGCGCCGTTGCCGGGGAATCATAGCTGAAAAAATTTATCCAAGGAAGCTCCTGCACTAGTCCTGTTTTCTAGCGTCGGATTCATCACAACAAAGTCAACATCACCAACTTGCTAACACCTAAGCTTGGGGAGGTTGCACCTATGTGAGCATCATCTTATCCATCTTTACCTTCAAAGCAAAATTATTTGTTTTGTCGTTGTCATTGCATTGTCTTGCTTTTGTAATTCGGTTTGCATTTGGGAGACACATTTTATTTTCAGTTTTGCATATAAAATTAAAAAAATACAAAAAAACTTGCCAAAATGGGAGAAAGAACTAAATTGTGTGACTACACAAACACTCCTAATGATCAATTCATCTCTAAAGCTATTGCCACACCTGAGATTAAAAGCTGATAGCTATGAAGTGAGTCCTAGTTTATTAAACTTGATAACTAGGGAACAATTTGGTGGTAGTGCTATGGAGGATGCCTCTATGCATCTTCATGAAAGTTTTGTTAAACTTGATAACTAGGGAACAATATGTGACATGCAAAAGTTTAAGAATGTTGAAAGTGATGTCCTAAAATTGAAGCTATTTCCTTTTTCACTTAGAGGGAAAGCTAAAGAATGGTTGCATTCATTGCCATCCGGTAGTATTAATTCATGGGATGATCTTAAAGAAGCTTTTATTAAGAAATACTATACTTCTGTTAAAATTTTGCAAAATAGAAACAACATCCTTTCTTTTAGGCAAAATGAAAATGAACATGTTGTTATGGCTTGGGATAGGATTAAACTTATGCTTCGAACTTGTCCATCACATGGGGTTAATGAATGGACAATATTACACTCTTTCTACAATGATTTAAACTACATGTCTAGAAACATACTTGATTCTGCTGCTGGAGGTGCTTTTATGAGTAAAACTATAGTTGAAGCTAAAAATATATTGGAAAGCATTTTGCAAAACTATAGTCAATGGCATACTGATAGGGCACCCAATCCTACTAAGAAAGTGAATTCTATTGAGGAAACTAATGATTTGTCATCTAAGATGTATACTATTCTTGCTTTGCTTAATAAACCTAGTGTGGAAAATGTTTCTTTGCAAGAACTAGTTGGTAATAATTCTGAAAATATTGATGTCAACTTCATTAGGAACTATGGTAACAATGGGTATGGGAACAACAATTACAACTCTTATAACAAACCCCCATATGTGCCAAATAAATATGCTACTAGTGGTAATGTTTCTAGTGATTTGGAAAACACCATTAGATCTTTTATATCTACTCAAAAGGAGCTTAATAAGGAATTTATCTCAAAGTTTGAAAAACCAGATGCTTTGTTTGAAAGGGTAGATCAGCTTGCTAAGGAAGTGTCATCATTAAAGAGTATCATTACAGCCCAAAAACATGAGGAGACAATTAAGTATTGCCAAGAAGTTATCAATAGGTCTTGGGAACACATTCATGAGCAAGAAAGAGTTGCTAAAGAATCTATTGGGGTAATGAAAGAGAGAGAAGTTGAGGAAGTTAAAATGCTTAGTGAAGTTAAGGATCCTTTGCATGAACTAATCTCTATCTTACAAAAGTTTGCAAGTGATCCTTCCTGTTGGGGGAAAGACAACCCGGTGTACCCATGAAGGTGAAAGAAGACCCGCCAGACAGGAGGCCGAGCTTGGCCTGCTTTCAGCATCATGGGCCAGATTCAGATATGGGTCGGGACGTTTGGCGGTAACCCGGCTTATAGAAGGAAAGGTTCAGAAGACCCAAAGGCGGTAAACAACGTGGAGTCCAAGATAGGAAGATTAAGAGGTGGAGATAGATAGGAACTCCGAGTACGGGTATAGCCCGGCCTTGCCATGTAAAGACACCATGAGACCCGGCATCTATATAAGGGGGCTCCTGGGTCTTAGTTTAGGGAGAGCTTTTCGAGATCGCACAAGTCCCACGAGAGAGATATTGTAACCCTAATCGAGATCCGGCTCTGTTGTCGTAGCCGGGTTATCGAGATCGAGATCAATAATAGAGTAGCTGGAAGTAGGTCTTTATCTCCAATGGAGAGGCCGAAACAGGGTAAATCCTTTGTCCCCTCTGTGCAAAACCCTCTCCCTGACACCAGTTTCGCCTCGCCCCCAACTCAAAGTCACCCTATGGTGACATATGGCATGACAACCCCACAGCATTTTGTGCCCACCGTGGGGCCTATGGCCAAGAGTGTCATCATCAAGGGAGCTGCGCTGGAAGGTATGAAGAATCTGGTGGTAGGCCGGATCGTCATCAACATGCAAGGAGAACACATCGTCGATGATTCTGGCTGGTAGCCGGAGTCAGATCTGCTTGAATCTGGTGATGTTATTCCAATTGGCCAGATTAATGTTTTCGTCGGTATGATAGATACAACCGGGTCTGCTAGTAATCAAGAATATGACTCTGTGTCAGGAGCTGCTACCCTTGTCCAATCAGATGGGGAAGAGTCCGTGGGGACAGCGGAGCACATAGACCTGGTGGTCAGACACGTGGAACAGTCGGTAAACCCGGCACAGATCCCGGGTGACGCACCAGGCAGCAAGGACGACACGGAATCGATCGTGGCCTTGCTGGATGGAAGGTACGGATATGACCCGGAAGAAGAAGAGGAAGAAGATCAATTCGAGAAAGAGTCCTATCCGGGTCCAATTCGAAGGGTAGCAGTTTACACAGCACCCTCGACGAATCTGGATCTGACTTTGGGAGCTGGGGGGTCAGGAGCGGCACCCCCACCAAACTTCAACGAGAAGCAACAACAAAACCCGGTACTTGAGTTAAATCAGAGGCCGGTGGATGGTGAGATCGCTTCGGTATCAGAAGAAAGTGAAGGCCGGGCGCAGTTCAGGAACTCCTTCGGTTTCCTCAATAACCGGGCCCAAGGAGATATCACGCCTAACCCGGCACCTGCGCCGGCTCTGTTCAACAACGGCTTGGTTTTGGACCAAACGGCGCTTACAAGGATCATCACGCCGGAGAACGCGGCATCCCGGGCCATGGAGTTGGACACAACGCGTAGAGCTTTGGAGCAGACCCGGCGAAACACAGTAGCACATGAGCAACAACTCGCAGCGAGGGCAAAAGAGATTGAGGAAAGAGAGAACCGCTTGAGGCAGAATGAGGAGATGTTACAGGCTCGCCAGAACGATATGACCGTGTAGTATCAGAGGAGGCACCAGAGCCAGCTGGCTCCTGCAGAGAACGTCATACAACCAGCTGTGTTGTTTAGAACCCCAGCGGATCAAACCACTGGTGCGGTTCAAGCAGCACCTGTAGTTAGAACAAATGCAGCGGTGAACAGAAACCCAGGGGCAGCAGTTGGAAGGACGCCGGGTTTGCCCGCCGGAGGAGCCGGGGGAAATCCGGTTCACGTAACAGCAACACCAAGGTATCATACGCCAGAAGGTCACTTTTCTAACCGGCGGATAACGTTTACGCAGCAACCTTGGCTCTAGATCGTATCCCATTGGGGGATTCACCCGCGGAGTTGGATGCTCGGCGAGCCATCGATATGTTACGCACAGCTGTGATGCAGCAATAGTAAACGTACCCACAGTAGACACGGGGAGGCGCTGCCACCACAGGCCGGGCCAGCTCCGCCGGGTCAACATATTGTTCAACAACCTCAGCAAAATAACCAGCAGTATCAGCCGGCTCCTGCAGTTTCTGTGGCACAGCAGATCGTGAATAGGTCAAGGGCAGGGCGAGCCGCGAGTGTTCACCCGGTTGTTCCAGCTCCAGTAGTAGTTCCAGTGCAACAAGTTGTTCCACCCGCAGTATCAGCGCGTTCGCCAGGTCCTAATCTTCAAGCTGGAGGTTCCGGGTTAGCCGGGCCTAAATGTTTATCAGAATCGATCAGATTCGAGCCTTTTCCTGAGAAGTTCAAATAACCAAGCAAAGTGGCCAATTATGAGCCGAGCATGGACCCGGCAAGTTGGTTGAGCACTTACGAGATGGCGATGTGTATTCGCAACGCAGCAGAGAATGTGTGTGCAAAGTATATATGTATTTGATGATGAGTGATGGTGCGGCGAAGTTGTGGTTCGAGAATTTACCCGAGAAATCAATCAGTAGTTGGTCAGAGCTTAAAGCGATCTTTATCAAGCACTTCTTGGGCACATGCAAACGTTTGTTTTCATTGGAAGATCTAGACAGATGTGTACAAAGGAAAGGGGAGTCAACCTGACACTGGATGGGTCGGGTCACGGAGATTTTGCATGCATCAGCCAGTATCGAGCCTAAGGACGCAATTTCAACGATGGAAAAAACTTGCAAGTATACTCCATTGGTCAAGAAGCTGGGACGTCTAAAAGAGAGTCACAGGGTCAAACCCATCTCAATGGCCGAGCTATTAGAGGCCTGTAACAAACATGCAACAATGGACAAGACACAAGATGACCTTGAGGAGGAAAAAGGCAAAGGTACAACGAACAATGGTAGGAACAACAATGGTAACAACAACAACTCGCATAAAAGAGGGCACAACGAGGGAAGTTCAGAGTTCGTGGCAAACACAAATACCGGGTTTCAAAGGCCCAGGACTGATGGTGGATACAATGATGGAAATAGAGGGAACAATGGAGGCTATAATAACAACAGAGGAAATAATGGAGGATACAACAGTTTTAGTGGACCACGACCCATGAGTATGGAAGAGGCTTTCAGGATGCCGTGTCCTCGCCACAGCAGGAATGGTAAGCCGGCAAATCACTCGCTGGCTCAGTGTGTGGATCTTAACAGATGGAAAAACAACGAGATTCAGAGGGCACTCCAAGCAGCAAATAGGGGTGCAGGACCCGGCACGGGAGCAAGCCCGGCCGTGGCTCCGCTCACAGGAGCTAATGCAACACCAACTGGCCCTCCAGCCGGCTCAAGTTCTCAAGGACAGGGCGGATTTAACACCCAGCCCAAGCAGCTTGGTTCATATCATTTGTATACATCAAACACTTCTAAAAGGGAGAGGAAAGTAATTCAAAGGGCTGTTAATGTGGTGTACATGGGAGCACCCAGGTATTTGAGATGGTCTGAGCAAACAATCACTTGGAGTAGAGCAGATCACCCGGATCATGTGGAACACCCGGGTCTGCTTGCTTTGGTCGTGGCCCCTCAGTGGAGGGTTATGAGTTGAAAAAGGTCCTGATGGATGGAGGAAGCAGCATCAACATCTTGTACTGGGAAACTTTCTTGCGTATGCGTCTCAAAAAGTCTCAGTTGGAGAAGACATCCACGTTTTTCATGGCATAGTTCTGGGGAAATCAGCAACTCCATTGGGAAAAATCACATTAGAAGTGGCTTTTGGCGAGCCCCGGGAAAACTTCAGGTCAGAGATGCTAGACTTTGAGGTGGTAGATTTTCACAGTCCTTATCATGCGTTGTTGGGAAGGCTGGCCTATGCCAGGTTTATGGCCCAGCCCTGTTATGTGTATTTGCAATTGAAGATACCGAGTCCTAAGGGGATCATCACTATGCATGGAAACAGAAAGATTGCAGCAGAATGTGATGAGGGAGACGCAGCCATGGCAGAGCATGCGTGTGCTAAAGAGGAGTTGAGAAGTTATAGGGCAAATCTAGACCCAGCAGATAATACGGTCCTGAAAAGGCCAACCACAGAAGATGATAGGGCAAAATTCAAATCAGCCCGGGATACAAAGATGGTAGATTTTGTGGAGGGGGACTCTTCCAAGCAGTTCTCCATCGGGTCAAACTTGACTGACAAATAGGAAAGCGTGCTCATCGAGTTCATCTGTGAAAATAGGGATGTTTTTGCATGGACACCTAGTGACATGCCAGGTACCCCAACTGAACTCGCTGAGCACAAATTACATGTTGATCCTAAAGCCCGGCCAGTAAAGCAGGGTATGAGAAAAATGAACGCTGAAAGGAGGAAGGCCATTGGAGAAGAGATAGCCCGGCTTTTAGCAGCCGGCTTTATCATGGAAGTTTTTCACCCAGAGTGGTTGGCTAACCCGGTTCTAGTGCTGAAGAAGAACAATGAGTGGAGGATGTGCATAGATTTTACCAATTTGAACAAATTCTGTCCAAAAGACCCGTTTACTTTGCCACGTATAGATCAGATTGTTGATGCAGTTGCAGGAAGCGAGCTCTTATGTTTTCTGGATGCTTACTCAGGTTATCATCAAATTAAGTTGGATAGAGATGATTGGGAGAAGACCTCATTCATTACGCCTTTTGGGGCTTTTTGCTACAAGACCATGACTTTTGGGCTGAAAAATGCGGGTGCCACTTATCAAAGGTGCATCCAGAACTGTTTTGCGGATCAGATTGGGCGCAACGTCCATGCTTATGTTGATGATGTGGTGATCAAGTCAGAAAAAGCCGAGTCATTTATCAAGGATCTCATAGAGACGTTTGCGAACTTGCGGAGATACAATATGATGCTCAATCCAACAAAGTGTGTGTTTGGTGTTCCAGCTGGGAAGCTACTGGGTTTCATCGTGTCAGAGCGGGGAATTGAGGCAAACCTGGACAAAATCCGGGCTATACAATGTTTGGAGAAGCCAAAAGAGTTGAAGGATGTTCAGAAACTCACGGGCTGCGTGGCAGCCTTGAGCCGGTTTATAGCCCGGCTTGGAGAGAAAGCGATACCGCTGTACAAGCTTTTGAAGAAAACACAAAATTTCGTCTGGGATCAAGAGGCAGATGATGCGTTTGAAGCTTTGAAGGTCCAGTTGTCCAAAGCACCAGTACTAGCAGCGCCGGGTCCCAAGGAACCCATGTTGTTATATGTTGCTGCCGGGCCTCAAGCGGTAAGCGTTGTGGTTGTGGTTGAGCGTAAGGAGGAAGGCAAAGAACACCCGGTACAAAGGCCGGTCTACTATGTTAGCGAAGTTTTATCAGAAACAAAGCAAAGGTATCCTCACTGGCAGAAGCTGGTGTTTGGCGTGTTCATGGCAAGCAGAAAGTTGAAGCCGTACTTTCAGGAGCATCCCATTACGGTGGTGAGCTCGATTCCACTTGCAGATATCATAAGAAATTCTGAAGCTACAGGAAGAGTGGCCAAGTGGGCCATCGAGATGGGAGATTATCATATCAACTATGCGCCTAGAACAGCAATCAAATCTCAAGCTCTAGTGGAGTTTCTCAATGACTGGACACAGTTAAGTGCGCCGCAACTAGTTCCAAAAATTCAGTCTTGGGTCATGCATTTTGACGGGTCTAAGCAGGAGCAAGGATCAGGAGCCGGGGTTGTGTTAACTTCCCCAAAGGGAGAAAAGATGAGCTATGTTTTGCAAATACACTTTGATTGCTCCAATAATGTGGCTGAGTATGAGGCTCTGTTGCATGGTTTGAAGATAGCCCGGGAGATGGGCATCAAGTATATCAGATGTTATGGAGATTCAGATCTTGTGGCTCAGCAAGTTTCTGGCACTTGGGACAGAAAAGATGCAAAGATGGCGGCTTACAGAAGAGAGGTGGATAGAGTTGCCGGGTTCTTCTCTGGATATCAGGTGGACCACGTAGACCGGCGCAAAAATGACGCAGCTGACGCTCTGTCAAGACTCGGCTCCAAGCGAGAGCCGGTTCCACCCAATACGTTCTTAGATGAGTTGCGAGCTCCATCAGTTAAGCCTGAAGATGAGGAAGATTATGCCTATCTGGAAACCCGGATTCTAAGTTAGTAGCAGCAGTGCACGAGATTCTTGAGTGGACAGAGCCATATATCGCTTATCTTATGAGGGGGGAGTTGCCCAGCAGGAAATCATAGCCCAGCAAATCGTGCACCGGGCCAAAGCTTATGTGGTCATTGATGATGAACTTTACAAGAGAAGTGCCTCTGGTGTGTTTCAACGATGCGTCTCACCAGAGGAAGGCCGGCAAATTTTGAGGGAGATACATGAGGGAGATTGTGGGCATCATGCCTCTACAAGGTCACTGGTAGCAAAAGCATTCAGCCACGGTTTTTTCTGGCTCACAGCCAACGAGGATGCAGAGCGCTTGGTGAGCAGATGTGATGGGTGTCAGAGGTACGCCCAGCAAATTCATGTGCCGGCTCAAGAGTTGCGCACTATCCCATTAACTTGGCCGTTTGCAGCTTGGGGGATGGACATGGTTGGGCCTTTTCAGATGACCCCATGCAAGAAAACTCACCTTTTGGTGGCAGTGGATAAGTTTACTAAGTGGGTTGAGGTTATGCCAGTCACAAATTGCGAAGCAATTACAGCAGTTGTGTTCTTGAAAAGGATCATCCATAGATTTGGGTATCCACATAGCATCATCACAGATAACGGGACCAATATGTCGCTTGGGGAGATGCAGAAATTTTGTGGAAGGAACGGCATAAGATTGGACGTAGCATCCGTGTCTCATCCTCAGGCCAATGGGAAAGTTGAGAGATCTAATCAAGAGGTGCTCAAAGGCCTGAAACCAAGACTCCGGGTCCCGTGCATCAGAGCAGCTAGAGCTTGGGTAGAGGAGTTACCATCAGTAGTTTGGGGGATCAACACAACACCCAACAGATCCACCAATATGACTCCCTTCTTCATGGTGTATGGAGCTGAAGCTGTGTTACCAAGTGACATAATTCATGACTCGCTGCGCGTGGCGGCTTATGTTGAGACAGAAAACGAGAAGAGCCGGCAGGATTCAATAGACCTGTTAGAGGAGCATCGTGAGAAAGCACTTGAAAGATCAGCAATTTATCAGCAAGACCTGAGGAGATATCATGCACGCCGGGTTAGAACTCGCACTTTTCAGGAGGGAGATCTAGTGTTGCGATGGACACAAAATAGAGATGGGATGCACAAGTTATCTCCCCCATGGGAGGGACCCTTCATTGTGAGCAAGAATTTGCACAACGGGTCTTATTATCTGGTGGATGTGAGAGAGAAGTCAGAAACTATCAATGACACTACCAGACCACATTTTCGATGCAAGAGCGTGAGCGGCCATGGAACATCGCCCACTTACGCCCCTACTATACCTAGCGATAGGCCGGGTCTTGATATGTAACACACGATGTAACAGGCAGCAGGTTTCAGACGCGCTCTTTTCCTTACCAGGGTACCAAAGGGGACTGGAAGGTTTTTAATGAGGCGGCTTGCTGACATAACCTTTTCTATCAATAAAGTTAAGGTTGAACAGAAGTTTGTGTCTTTCTAGTTATTTACTTTTCATGTTTATGTTAGGCCTTGGGGGTTAACCATTGAAGTCTCACAATGGTTCACCCCAAGACCCGGGATTATGTTTGTTTGCGATCAAAGTCTCATATATCAGGTTTTGGGGGTTGGCTGTTCACAGAAAGAACATCTAACCCAAGATTCTGGTGGCCCATTTTATTCAAAGTATCATATGTTAGGTCTTGGGGGTTAGCTGTTCACAGAGAGAACATCCAACCCAAGACCCGGTTTATCTAGCTTGATCAAGCCTCACAATTTAGGTCTTGGGGGTTAGATGTTCAGAGATAACATCTAACCCAAGGCCCGGTTCTAGTATCCCAGTTGAAATTCATGTGTGGAGGCTTGGGGGTTAGCTGTTCAAAAGTGAACACCTAACCTCATAACCCGGCCTTTATTTGTGGATGTTTTTATGGTTAGTTTGTGTGGTTGATTAGTTGTTTCTTTTATAAAAGTCCAAGGTATTATATAATTCAAGCAAGTCAGATATTTGGGTCAATGGGGTAATTGAGCACAGTAAGCCATTACTTTCCAGAACATTGACCCGGGTCTTGGGGGCTCTTGCTAAAATAGCCTGTAGCTGAAATCTCAAGACCCGGCCTAGATGCCACCGTTTAATTCTTGGTTTTCTTGCTATTGGGCTCGATGTGACTCGCACTTATATGGTCTGATCGCTCACCTGATAATTCAATCAATCATGATGCGTAAAAAAGGACTTGATTCGACCCTGTTTTTTCAGAGGAGTTGCGACAGAAGTATCCATGCGAAAGCCGGCTCATAGTTAAAGAAACCAAAAGGGTCATCTAAACCATTCTAAGATTGAAAATTCAGATCATAAGTTTTACCAATGTTACAGCATAAAGTGGCGTACGTGCACAAGCGCATGATCAAAATATGAGGCTCAAAGTATTAAAGTTATTACATCATGCCTATCAAGGCCAAATGGACAAGTGTTCAAATGAATTTAAGACTCGACATTCTTTGCCGGGTCATCTGTTGCTGGGGTCTCGCTTGGTTGCTCTTGGGCCTTGGGGGCTTCTCCTCCTGCTGCATGCTTGGCCTCTGTAGATTCCTGAGGTCTTCCTATTTCCTGAGCTGGGGTCTTCCAGCAGATCAAAGCGAGGCATTGGTTTTTGGGATCATCATCTGCAACTACAGGCCGGCTTGGTGGAGGCATACGATTTCACCTTCACGAGGAGAAGGCCGGGTCTCCTCTCCTGGAGCACGCCATTCGATCTTGCTTTTGGGATGAAGCTCGCCTCGATCGACGAAGGTCTAGATCATCAGTTCCGAAGCAGTGGATCGTGTCCAGTTTACTGGAACAGATGCTTTAGCAGCACCCGAGCTAGATGCGTCCTTTGGCCCCTTCTTAGCCGCTTTGGGGCCACCGGCTTTGACCTTCTCTTTCCCCATGATCTTGGGCTGAAGGAGAAGATCAATCTGTATGAAAGAGGATAAATAAATAGCAAGCAAGAAGCAAGAGTGGAATTTGTGAAGAATAGAGACATAACGGAACGAGAATAGCGAATAACACACGGAAAAGAGATTAAATTCGAGGAATGACCGATGAGATTCAAGACAGATCTGAGGGGAACGAGGTGCAGAGTGAATTAGGTAGCGATTCGACAAAAAATTAGCGGCATTACCTCTGGGATGATACGGAGGAGAGCGCGGCGGAGCTCGATCTTGGTTTCAAGCTCGATCGGGAGTAGAAATGGCGGCGGCGCTTCGAGGAAGAAGATGAACTACGCGCGGTGAAAATGGGGAGAGAAAAGCAAGGGCAAACCCTAGTGTCCTTTATATAGGCATGGTGGTTAACCAAGGGTAATACGGTAAAAAACAAAGGGATAAGGATATTTGACCTAGGTCAACAACAAACAAAAAGAGACAAATAAGGGATATTCATGATTGTGATATCTGGGGATAGATTTGGAGAGAGAAAGATAGGATCCTGGACTATGAGGTTGACTGGTTATTCGTGTAGTGGTTGGGCGAAATTATCGCTAAGTTTTGAGGAGCAAAGTTCACAGTAAGAAGACCCGGGAATGAAAAGTCGGGTTACAGCATGGCCGCCAAGATGAGTCGGCCTTAAGATAGAAGATTTATTGAAACTAATGAATTATACATGCAAACATTCTTTGTATTTTCAGGGATTTACTTGAATAGCCCGGATGGTGACACTTGAGCAAAAGGCGTCAAGATCACAAGATATCTCAAGAATTCACCATCCTGTTATCCAAGTTAATCTGGGGCTAATGTTGGGGGAAAGATAACCCGATGTACCCATGAAGGTGAAAGAAGACCCGCCTGGCAGGAGGCCGGGCTTGGCCTGCTTTCCGCGTCATGGGCTAGATTCAGACATGGGTCGGGACATTTGGCGGTAACCCGACTTATGCAAGGAAAGGTCCAGAAGTCTCAGAGGCGGTAAACAACGTGGAGTCCAAGATAGGAAGATTAAGAGGTGGAGATAGATAGGAACTCCGAGTACGGGTATAGCCCGGCCTTGCCATGTAAAGACACCAGGAGACCCGGCATCTTTATAAGGGGCTCCTGGGTCTCAGTTTAGAAAAAAAGCTTTTCATATTGCATAAGTCCCACGAGAGAGATTGTAACCCTAATCAAGATCCGGCTCTGTTGTTGTAGCCGGGTTATCGAGATCGAGATCAATAATAGAGTAGCTGGAAGTAGGTCTTTATCTCCAATGGAGAGGCCGAACCAGGGTAAATCCTTTGTCCCTTCCGTGGAAAACCCTCTCCCTGACACCAGTTTCGCCTGGCCCCCAACTCAAAGTCACCCTATGGTGACATATGCCATGACAACCCCACGACAGGTAGTATGGTAAAAAGGCAAGGAGATAAGGATATTTGACCTAGGTCAACAACAAACAAAAAGAGACAAAAAAGGGATATTCATGATTGTGATATCTGGGGATAGATTTGGAGAGAGAAAGATAGGATCTTGGACTACGAGGTTAACTGGAGATTCGTATAATTGTTGGGCGAATTTATCGCTAAGTATTGAGGAGTAAAGTTCACAGTAAGGAGGCCCGGGGATGAAAAGCCGGGTTATAGCATGGCCGCCAAGATGAGCCGGCCTTAAGACAGAAGATTTATTGAAACTAATGAATTATACATGCAAGCATTTTTATATTTTCAGGGATTAACTTGAATAGCCCGGATGGCGACACTTGAGCAAAAGGCGTCAAGATCACAAGATATCTCAAGAATCTACCATCCTGTTATCCAAGCTAATCTGGGGGCTAATGTTGGGGGAAAGACAACCCGTGTACCCATGAAGGTGAAAGAAGACCCGCCAGGCAGGAGGCCGGGCTTGGCCTGCTTTCAGCATCATGGGCCAGATTTAGATATGGGCCGGGACGTTTGGCAGTAACCCGGCTTATAGAAGGAAAGGTTCAGAAGACCCAGAGGCGGTAAACAACGTGGAGTCCAAGATATGAAGATTAAGAGGTGGAGATAGATAGGAACTCCGAGTACGGGTATAGCCCGGCCTTGCCATGTAAAGACACCAGGAGACCCGACATCTATATAAGGGGGCCCCTGGTCTCAGTTTAGGGAGAGCTTTTCGAGATCGCACAAGTCCCACGAGAGAGATATTGTAACCCTAATCGAGATCCGGCTCTGTTGTCGTAGCCGGGTTATCGAGATCGAGATCAATAATAGAGTAGCTGGAAGTAGGTATTTATCTCCAATGGAGAGGCTGAACCAGGGTAAATCCTTTGTCCCCTCCATGCAAAACCCTCTCCCTGACACCAGTTTCGCCTGGCCCCCAACTCAAAGTCACCCTATGGTGACATATGTCGTGACAACCCCACGACACTTCCATCAACACTAATCAAGCTGGCTTTGGTTCCTATATTGCTAATCATGTCTTGAAAGAGAAAATTGCTAGGTACAACCAAGAGGCCATGATACCACCCAAGCTTGGGGATATGTGGATTCCCAAGGTACTAGTAACTATTGGAAAAGAGACACATAATGCTATACTTGATATAGGATCTAGTGTCTCTGTCATGTCTAAAGAACTATATGAAGTACTTGAATTGAAAAATCTTGAAAAATGCTCTATTGAACTTGCACTTGCTGATGATTCCATTAAACATGCTTTAGGGAAAGTAAGTGATGTTATGGTAGAGTTACATATGACTTTTGTGCTGTGGATTTTCTAATCATGGACATGGGGAATAAAACCTCTAGTCCTATTATTCTTGGAAGACCTTTTCTTCGTACTACAGGTGCTATCATTGATTCAAAGGAGGGGAACGTTAAGTTTCAGTTCCCACACAAGAAGTGCATGGAACACTTCCCAAGAAAGAGGGGAACATCAAAGTTCAAGCTCCCTCATGAGCTTCATCTTCAATAAACAACAAGTAAGAAGCCTAGCTATATGGCTATAAAGAAAGCGCTTTGCGTGAGGCAACCCGGTTATTTTTATGTGTGATTTTCTTTGTGTCCTCTTGCTGTATCAAGAGAGTTTGTTTTTAGTTTAGTTTCTGGAGTTTTTAATAAAGTGCCAAGTTTTACCCATTTTGGTCTTGAAAAGTTGCTTATAGCGTTCGGAGATTTTATTCCTGCACGAATCTGTGCACGGTATGATTTTTAATTCTTATTATGCAACTCCGAATGAGCTCATATTTGAACTGTAGTTGCAACTTTTCATCCTCTGTATGCATGATTTTTTGAAGAATTTTTCGGAAAGTTTGCTAGGGTAGAAAAATACGTTTTGCTGCTGCTGTTTTTCTGGACAGATTATGTCCCATTTTGTTTTATGCATGTTTTGAACTTGTATCTTGAATATTTTTGATTCAAATGAGTTTATGAGTAGGCATACAACATTATATACTTTATGGACATTCATATGATGTTTTGTTTAAGGATTATATGCAGCAAGAAACCTATTTGTTTATCACTACTAATGCACCCCACAGAAAAAAATGGAGAAACGGTGTTTTGAAGTTTTTTCACAGGGATTGGAGGAGATGCACCAAGAGTTATCCAAGGATGGTGAAGACCATAAGCTTGGGGATGTGAAGACAACCCCACTGGACCTACACACTCTCGGTTTGCACACGTCTAACTTCTGTTTTTCGATCGAAACACTTTATCGCATAAACTTGGAGCGTCTTTTTGTTTGTTTTTGGTTTGTTTGTTATTTTGTGAGACCACCACATTATCATTTATATGAGAAAGAGCTACTGGAAATATGGGTTGAAATATGTTGGATGCTTTTATCATATTGGGAAAAGGGATGTTTGAGTTGATTTTTAATGATACATATAGTTGCATGATTCATGAGCTTGTTTATGAGTAATAATTTGCAAATGCTTTATCAAGAGCTATCACTTATTCATGTTTTGATGCTGAAAGTTATTTTACTTTGTTTAACATGGATTAGTTAGTTCTATGGACACTCATGCATGCATCTAGATGGTCAACTTTCTCCCTCTTGCTAGCCCAAACATTCCAACAAGCAAAAACTTGTTTCCAACACCTTCAACCAAAGTTATTCCAGTGAGTCCACCATATCTACCTATTAGCTTTATGCTATTCCGAGTATGTATATCATGATATTTGTGTTATCTATACCTCTGAATGAAAATGTTTACGTTATTGATTGTTATGGGAAAAGTTGGTTATATAGCTCTCACGAACTTGATGCACAACTTTATTTTTATTGCATAAATAAAACATGACCCATTGTGATTAATAATATGATGCTAGTGGCTTGATAAATGTCCGAGGTTGGGAGTTAGCCCATATGTGCTGTCACATGCAAAGCTTTCAACATGCTCCTTCATCTCATTTAGTTGATATCATGTACTTTTGTTTATGGATGCCTATCATGGTGAAATAAGGGGAAATGAAGTAGTTTAAATGAGTTTGTATAAATGGTTAGAGAGACGCCTGGGCCGCTAATCTAAGCCATGCATCATTCATGGTGGAAATTTACTTACATGCTATGGTGAACCGTCTGTGATGCACCTTATAATAAAAAGTTATTCCAATGGTAAATAAAAAGGGTGTTGAGGTTGTTCATTTTGTTTGTTTGTCTTGTCATTTTGATATGGGCTTGTTCCATATCCTGGGACAAGAGGTACCCCAGTTGACGCTCTTGATGATACTATTATTACTTACAATGATAGAACTTGAACTTGCTTTGTTTCCTAAGTTGAGTAATCATGGTGTAGGTACTTGTATTCAAGGGGCATGAGACACCTAACCTTTACTTTATCAAGCACAGTACTCATATTTGTTTTCACATTAAACTTTAACCATTCAAGATTCTATGATAGGGGTAATGAGAGCTTGACACCAAGAATTCCACATTGCAATCATTAACTTAAGTAGAAGAGTTTGGAATTTAGATTAAACTTATGCATGCTTTACCTCTACTCACATATACATCTTTCCAAAGTGTCTACCTTTTATATTCAGATTTTCATCTACACTCTATGACCAATGTAGGATGTTCTTACTTATCATTATGCATACATGTGGTCCATATTACTATCTTCTATGTTACACTTTGTGAACTATCATTGAACATCCTTGCATTGAATACTTGATATCACTTCATAAACTATTTTGCATATTGTTACTCCTTTGAAGAATGAATCATTTGACTCTATGTAGCAGTAGCAATCATCTTTGATATCCATTGTTAGTGCTATATTGCAAAGCCCATGTTAGTTTTGTCACCTTCATACTCGAGGACGAGTATTGGTTAAGCTTGGGATGTTGATGCATGTAAAATACATACATGAACTTTGCACTATATCACTCATATTCCAATCATATTTGCATCATATATGGGTTATACCACTGTTATTTAATGATTTTAGGAAATAAAATAATTGTTTCCTATTTTTATGGAATTAACCCTGCGCAGGCAGAAAACCCTATTTTTTCCTTTTATGTTTCAGGGACCCAAACGTCGTCAGAAAAATATGGAAAAATACATAGGTCATTATTTTGGAAGGAAGAAGACGTAGGAGCGAAGGAATCAAGCAAACGGAGCCCGCAAGGCAAAAAGGGGTGGCCCACGTGACCACTGTACATGGCCGCGTGGGGCCCACCAATTGGTCCTCGGAGCTCCGCAGCCGTCGATCTTTCTTCCACGCCTTCGTCTTGACCTAAAAACGCCTATAAAAGAAGTCCCACGGCGTTCTTGAAAACAAGCGCCGCCATATCACAGAAACACGAAAACGAAGATCTGGAGCTGCAAATTGGAGGGGGAAAACTCCGGCGGGGCGCTGCCGGCGTGGTCTCCATCTTCTCCATCGACATCTCCACCATCTCCATCATGAAGAGGGAGTAGTCCACCTCTGGACTATGGTTTGTGGAAGTAACATATGTATCTCTCCTCTCTTTGAGCTTCACTAATTAGTACCGTATGAGCTGCTGAACATGATTACGGTCATATTTGTAATACCTATGTGGTGGATCTTTTTGTGAGTTAATATATGTTTGAGATTGCAATGTTTGTTTTAGTTATGAGTATAGATGCATATTATGTACCCCGTTCTTATATACTTGTTATGATCAAGCATGTTTATGAGGGCGTGTGTGGGGTGATGTGTGCATTAGTTGGAGTAACGGGGGGTGGTGAGTGCGGTATGTTGACAACTGAAATATCGCGATGCACTTGGGTGTTTACCTTACTTTGTTGCCTCACTAGGGATAAACAAAAATACCATGCTACCGGAGATGTGGGTGTGACCATCGCCACTACTCTATGACTAGATTTAGCATGTTCTTATTTTCACTTCATGTCATGATACTTAAAGCTATACTCTGATTTATCTTAATTGCTAAGGTGTTATGATTTAGTTCGCATCTTGGTGGAGTATAAGAGAGATTAATAACCAAAAGATCTCTATGTTAGGACGTGATGCCCATATAATTAGTAATTTGAAATCAAACTTTGTGTTGCAATCTTATATGTCAACTCTATGTGTTCATTGTCTGCCACACCATTAAAAGAGAGAGTGCATTTATGAAACCATGAACCCCGGTACATTTTTAATCATAAGAAACACCTTTCCAACCACTTTTATCACTTTTTCATTTTCTGCCATTATTAAATCCGAAAATACAAAAACACTTTTCCATCTTGCATTCATCATAAAAACCCAAAAATATCATTTATCATTGTTATCATCATCCTTGCACATTCATTCACCAGCATTGCATATTTATTTCTTGTTTCCATTGCATATTTATCTTGATATCATTCATACACCTTGTGCTTGACAACCACATGTGAGGTCGAGGACCAAAACAATTAACTTGTTTTGTAGGTGACCAAAAGAATGATAGGGAGATAGATCTTTCACTACTGATTCCCCGAGAGTTCGATATTAAACCCTTGAGTCACCCTCGTGGGGAAAACACGTCTTGCACTTACTACATAATCTGCACTTGGAGGCTCAACCTAACCCCGTATACTTTATCTTGCAGGTAGCTACTGAAGGCTATCACATCTACGGGTATCAGCGTTCGACTACAAAGACTGTGCTCACCACTCGATTTGTAGCTGAAACGTACAGATACAATGGTTCCTTTTCTCGGGGTGCTGCCAGAATTGGAGGGTTTGTGAGGATTCGCTTGAGATCGATGAAAGCTGCTTCAGCTTCGTCTGTCCACTCGAACTTGTCTGCTTTCTTCATCAATCGATAAAGTGGTAGCGCTTTTTCCCCCAGTTTGCTGATGAAACGACTGAGCGCTGCCACTCAACCTGCCAGCTGCTGTACTTCGTAAAGCTTTGTAGGCCTCTGCATGGTGAGTATGGCATGTATCTTTTCGGGGTTTGCTTCTACCCCGCGTGCTAACACCAAGTAACCTAAGAGTTCTCCAGCCGGGACACCGAACGTGCACTTATCTGGGTTGAGCTTGATGTTGTAACTCTTGAGGTTATTGAAGGTTTCTCGTAGATCTGCGAGTAGAGTGCTTTCCTCCTTTGACTTGATAACTATATCGTCTACGTATACTTCGACGTTGTGTCTGATTTGCTTCCTCAAGCAGTTTTGCATCATACGCTGGTATGTGGCACCCGCGTTCTTGAGCCCGAAGGGCATTGTGGTGTAACAGTATACTCCGAGTGGAGTTGTGAATGTTGTATTTTCTTCATCCTCGACTTTCATCCGTATCTGGTGGTACCCTGAATACGCGTCCAGAAAGGACAGTCGAGCGCAGCTTGCGGTGGAGTCGATGATCTGATCGATTCGTGGAAGTGGAAAGTGATCCTTGGGGCAGCACTTATTGAGCCCTGTGAAATCTATGCACATCCGAAGAGCTGCTGTTTTCTTCTTCTCGATGAGCACAGGGTTGGCCACCCAATCTAATTTTTTGATCTCTCGGATGAAGTTTGCTTTGAGTAACCTGTCGACTTCCTTCTCTATGGCTTCTCTTTTGGGACCGGCGACACGACGTACTGCCTGCTTGACTGGCCTGGCGCCTAGGGTAAGTTGAAGAGAATGCTCGGCAAATTTCCTGGGAATACCTGGCATGTCGGCGGGGAACCATGCAAATATATCCCAGTTCTCGCGGAGAAATTCGACGAGTGCTCTTTCCTGTTCGATAGGCAGGTTGTGGACACCCGAACTGTCTTTGACGGGGTCAGTCGGGTGGACTTGGTGCTTCCTTATATCATCTGAGGCGCTGAACGCTCTATCGACTGCTTGCTTCTTGTGCTCAGGCATGAGTGTATGGTCGTTAGTGAGGGAAAGATCTGTGAAGGTTTGTTCCATACCGAATATCTCTGAGATTTTGCTGAAATCTCGGTCGCAAGCATCGGACCTTTGGAAGTTTCCGTTGACTGTGATGACTCCTTTGGGTCCTGGCATTTTCAACTTGAGGTATGCATAATGTGGCACTGCCATGAATCGAGCAAACGCTGCCCATCCGAGTATGGCATGGTATTGTGACTTCCAATCGACGACTTCAAACTCTATCGACTCTGTACGGAAGTGAGTGGCGTCGCCAAACGTAACGTCGAGTTGTATTGTGCCTTCTGGGTTGACTGCCTTGCCTGAAACGATACCATGGAAGGTATTTGAAGACTTGGGGAGCTTTTCGACTGACCTGTCCATTTTGCGGAGCGTGTCAGAGAAGATGAGGTTTATGCCGCTGCCTCCGTCATGAAGACTTTAGTCATGGCGTATCCACCAATTTGAGCGTCGAGTACCAAGGCTGCATGGCCTGGTCGGTAGACTGCGGGTGGATGATCATCTCGACTGAAGTTGATCGTAGTATCGGCTCCTTTCAGCAACTCTGGTATAGCTGGTGGCTCCATAACTACCATGTTTACATGTCGAGTATGTAGCTTTTGCTGCCTATTAGAGGGACATCCTTTTTGGATCATGTACATCTGCCCCTGAGGCTTTGGATATTGCTCCTCCGCCGTTTGCGGTATGTGATGTACGGCTCCTGCGACCTGGCTCCCTGCATTGTGCGGGGGCCGGTTGTGCTGGTGGTGCTGCCACGGGCACGGGCTGAGCAGTCGCAGTTGTGACTCTCCTCGTCTTTATTATGTAATCTATCGCCATCTGATCGAACTCTCTATAGTTTCCCATTGTGTGATTGGAGACGAGTCTTCCATCATCTCCTTTGAACAAGTGGAGTCTGCAATAGTCATCCATTTTCTCCTCGAATGTCCTATCTGGCCTTGGATCAGTGCGCTTGCGCCACTCCTGCCTCTGTAGCTACCCGTGCGCTGATCATGGTCTCGATTGTCACGGTGATCATCGCTTCGACTGTCCCTGCGGTCGTCGCTTCGACTGTCTCGACGGCTGTCGCTTCGACTGTCGCGACGCTCTTCGGGTCGCCTGTCATCTCTGCCCTGGCTATCTTGTGGCTGAGTGAAACCAGCTGCCATGAATTTGACTCTATCATCGTCGCTGTAACGGCCTTTGCGTTTGCGCCTTCGATCATCTTTGTGACTGTCGCGGTGGTCTCGACTGTCCCTACGATCTTCACGGTTTTGCGGCGAGACTGGGCGCTTAGCCCGTATGGAATCTTCTCCGTCTGCCCACTCGGTTGCTATCTTCATGAGCTCTGCCATGGACTTTGGTTTTTGACGACCGAGTGCTTCTTTGAAATCTTCTCGATGGACTCCTTGGGTGAAGACGTCCACAACTCTGTCTTCGGAGATTTTGCCTATGGAGTTGCGGATGGTTGTCCATCTTCTAATGTATGCTCTTAAGGTCTCGTCCCACCTCTGCGTGCAGGCCTATAGTTCTGCGAATGTTTTGGGCCTTTCACACAAAGTTTCGAAATATTTGATGAAATCTTCCCGGAATTGATCCTAGGAGTTGTATGTCCCTTCAGGTAGAGCTTTGAGCCAGTCACGTGCTGTGCCTTCGAGCATCAGCTGTATGTACTGCAACGCTGTTGTGGTTGTTCCTCTTTGACACACGACTGCTAACTTGTAGTCCTCGAGCCACCCTGATGGCTCTTGCCTGCAGTTGAACTTCGGCATTGTGGATAAGCTAAATTTTTTGGGCATCTTTGCTTCGCGGATGCGTCGAGTGAAGCATCAAGCTCCCATGTCCCTGTGTCGCGATTGTCTCCTGAATCGCTGCTATCCGACCTTTTGGACCTGCTCCGTGATCGACGGCGATATGAGTCTCTTCTTGCGCTGCTCCTATAAGTGCTACGACTGCGACGGTCTCGCGATGTGTGCCGTGAGCGGCTCCTGCTGCGCTCTCTGCTCTTATCCGTTTGGAGTCCTTTTGCTGCGAGTGCCAGTGCCTTCATCTGTTGTTGATGTGCGACTGCAGCCGGGTCACCTGCCGGAGGTGCCATCGTCTTAAGTATGCTCTGATTTGCAGCAAGGCTCCTTCAGCTGTTTTGGGTACGAGCACCCCATCTGCGTCTAATGTCATGAACGAGTGTTCTAAGTTGCGAGTGACGCCCGATCTTTCTCCTTCTGGGATGTTTGTGAATCGCGATCTGTGCCTTGGCTCCGTTGCTCCTGTGGAGCCGAGGGATAGCTGCCTTCTGCTTGCACTCGAGATACTGACTTGCTTTCTGCGCTCTTCGAGTGTTGCCCTATACTGATTCAGGCACAACGTCTCTTGCCAGTTGAAGTAGTTGTACGCCATCATCTCTTTCGGGGTTGCATCTGCAGGCATCATTGTGCACTCCTTGATGACTTTGTCCACCTTTGCTGCTATCTTGGCAGTGATGGTCAATGTTGATATGCCATCTGGTAATGTGACCGTGCACGGGAATTCCGTGGGTCTTCGACTAGCTGCTGCTGTCGATGTTTCTGCGCTGATCGCGGCGTAGACCTGGCGAGGTATGATCGGAGGACAAGTGTATATACTATCTATGCCATTGCCAGTCATGGATTCAGCTTCCTCATCTAGGCTCATGTCAGAGTTACTGCTTTTGCTGATCAGTGCGTCGGTATCGACGTATGCTTCGAGTGTACGCTCAGGATTGTCTCTGCTGTTGGAGAGGAACTCTTGATCTGCTTGGATCTCTGGTCCGCTGAAATCGGCGAGACAGATGCTGTCGTTTGCTTCTTCATAGTGCATGTAGTCGAGGATCATGTCACGTGATTCGGCTTCTTCGACTGTACTAACCTGATAGGTGGACTGTACTTCATCGTCTGCGAACTCATTTGCTATGAGCTCGTCGATCTCTGTGGTGACCCCGGACTAGCTGTCCGAAATACCCGATTATGCTCGACGCAACGATCCCGTGATCAGTCTGTCGTTGCACATAATCCGAACTGAATACCAAAGTTTACATCCATACAATACCGAGTTCAAAGTCTTACAAACCTGGCCATACAGGCCTAATTATACATAGGTGCCTTCAAGGGCCAAACCATCTTTATTCAGCGGAAGCTATGGTAGTAGGGCTAAACCAACTCGACAACACCCGACAGGCAGCTGACTTATGAAGATCTTAGTTCGCATAGACGTCGCCGAACTCCTCTTCAACGTAGGGCTCCTCGAAATCTGGCTAAGACAATAGCCAGGGACGAAACCAATATGAGTACATTTGATTGTACTCGCAAACTACCCCAACTTGAGTAGGCACTAGATTTTTATCTCTTAAAAACTTTTATTTGAAAAATCTTTAAAAAACCTTTTTAATAGAAAAGGGGGTGTGAAGAAGTTTATAACCTATCCTTTAAGAAAACACCATTTTAGCTGTTTCTCCGGAGCTCCTCCGGTATCCAACCATAACCTGGTTATGGTTCCAAACCCCTCACCACCTCGTACCAACTTATTGGCACAGGTGGGAAATAACCCTTTCCAAGTCAATTTCCTCAACACGACTCCAGAGTTTGCAAAACTTTGCACATAGCCTTAGCAGTTCTTCCCAACTGTCCATATCCGAGGACTCGGCTATTCGAATAGTTTTACCCTCTGCAGAGGTAGTACGCTTTTCCCACACCCATCCGGTCACTCATCGTGTCAGCCACGTCCCGCCATACCAGAGGTATGCGAAGTTGAGTTCCCGGCCATAGCCTGTCCTTTGCTCATGCTAGTATAGGACCCTGCCGCTACGACACTTTCCACCGACACTCAAATCCTCAGAAACTAAGTGTGGGGACTCGTAGTTCTGCCCGGCGGACCCAAGGGAGCCCTTCAATCCTCTTCCTCCGACACATCCATACCGGCTTCCGGTAGACAACAATGAAGAGGACCCAGGTCAGGGGGTAGGTCCTCAGACCATCCCCTCATGGAACGAGGTCATCCTCGCTATTGAGGCATCCAGTACTAACACGAGCAAATTATATGACTACGCCCTTGCCCATATGTGGGTAAATGTGGTCGCACAGATTTTCGGCTGGGGATGTAAGTACAAGGACACAATGTGCATTTTTTTTTCTTTCCCGAAACAACACCATTCTCTGGTTCTTCACCTCCGTACCGACCTTTCGGTACTTCACCTTCATTCAAGTATTTTCAAAAGGGGTTTTGAGTAAACATTGTTTTTCCCATCCTATAGTTGTAAAGTAGCTACCCTATATTTCTACATAGGGTGGCAAAATAGTTTTCATTGTTTTGAAAAAGGGGTTTTTCAAAAATCATCGATACTTTTGAACAACTCTTTTGATTAAAGTAGAAGTATATAAATGCAAGCTCAGTGAAGTAGCTTGCCTTGATCCACAAAGTGGTACTGATCCTGGTCTTCTGGTTCAATAAAACCTCCTTCCTCGATAAATCCGTCAACGGTATCGTCTAAACGTTAAACAATCAAAACAAACAATCACTATACTAGCTCAAGCATCAACACATCATAACAATCACAATGCTGCAAATAGCTACTGTATACATCAAGCAACACAAGGTGGTTTCAAATTGATTGAATTAAATTTTATTTAATTAATTTCAAACTAAGGCAGAAACTAGTTGTACACTAATTAATTCACCATTTAATCTATGTTTGTCACAAAAATTCAAACTAAAATTCTATGGATAGCTACTGATGTGTAGAAGATCACCCAATTGGATTGGGGTCATTTGGAGTTACAAATTCCCTACACATCTGTTTTAGTTCAGAAGGTTTTTAATCAAGTTTTAGCTACCAAACAATTTGGTTGCTCCAAAAATTAAATCCTTTTAGGGGCAACTAACCTTGGCTAGTGATCTAACAAAATTGGTTTGAGATTAATTGGATCTACCAACAATTCACACTAATTGGTTTAGTGCAGAAGGTGCACTGAAGTTCAACCAAATACTAAGGATTTTATACTACTCAATTAATTTACCAAAATTTGGGGAGCTAAAGGATCCTAATACAAAGCTACCAAAATTGGTTTCAAGTCATTTGGATTAATATAACTCCAGAAACAAATGGTTTAGTGTTTTAAACCTTCTGGAGCATTTTTAATAATGCATTTTTATTATTTAATTAAATGGAGTGAGACCACTTTGGTGAGTTAAAGAATTTCATAGACTTTCCAGAACAGTTGAGTTTGATTTATTTGGACTGCTAGAACTAAAGTTGTTGAATTTCTAAACCGAGTCCAGTACTGAACTTCAGAAAAGAATTCAAATTCGAAAAACTGGATAAAGGTGAAAACCCTGACGGGTGGGGTCCGCCCGTCGGCGACTCAACGGAACGCTCCGCGCGCGCGTTTTAAATTTAAAACGCTGACGGGTGGGGTCCACCAGTCAGCGACTAATTACGCGAACCGGTACGCTACCGTCGATTTCTAATCGAACGGCGCCTGGAGCTCGCGGTCATCGACGACCTCAGGCGGGCGGCGCCGCGGCTCCGGCGACGGCGAGAAGCACGGGGAAACTCACCTAGGGCTCGGGAGGTTGCGGAAAGAGGTGGATCGATGGCGGGGATCGTGGGGAAGCCTCTGGGATGAGGTGTGCTTGCTGGGGAAGCTTCTGGCGGCGACGGCGAGCAACTCCACCTCCGCGGCCGTGCTGCAACTCCGGTGCTCCTTCTGCTCCGCGTCTGTGCTCCAAACACGGGGAAACGGCGGCGGGTAAGTGCGGGGGTAATGGTGAGGCTAGGATGGGCCAGAGAGGGGAGAGGGGAAGAGGGGCACGACCTGTCCGTGCACGGCTTCTTCCTCAACTCCGGCGGGCAATCGAGGACGCTCAAGGCGGCCTGGGCTTGCGGGACAGCGTCACCGCTCTCCTAGCGGGGCGCTGAGGGGTGGAGAGTGAGGGAGGGGTGCTGGAGTGAGCGGTGGTGAGGTGTGGAGGCACGGGTGCGGTGGCTTTTTATAGCCGAACCACGGCGTGCGGTGGACGGGGCGCAGGAGTGGTCTAGGGAGGGGGATAGCACGCCAGTGGGGGCGGTGCTGCACGGCGACGACCCTAGGGTGCCTAGCTAGGGCGTAGGGGAGAGGGGTGCACACACTGCGGCGTGAACGAGCTTGACACGGCACGGCGGCCATGGCGCGTCCGTGGAGAGGATGGATCGATGCGGCGTCTGCAGGCCACGAGGGTCGACGGGGATGTGTCCCTGATGTTGCTGGGTGGCAGGGGCGTGTCTGCGGCGAGCCACGCGGGCTGGGGTGGCGTGGAGGTGAGGAATGGGGTCGGCGTCCACGCGCGGCCAGAGCTCGGCGAGCGGCGACACGGCGGCTGGCGCACGGCGCCTCAGGGCTTCAGGGTTCAGTCTTGTCCTTCCAGGCGCGTGCGGTGAGAGGTGAGGGAGTGGACGGGGGCAGGGCTGGGCCAGGGAGCGGCTTGCACGCACGGTTCTGTCGTCGACACCGTGCACCGCACGGTGGCGTGCGTCCGGCGACGGCCACGAGCCCACACAACCAATTTCCACGCTTCCCACTTGCTTGATCGACTGAGGGGAGTGAGGGAGAGAGTGTAGAGCAAGCAAACCTTGCAGGGATCGATCAAATCGACCGATTTGATCTCGGTTTCGTGGAGTAGAGGATGAACACGGGCAGTGTTTACCACGTGCTCGACGAATTGCCTCAACGAAAATTAAATCCGATTTTCTTGAATTTAACTCCACACTTGATTCTCACAAGCAAAGTAGGGATTGTTGGTGTGGTGCTAGAAATTTTTGGATATGTGCAACATAGCACATTTTGTGTTTTGGGAAAGTTCAAGAAAGAATTGGAATTTGAATTTAGGAATTTTAGAAATATTTTTAGAGAGGGAAAAGAATATGAGAACAAGAGAGAGTGATCACATGTCACCCCTCTGAATTTGTTTTGAAAACAAAATTTGATTTTCTTTATAAGAGGAAATTTGTGTGACTCGTGTCACATGATTTTATGTGGGAGTTTTTATTTTGTTTCTTTTCTTTTCTTTAAATTTTTATTTCAAACAAACACAACTCAAGCAAGCAACATAAGCAAGCACACATAAAGTAACAGAAAATTTTTGTTGGCCCACATTTTCGACTAATAAAACTGGGTTACAGATTTGGGATGTTACAGATCCTTCCCCCCTTAGAATAAATCTCGTCCCGAGATTTTCTAGGCTTAGGTGCTAAAGAGGTTGGGAAACTCGCTTCTAAGATAGTCCTCACGTTCCCAAGTTGCTTCCTCTTCGGAATGATTAGTCCACTGGACTTTGTAAAACTTGATCTTGTTCCTCCGGGTGAGACGAATATCTTCGTCGAGAATTTTGAATGGTCTCTCACGATAAGTCAGATCATGGTTCAGGTCGATGGATTGGTGGTCAATGTTCTTGAAAACGTCGGCTGGTCAGGAACTTCAAGACACTTCCGGAGCAGGGAAATGTGGAAGACATCATGAAATTCCGATAATTCTGGGGGTAACTCTAACTGATAGGCTACTTCTCCGCGACGGGCAAGAATCTTGAAAGGTCCAATATATCTGGGTGCCAACTTTCCTTTGACATGGAAACGTTGCATCCCTTTGAGTGGTGTCACCCGAAGATAGACAAAATCTCCAGGTTGAAAAGTGACGTCACGACGCTTGGGATCAGCATAACTTTTCTGACGGGATTGGGCTGTTTTGAGACGTCACGGATAAGTTGGACTTGCTCCTCGGCTTCACGGAGGGTATCTGGTCCAAACACTTTTCCTTCTCCGGTCTCGGACCAGTTCAAGGTGTACGACACTTCTTGCCGTAAAGTGCTTCAAATGGGGCCATTTGCAGGCTAGACTGATAACTATTGTTATAGGAAAACTCTGCAAATGGAAGGCAATCTTCCCATTTAGAGCCATAGGCTAGGACACATGCACGAAGCATATCTTCCAGAATCTGGTTTACTCGCTCAGTCTGTCCTCCGGTCTGAGGGTGATAGGCTGTGCTGAATGATAATGGGTTCCGAGGGCTTCATGAAGAGCTTTCCAGAATCGTGAGGTGAACTGCGTGCCTCTGTCAGATACAATCCTCTTAGGCACTCCGTGCAGGCTTACTATTCTGGAAATATACAAGTCTGCTAACTGGTTCCCTCTATAAGTGGTGTTGACGGAATGAAATGGGCAACCTTGGTCAATCGATCGACTATGACCCAGATTGAATCATGGCCTCGGTTTGACCTAGGAAGTCCGGTAATAAAATCCATTCCAATTTCATCCCATTTCCACTCGGGGGTCTTAAGGGGTTGGAGCAATCCGGCAGGGCGCTGATGCTCTGCTTTGACTCGCTGACAATTATCACACTTGGCCACGAAAGATCCAATTTCCCGCTTCATTCCATGCCACCAAAACTTCTCACGAAGATCTTGGTACATCTTGGTTCCTCCGGGGTGGATCGAGTATGGGGTATTGTGGGCTTCTTTCAGGATTAGACCTTTAAGTTCCTTATCATCGGGCACACATAGGCGTCCTTTGAATCTCAGAACTCCTTCAGCATCTATGGCAAAACCAGGTGCTTTATCAAGGGGTACCTTTTTCTTAATACCTTCAATACTCTCATGACCCTTCTGGGCTTCTTTGATTTGGTCCAACAGGGTTGGGGCTAACTCCAGGTTGGCAAGATATCCATAGCTAACCAATTCAAGTCCGAAATCTTCGAACTCCTTAAATAAGGTTGGCTGCTCTGCTTGGATTAGGGTATTCAGGGTGCATGGCTTCCGGCTTAGGGCATCGGCTACCACATTGGCTTTTCCGGGATGGTAATGAATTCCGACATCATAGTCCTTAATCAATTCCATCCACCTTCTCTGCCTCAGATTCAACTCCTTCTGAGTGAAAATGTACTTCAAGCTTTTGTGATCTGTGTAGACCTCACAGCGATGACCCACAAGATAGGGTCGCCATTTTTCAAAGCAAAAACCACAGCTGCTAACTCCAGGTCATGGGTTGGGTAATTCTCCTCATGCGGTCGCAACTGTCGAGACAGGTACGACACAACTTTTCCTTCTTGCATCAGAACGCAACCAAGTCCGAGACGTGAAGCATCACAATACACGTCGAAACTCTTGGTGACGTCTGGCATGATTAGGATTGGGGCTGAAGTCAGTCTCTTCTTCAGTTCTTGAAACTATCTTCACACTTCTGGGTCCATTCAAACTTCTTATCCTTCTTCAACAACTGGGTCATGGGTTTGGCTATACTGGAGAATCCTTCAACGAACTTGCGGTAATAACCTGCTAGTCCGAGAAAACTTCGGATTTCCGTTACACTGGTGGGTGATTTCCAGTCTAGAATGGCTTTGATTTTCTCGGGGTCAACAGAGATTCCTCCTGCAGACACAACATGTCCGAGGAATGCCACTTCACTTAGCCAAAATTCACACTTGCTAAGTTTGGCATACAGTTTGTGTTCTCTGAGGGTCTCCAAAACCAAACGCAGATGTTCAGCATGCTCTTCTTCAGTCTTGGAGTAGATAAGGATATCATCAATGAAGACAACCACGAACTTGTCGAGGTACTCCATGAAATCTTATTCATGAGATTCATGAAATAAGCAGGGGCATTGGTCAAGCCAAAGGACATAACGGTGTATTCAAACAATCCGTATCGGGTGGTGAAGGCGGTCTTGGGAATGTCAGACTCTCGAATCTTCAACTGGTGATAACCTGTCCGAAGATCGATCTTAGAAAAGACTCGGGCTCCGTTCATCTGATCGAACAGATCCTCGATCTTGGGCAGGGGATACTTGTTCTTGATGGTTACATCATTGAGCTTGCGATAATCCACACACAGGCGTGTGGTACCGTCTCTTTTGTCCACGAAGATGATAGGTGATCCCCAAGGTGATGCGCTTGGGCGAATCAGACCTTTACTGAGCTGATCAGCTAACTGCTTCTTCAATTCCACCAGTTCTTCTGGATTCATCCGGTAGGGTCTGGATATAGGGGATGTTCCAGGAATAAGTTCAATCACGAACTCAATATCCCGGTCTGGTGGCATACCAGGCAATTCCTCCGGAAAAACATCCTTGAATAGATGGACCACACGGATCTCATCTAGGTTGGTCGGGCTATGCCTTCATGACAACAGGGTTGGGATTGATTGGCTTGTGAGCATACTCCACTTCAGTTCCTTGGTCTGTGGTGAGAGATACTGCTCTTCTGGCACAGTCGATACGACCATGATACTTTGCTAACCAATTCATACCCAGAATGACATCTATGCCTTGGGTTCCTAGAATGATTAGATCGGCTGGAAAGTTTTCTCCTTTGATCTCAAGAGAGACGTCGGGACAAAACAGCTTGGTCTCTACTAGGAACTCTGGGGTTTGTATAAGCAGGGGTTTGGACAAGAGGTTCCCGACTAGACCTCCCTTAACAACAAACTCCTTGGTAACAAAGGAATGGGTAGCACCAGAATCAAACAGGACAGTGCAGGTACTGAGTTGACAAGGAACGTACCCAGCACAACATCTGGCGCTTCCTGGGCTTCTTCAGTGTTGATGTGGTTCAGACGGCCTCTTGCAACAGCAGCATTGCCACGGGGTGCAGCATTCTTGCCATTTCCATTCCCATTTCGGCCTTGTCCAGGATTAGGTGCAGGGGCATTGGGGCGTGGAGCATTCCTCTTGGGATTGGGGCAGTCTCGGGAGTAATGACCCTTGTTGCCGCATTCAAAGCAGACAACGCTGGCAGTAGGGGTAAAAGTGTTGGTGTTTCCTCCGGGACGATTGTTGCCATTGGGGCGGTAGTTGTTGTTGATGTTTGGGCGGGGGACATTGTTGTTGCTGTTGGGACGGTTGGGATAGTTGGGACGTGGAGCTGGGGGTGGTCGATAAACTGGCTTGGGTGCTGGCTGGAAGGTGCGGGGTTTCTGACTGCTGGAACCTTCCTGAATATTCATCCTTCTCTTGCGGCCTTCAAACATGGACTTGCGCTTGGTCTCCAGCTGAATGGCCTTGTCCACAAGTGACTCCAGATCACGGAAGTCCTGGACAACCAAGGCACATTGCATCTCATCATGGAGTCCATTCAGAAAACGCTCCATCTTCTTCTTCTCCGTGTCGGTATCTTCAGGAGCATACCGAGCAAGATCGGTAAACTCATCCAGGTAACCAACCACATCTCTGCCTGCCTGCCTTAGCTTACGGAACTCATCCTTCTTCCTCTCGATAAGACCGCTAGAGATGAACTTCTTGCGGAATTTGTCCTTGAACTCCTCCCAGGTAATGACATGACCTGCGTGCTGGAGGGTCTTGGTAGTCTCCCACCAAGCTCTTGCGGGTCCAGCAAGGTAGTGGGTAGCATACAGGACCTTCTCATTCTCTCCCACCGAGGCAACTTCCAGGTCGTTCTCAATAGTGCGGATCCAGTCATCTGCTTCCAGGGGGTGAAGTCCCTTGGAATAGGTGGGCGGTGTGGTCTTCTGGAAGTCACTCAGGGTAGAGCGTTGATTTCCACCCTCGTCGCCATTTCCATTGCCACCATTGTGGTTCTGGTTGGCGTGGGCAGCGGCAAGTTGCTGCAGGGCGGCGAGATGAGCTTGACGCTCTTCCCGGGCAGCTTGGCGATCCTCCATGATGATCGCAAGCAGTTGAGCAGCGGTGGGTTCTGGCGGTGGTGGTGGTGCCGCGTGCTGGTTGTGGCGAGTGTTCGTCATCCTGGAATAGATACGATATAAGAGGCAAGGCAAAGAGGCTTTGGCTAACGATGAAGTCACAAAGGGGGTGGTTGATGAAACACTAGTCAAACAAGACCATCACATTTATTCAACACAATCATCACATCAAGGAGTTCACACATCAAGCTTACAACATCCTACTACACCTAATGTACATACTACATGATTTCACTAGGAACCATCACACACACTCTACTCGCATAGGGGGGTCGACACAGTCCTAAGGTAGTGCTCTCGTCGCTCAACTACTGAGGTGGAACCCAGGCTCGACGACCTCAACGTCTGAGTCGTAGGGTGGCTCCTCGGGATCCTCCTCCTCGAGAACTGGCTCAGACGGCTCCTCCTCCTCGTCAACTAACTCCTCCTCGTCGTCCTCCTCCTCGTAATCCATCTCCTCAAGGTAGTCCTCATCATCACTGATGAAGGCACTGTTCTCCTTGCGGAGATCCTCGCCCTCCTCCTCCATCTCGTTCGCCTGCTGCTCCATCTCGTCTATCATCTCGTTCTGCTCTGCTACCGTCTTGCGGAGCCTGACGATAGACCTCCTCTGACGGGCCAGCTTCAGGCGGAGATTATCATTCTCCCACTTCAGCTGGGTCTCACGGTCTCGGGCATCGTCGAGGGAGCTACGCTGGAAGTGAACCTTGAGTCTAGCATCGCGCAGGTTCTCCTGGGTGTCGTGAAGTAGCACCTCCATGTCGGTGATGTACTCGCCGAAGAGAGTGTGCTGCGGGGGTAGGTGGGGTTTCCATCGTCGTCACGCCTTCCGAAGTACTGGAAACGAGTGCCACCAGCTCGTCCTTGTGCTCCTCACAAAGGCGGGCTAGTAGCCTCTGCATAACTCGGGTCAGACCGTCAACCCAAGTAGTGTCCATCGTGGAGTAGACCAAGTCCTTGGAACGGGGTGGCTGAATCCTGCCTCGGACGGACGACTTGATGAGCCAGGACAGGTTCCCATCACCGAGGGAATCGACCTGAGTTCCCTCAAACTCTGGAACAGGGCGTCCCAAAATCTGGCTCAACTCGTACAGGTCCTGCTCGAACATCAGCAGGCCGTCCTTCCTAACTTGGACGAACTCGGTGACGTTGGGTGCCATCTACAAGTTTAAGCAAAATTTTAAGTTAGTTAAGTGACATGAGTACAAATGTAAACTTAATGGAGTAACAAGTGTGCAAAATTTTAAGGGTTCAAGAAAAGACAACTCTTAATGAGTATAAGGTTTTATAAATGGGAGGTTGGGGAGATAAGAAATTTTCGAAAATACTTCACTTCCTTGTTTTAGAAATTAACTTTTGTAACTCTAGCTAACGCCCATGTTAACTAAGGTCTCCTAAAGTCAGGATGGCTCTGATACCAGCTCTGTGGGGACCCCGGACTAGCGTCCGAAATACCCGATTATGCTTAACACAACGATCCCGTGATCAGTCTGTCGTTGCACATAATCCGAACTGAATACAAAGTTTACATCCATACAATACCGAGTTTAAAGTCTTACAAACCTGGCCATACAGGCCTAATTATACATAGGTGCCTTCAAGGGCCAAACCATCTTTATTCAGCGGAAGCTACGGTAGTAGGGCTAAACCAACTCGACAACACCCGACAGGCAGCTGACTTATGAAGATCTTAGTTCGCATAGACGTCGCCGAACTCCTCTTCAACGTAGGGCTCCTCGAAATCTGGCTAAGACAATAGCCAGGGACGAAACCAATATGAGTACATTTGATTGTACTCGCAAACTACCCCAACTTGAGTAGCACTAGATTTTTATCTCTTAAAAACTTTTATTTGAAAAATCTTTAAAAACCTTTTTAATAGAAAGGGGGTGTGAAGAAGTTTATAACCTATCCTTTAAGAAAACACCATTTTAGCTGTTTCTCCGGAGCTCCTCCGGTATCCAACCATAACCTGGTTATGGTTCCAAACCCCTCACCACCTCGTACCAACTCATTGGCACAGGTGGGAAATAACCCTTTCCAAGTCAATTTCCTCAACACAACTCCAGAGTTTGCAAAACTTTGCACATAGCCTTAGTAGTTCTTCCCAACTGTCCATATCCGAGGACTCGGCTATTCGAATAGTTTTACCCTCTGCAGAGGTAGTACGCTTTTCCCACACCCATCCGGTCACTCATCGTGTCAGCCACGTCCCGCCATACCAGGTATGCGAAGTTGAGTTCCCGGCCATAGCCTGTCCTTTGCTCATGCTAGTATAGGACCCTGCCGCTACGACACTTTCCACCGACACTCAAATCCTCAGAAACTAAGTGTGGGGACTCGTAGTTCTGCCCGGCGGACCCAAGGGAGCCCTTCAATCCTCTTCCTCCGACACATCCATACCGGCTTCCGGTAGACAACAATGAAGAGGACCCAGGTCAGGGGGTAGGTCCTCAGACCATCCCCTCATGGAACGAGGTCATCCTCGCTATTGAGGCATCCAGTACTAACACGAGCAAATTATATGACTACGCCCTTGCCCATATGTGGGTAAATGTGGTCGCACAGATTTTCGGCTGGGGATGTAAGTACAAGGACACAATGTGCATTTTTTTTTCTTTCCCGAAACAACACCATTCTCTGGTTCTTCACCTTCGTACCGACCTTTCGGTACTTCACCTTCATTCAAGTATTTTCAAAAGGGGTTTTGAGTAAACATTGTTTTTCCCATCCTATAGTTGTAAAGTAGCTACCCTATATTTCTACATAGGGTGGCAAAATAGTTTTCATTGTTTTGAAAAAGGGGTTTTTCAAAAATCATCGATACTTTTGAACAACTCTTTTGATTAAAGTAGAAGTATATAAATGCAAGCTCAGTGAAGTAGCTTGCCTTGATCCACAAAGTGGTACTGATCCTGGTCTTCTGGTTCAATAAAACCTCCTTCCTCGATAAATCCGTCAACGGTATCGTCTAAACGTTAAACAATCAAAACAAACAATCACTATACTAGCTCAAGCATCAACACATCATAACAATCACAATGCTGCAAATAGCTACTGTATACATCAAGCAACACAAGGTGGTTTCAAATTGATTGAATTAAATTTTATTTAATTAATTTCAAACTAAGGCAGAAACTAGTTGTACACTAATTAATTCACCATTTAATCTATGTTTGTCACAAAAATTCAAACTAAAATTCTATGGATAGCTACTGGTGTGTAGAAGATCACCCAATTGGATTGGGATCATTTGGAGTTACAAAACTCCCTACACATCTGTTTTACTTCAGAAGGTTTTAAACAAGTTTTAGCTACCAAACAAATTTGGTTGCTCCAAAAATTAAATCCTTTTAGGGGTATCTAACCTTGGTAGTGACCTAACAAAATTGGTTTTAGATCAATTGGATCTACCAACAGTTCACACTAATTGTTTTAGTGCAGAAGGGTGCACTGAAGTTCAACCAAAGGCTAAGGATTTTATACTACTCAATTAATTCTACCAAAATTTGGGGAGCTAAAGGATCCTAATACAAAGCTACCAAAATTGGTTTCAAGTCATTTGGATTAATATAACTCCAGAAACAAATGGTTTAGTGTTTTAAACCTTCTGGAGCATTTTTAATAATGCATTTTTATTATTTAATTAAATGGAGTGAGACCACTTTGGTGAGTTAAAGAATTTCATAGACTTTCCAGAACAGTTGAGTTTGATTTATTTGGACTGCTAGAACTAAAGTTGTTGAATTTCTAAACCGAGTCCAGTACTGAACTTCAGAAAAGAATTCAAATTCGAAAAACTGGATAAAGGTGAAAACCCTGACGGGTGGGGTCCGCCCGTCGGCGACTCAACGGAACGCTCCGCGCGCGCGTTTTAAATTTAAAACGCTGACGGGTGGGGTCCACCAGTCAGCGACTAATTACGCGAACCGGTACGCTACCGTCGATTTCTAATCGAACGGCGCCTGGAGCTCGCGGTCATCGACGACCTCAGGCGGGCGGCGCCGCGGCTCCGGCGACGGCGAGAAGCACGGGGAAACTCACCTAGGGCTCGGGAGGTTGCGGAAAGAGGTGGATCGATGGCGGGGATCGTGGGGAAGCCTCTGGGATGAGGTGTGCTTGCTGGGGAAGCTTCTGGCGGCGACGGCGAGCAACTCCACCTCCGCGGCCGTGCTGCAACTCCGGTGCTCCTTCTGCTCCGCGTCTGTGCTCCAAACACGGGGAAACGGCGGCGGGTAAGTGCGGGGGTAATGGTGAGGCTAGGATGGGCCAGAGAGGGGAGAGGGGAAGAGGGGCACGACCTGTCCGTGCACGGCTTCTTCCTCAACTCCGGCGGCAATCGAGGACGCTCAAGGCGGCCTGGGCTTGCGGGACAGCGTCACCGCTCTCCTAGCGGGGCGCTGAGGGGTGGAGAGTGAGGGAGGGGTGCTGGAGTGAGCGGTGGTGAGGTGTGGAGGCACGGGTGCGGTGGCTTTTTATAGCCGAACCACGGCGTGCGGTGGACGGGGCGCAGGAGTGGTCTAGGGAGGGGGATAGCACGCCAGTGGGGGCGGTGCTGCACGGCGACGACCCTAGGGTGCCTAGCTAGGGCGTAGGGGAGAGGGGTGCACACACTGCGGCGTGAACGAGCTTGACACGGCACGGCGGCCATGGCGCGTCCGTGGAGAGGATGGATCGATGCGGCGTCTGCAGGCCACGAGGGTCGACGGGGATGTGTCCCTGATGTTGCTGGGTGGCAGGGGCGTGTCTGCGGCGAGCCACGCGGGCTGGGGTGGCGTGGAGGTGAGGAATGGGGTCGGCGTCCACGCGCGGCCAGAGCTCGGCGAGCGGCGACACGGCGGCTGGCGCACGGCGCCTCAGGGCTTCAGGGTTCAGTCTTGTCCTTCCAGGCGCGTGCGGTGAGAGGTGAGGGAGTGGACGGGGGCAGGGCTGGGCCAGGGAGCGGCTTGCACGCACGGTTCTGTCGTCGACACCGTGCACCGCACGGTGGCGTGCGTCCGGCGACGGCCACGAGCCCACACAACCAATTTCCACGCTTCCCACTTGCTTGATCGACTGAGGGGAGTGAGGGAGAGAGTGTAGAGCAAGCAAACCTTGCAGGGATCGATCAAATCGACCGATTTGATCTCGGTTTCGTGGAGTAGAGGATGAACACGGGCAGTGTTTACCACGTGCTCGACGAATTGCCTCAACGAAAATTAAATCCGATTTTCTTGAATTTAACTCCACACTTGATTCTCACAAGCAAAGTAGGGATTGTTGGTGTGGTGCTAGAAATTTTTGGATATGTGCAACATAGCACATTTTGTGTTTTGGGAAAGTTCAAGAAAGTATTGGAATTTGAATTTAGGAATTTTAGAAATATTTTTAGAGAGGGAAAAGAATATGAGAACAAGAGAGAGTGATCACATGTCACCCCTCTGAATTTGTTTTGAAAACAAAATTTGATTTTCTTTATAAGAGGAAATTTGTGTGACTCGTGTCACATGATTTTATGTGGGAGTTTTTATTTTGTTTCTTTTCTTTTCTTTAAATTTTTATTTCAAACAAACACAACTCAAGCAAGCAACATAAG
Organism: Poa pratensis; assembly: GCA_947311845.1. Lineage (NCBI taxonomy): Eukaryota > Viridiplantae > Streptophyta > Magnoliopsida > Poales > Poaceae > Poa > Poa pratensis. The sequence goes on along the minus strand of CAMZMU010000052.1, from coordinate 68,028,262 downwards.
CAAGCACACATAAAGTAACAGAAAATTTTTGTTGGCCCACATTTTCGACTAATAAAACTGGGTTACAGATTTTGGGATGTTACAATCTCCCTTGTTGGCATGGATGAGGCTGGGGACTCTAGCGGCGAGATCGAGTCGATCTGTGGTGAAGTGCTTCCATAGCTGCTGGCGTAGTCGAAGGAACGTCGAGTGTCTCCACTGTGATTGGATCTGTCAATTTCTGCACACCAAACTTGTCGACCAAAAAATTGTGTTTTCCAACGATTAGATCCAAACTTGAGTCGAGGCTGGCAAAGGCCTCTTGAGCTTCTGGCGAGTACGGCTTGATCCGTTTTGGTGATGCGATCTTTGAAACTGGCGAGCGATCGCCTGATGATCGACGTTAGTCGAGCTTGTCGGCGAGTTGCCGTTTGCAGATGTGGCTGGCGAGTTGCCGTTTGGAGATGGAACCGGCGAAACTGTGAATCCAACACTACCTGTTCCCACAGACGGCGCCAATTGACGAGGTGTGTCCTCGGCAATACCCATAGTTGAGTACCTAGGGTTAGATTTACGAGGTAGAGAACGGTAGTGTGGGTAGAATAGTCGGCTGACAAGCGGGATTTACCCAGGTTCAGGGCCCTCGACTGAGGTAACACCCTACTTCCTGCATGTCTGTATTTGATTGTGGAATATGATGTGGTTATCCAGCGAGGGTTTGGTCTCGCTAGGGTTGAGAGCTATGGTGTTGCGTGTCCTTGATCGGCCACCCTCCCAGCACTTATATAGGAGCTGGTTCTCGGGTACGTAACCGACTTAGACTTTACAAATGAAGAAACTACAACCGACTATGCCTATCTTGGGAAGCAATCTTCGTCTTGGGCTTTCCCGGCTGTGCTTTATCGGACTGTTTGACAATTGGGTTTTAGTCATCACGTGCACCAGGTACCGTCATGGTAGGGTACCCGCTTGGTATAATCTCGTCATAGATGTAGTAATGGTATATCCTAGGAACGTGTAATAAATTTTCAAATAATTTTTTCTGAGCAACAAAAAATAGTGAAAGTGTGTATCTCAGTATGCATATTCTCATATCTCTAAATTTATCATTTTTTTTTGTAGCCCATAAATAAATTATTTCAAATTTATATTTTGCATTTTGGGGATACATCATTTGCTAAATCCGATTCTTTTAGAAATTTTTTAAACTCATACATACAATTTTTCGCTTTTATTTAGTTGAGTGAGCACTGGAACTCGGGACACATGCACACTTTCCGCCGATCAACCGTTGTACTGAACGCAGAATTGTTATTTGGTCAATCCAAATCGAGCATGAAACGAGCCTAATGAGAACGATTTGCTTAGATACCACAATATTATGTTGAATCTCGATGCATGTACCTAGAAGTTTATGGTGTCCTTTTTAGCTTAAGGTGAATCAATATCCACCAACTTATTAGATAGAAAAGATTGGCCACTTATAAGTGTGGTTCTCGTGTGTTAAATAAAACGAGTGATTTGTTTATCTATCTATTTATTTCTGCGGGAACTGCACCATGCAATCATATTACAATGTTTTCCAATTTGTGATTAAAACGCATATTATTTACTGCAGAGACTGAGGATAACGCAGTGGCTTGGACGTATTGATACGTCCTGGCACGGTCAGGTCCGGAATCTCCAATTCTGCTGTTGTACGCACCCTATCTTAATTAACGAAAGCGCTTAATTAAAAACTAGAAAAAAAGCCACGCATTGCAGTGAGAATTCGTTAACAACTTTGTTAAATTAAAATGTATAAGAATGTGGATATGAAATTGTTTTCAGAAATTATGCAAAAATTAGACTAGAGTCAAGAGGTTATATTAAGTTGACATGAAATTGTGTTGACTACAAATATTGTCACGTGGACGTATGTGTACAAAAAAAAGATGGTGTGGACATATTGCATGTACGATATACTATAATTAATAATATTTAGTGGAGATGACATGAAAAATTGATTGGCTAAAATAATGGATGATCGAATAGCTTGGCATATTGAGATAGAAAAATATAATTAATACATATTAGGGGATTACTTTATAAGAAGTATACATAATAGATAGATGAATTTTACATAAGTCGGCACTAAAATTATCTAGTTATGTCACATACCTTTTTGTAAGTACAAACAAGGGCCAACATGTAGAACACTATGGTGGCAAGGGCCTTGTCATAGATCATCGAGGAGAGTCACCAAGTAGGCCACCGTTGACACGTATTTATAACGAAATATCCAAAGATCTAACTAAATGACAACACTGTTATGATCTACCATTTCTATTTAGGACATTTGGGAGCAACCTCTTGGAGCTTTGTTTTGTCCATGGAGGGCAATTGCCCCCCCCTACATCTTTGCATATGCATAGAACAATCAGTGATATGTACAACATCTATGATTAATTTTCTAAAATTTCCTTAATAATTTTTTAACCAGGTCATGCATGAGCCTTAATAAAGTTTGCGTGAAATATAGAATGTATGGACATATATGATCAAATTTTTTTTTTTGCAGTGATATGTACAGCAAGGATCATCTTACCATATATATCAGAAGACAATTTTTTTGCAAAACTATTTACCAGACCGCACTGCTCACTTTGCAAAATAAAAGGAAACATTGGTATGGATTTATATGATCAAATTACTACATTGCCCGCACAGACCATGAACAGTTAAATTGTAGATTGTTATGAGTTCATAGCACAATTGAAATGCTTTTACTTACGGGTGACATATGTGGGTAATTATTTACATCTTTGTGGTAGATCTGATGACCTACCAAATCAAACCGTGGAAAACTTAGCGCTTTTATTTATTATTAGGTATGGAGTTAGATAGATTTACTGCACTTTCAAGTTTAAACGACGATCTGATGCCGCAATGGTTCCTATTCCGGATGCCCATCCTTGAACGCACCACATTTCCTAGAGCAGCACAAGCTCGGC